>BLYE01000027.1:0-396933 GCA_016586335.1 Nitzschia putrida | reverse complement strand
CCCCAGTTTACTAGTCGGCATGCAAATGTTTGTGGGAGATGAACCGATGTTGTGATCGTTCACGGCTTCAAATGATTGCATGAGGTTTCTTTGTGAATACTCGAGTTTTGTGTTCCGCGAATGTTTTTGTTCATCACAAAGTCCCGGCCTTTGGTGAGAAACCTGCCGGACTCTAGCATTTCGCATGACCACAATGTCCCTACTAGCGCAACGCTATTAGCAAGTATGTACTAGTACAAAACGACTTTCTAGCCAGCGTGGGCCCATGCCGGAATGGCATTATATTGAGGTAGGATGGGCGAAGAACTGCTATTTGTGCAGTGTTGGTGCCTACTGGCTAACCACGGTACCTTCTTCATTTCCCCAACTCCAGATCCTGATGTTGGTCCGTAGTACTAACAAGTAGCTGCAATGCCCGGATGTACTACTATGGTCATGACGACATGAACAAAAGTGTATTCTAGTGGTAGTAGTAGTAGTAGTAGTTTGAAGAAGTAATCTTCGCTGTAGTGATCGCCACCGGTCAATGATGAAGAATGATGACTAGGGACGTCCTAAGCTGCCCGAGAAATCGGTGTATTCTTTGCAAGAGTCTCGTCCTTGATATTCCCACTGCCACCAGGGTGATGTTTTGTGACCTTGTTGCTCCGATCCAACCAAGCCCTTCGAGCGTTGGAAGACGGGGAATTAGAATCCTTGAACCAACATTCTTCCTTGCGCAGCCGATCACGAATTTCGGCCATGGAAGGTCGCTTTGCAGAGTCGCGATGCCATGCTTCCGTCAACATTCCTTGGAGGTTAGGACTCCAGGTCCCATTCAACGTTGGTCGGACATGTCGACCTCTCCACACACTAGTCTTCAAATACTGCTTGTTCACACCTGCAAAAGGGGTTTCAAGGCTCAAAATCTCCCACAAAAGGAGTGCGAATGAGTAAACATCTACTTTGTCGTTGTAGCGATGGTTCAAGGCAACTTCAGGTGCCACTGATAGTAGTACGATAACACGATTCAACCACTATGAGGTGAGATGACACCATTTTGACACCACAATGATTGATCATGAAGAACACAAGCAGCCTCCAGCGGGAACTTACTGTATCTAGGGGAACCGCAATGGCCGGTCATCTTAAAAAGTGTCTCGTCGCTCGTCTCTGGATGTGGCAGTTGACGAGCAAGACCAAAATCAAAAATTGCCAGTTTGTTGTCTCTATCAAAACCAATGTTCTCCGGTTTGAGATCACGGTGAATGACACGATGAGAATGCATGTACGCCAAGGCAGACGCCAAGTCTGCGGCGTATTGCATTCTCCTTTTCCAAAATGAAGCCTCTTTGTGTCCATTAGAGGATCGGTTCAAAACTTTACCGACGATGCCCTGAAGTCGCTGGATAGTGGCATTTGGCTTGTTCCATTCGCCTCGGAGACGTTCTCGCAAAGTTCCTTCAAGTCTGTCCAGAAGAAGGAATGAGTTTTCTGAGAACATGCCACTGGCAGGAACGGCTCGGATCTTGATAATGTTTGGGTGATCCAATGCTCCGAGCAGTTTGGCTTCTGTGGCATTGTCCATTAACGTATTGAAAAGATCTTCATCCCTGATCATCGCCTTGACATTCAATACTTTGATAGCATACCGAGACTCCTTGTCGGAATTGAAAGAGGTATCAGTGGAGTCTTCATCAACAATGCTAGAGTCAATATACTTGACGGCGTAGACAGTCCCAAAGCCGCCTTTACCAAGCACTTCACCTCGTTTGATGTCTTCCAATTCCAGCATAGGGATTCTTTCTGTTGGCTCCGGTAGTCGAAAGCGAGATAAGTATCTGTTGGAAGAGTTTTTGGCTTGGGCAAAGACAAGTCGACTGTTTACATAACTGCTGTTGTGTTGAGGAGATTTGGGAGCTCCTTGGCCTGCCATTGTTTTGTTGGTACTGACCCAATTCTGTGATCGCTGATGGTTTGAGGAGAGAACTGCTTTGTGAGTGGCATCGCGGGTTCGTGTTGTTCCGCCTACTAGGCATTTTAGTCCTATCTACGCGCTGGGTGGTATTGGTGTAGGGTATTGAAGAAGCGTTAGTACCAACTTTTTAACCTCGGTAGAGTTCGTACTCGTGATGTTACCGGTAGTATTGGTAGTACTAACGGTAGTATCGGTTGCTAACTGCCTCGAGCTAGTAGTACAACACGAAAAAGTGCATACGTGGTGGACTCGCATTTTTATCGATCCAAAATCCACCACCCCATAATAAAAATGGTGAAAAAGCTTCATACATCGCACTAGTACTAACTACTAGTACTAGCACGTTAGTACTAAATGTTGTTAGTAACTTGAAAGATGCTACCGGCAGGTTTATCCCTGGAAGAGACCTCCTCGACTCCTCATGGAAGACCCACCAACCCGTCGTCCATCGCTCATCACTCATCGCTGATTATCGTCTGAAATTTGAAACCCCTTTCATTTATACTTAGCGACGAAAAATCCTCCGTGTTCTTCTTCTCCTGCTTTCTTGTCGTCACTCCTTGAGTAAACGTGATATTGCATCCGCAACCCCATGAACTGAACTGACACAGAGTAGTTAGTACTAACTACGCCCAATATGACTCGTACTAACGTTAGTACTACTAGTAACAACAAGAGAGGTAACTCTTGAGAATGCAAACGTTGGTACTACTAACCTCAGAGAGTGCAATCTTCCATTAGTTGGCTACTGTATGACATGCTCAATGGGGTGTTTGGAACATGCATCCTTCCTGATTCTCCACAAGTTTCCCGTTTCGGAAGAAGTCAGCTTCAGGTGTTTGTCTCTATGTTTATGACTCTATCAACTACATTGTGTATAACACGACCAGTTAAGCCGCTCGAGAGGTAGGTGTGTTCTTCATCAGGGTTTCATCTCGGATACCCCCACCACAGGGTGTCGTGGCACCTTGCTTAGTGCTGAGCTTTAGCCGGTCAAACCACACTTTTCTGGAATTGGAAGAAGTTGATTCAACCTTGCGATATTCCTTTTGGAGCTGTTTTCCGATTTCAACCATGGAAGGTCTTTCAGCTTCATCGTGATTCCAAGCCTCTTGTAGCAAGTTCCTGAGATTTGGGCTCCAGGATGAATTCATCTTTGGTCTTACTCGTCGGCCTCTCCAGACCTCAACTTTCAAATAATTCTTGTTGACACCCATGAATGGAGTCTCAAGGCTCAAAATCTCCCACAATAGGAGCGCGAACGAGTAAACGTCAACCTTTTCATTGTATGGATGATGCAAGGCAACTTCAGGGGCCACTGTTAGGGCAAGCAAACCAACAACCGTGTAAGGTATGGTCACATGGGACATTTGAGTGGGACGCAGTTCTACTTACTGTATCTAGGAGAACCACATTGGCACGTGAGCTTGAAGAGTGTTTCATCCCTGGTTTCCGGTTCTGGGAGCTGGCGAGCTAAACCAAAATCAAAAATCCTGATGTTGTTGTCTCTGTCAAAACCAATGTTCTCAGGTTTGAGATCACGGTGTATAACACGATGAGAATGCATGTACGCCAAGGCAGAGGTCAAATCAATTGCGTATTGCATCCTTTTGTCCCACAAGGCAGTCTCATTCTCACCAGTATGGTCTCGTTTCAAAACTTTGCCAAGAATGCTCTTGATTTGGTTCATACTTGCGGCTGGCTTCTTCCTCCATTCCCGAATGCGCTCTCGCAAGGTTCCTTCCAGTCTATCAAGAAGAAGGAAAGATTGTTCTGAGAACATACCACTCGCTGGGACCGCACGGATCTTGATAATGTTTGGGTGATTCAATGAACCTAACAGCTTGGCTTCGGTAGCATTGTCCATCAACGTATTGAAGAGATCGTCATCAGTGACCATGGCTTTTGGGTTCAGCACTTTGATAGCATATCTGACATCCTTGTCGGCATTAAAAGAATCCATGGAGTCTGTATCATCCGTGCTTGAGTCAATACTCTTGACTGCGTAAACAGTTCCAAACCCACCTTTCCCTAGAACTCTCCCTCTGTTAATATCACCCAAGTCCAACACTGGTAGCTTTTCTGTTGGACTGGGGAGTTGAAATTGAGACAAATATTCTTGGGAGGCTTGCTTGGCCTTACTGCAGATGATGCGAGTCACTGCATTGCTCCTTTGACTTTGATGATCCAGCATTGCTGTTAGTGTGTGGGGATCGGTTTATTTTTTTGTGATCGTTGTTGGGATTTTATGGGTCTGTTTGGAGAACTTTGTGAGTGGCATCGAGGAGTTCGTTTCGTCCAAGAAGGGGATTTAGTCCTGTGCTCCCTAGCAAACGTGATGTTTGCCGAAGAATGGCTCTCCAACTTAGTCAACATTATTTATGGGGCCTATTTGGGCTTCTCATGCCACTTCGGCTATTCTTCGTGGCATCATGAAAAAGACCGTATTGTTGTTTTCAGCACGAACTGATAAAAATACTCGACGCCGTCGATATGCAAGGTTTGGCTCGTGGAGGCCACAGAACGTGATGGTCGTCTTGGTCCAGGTGGTCGAATCCTTTACAATTACTAACGTTAGTATGTTTGTGACGTGAAGTGTTTTTCTTGGCTTCTTTACCTTGCTGTGATACGGCTTGAAGGCATTATCATCTTCGTTATGAAAACACGAAGGATTCCTTTGCCCTTCCTAGCCCCGCCCTTCATCGACACTCCTCCAAGTCCCAAGTCCACCGAGTTGTACTAACGTTAGTACTGTGCCCTCTGATACCACTTTACTAGAGGTATTGCAACACCTTGCTACTACTCTACAAGTATGGCATGCAATCAGTGCAGTAGTCGAAAAAGTAGAAGAGTGTCTATATTTTAGCATTGAGGTCATTGAAGTGATCTAAGAATCTATGCAATATCCATCGTGAGATAGTCATGCGGCCCGAGGAGCTGGAGTAAGAATATTGAGTGAACCTACCAGTGCGCCCTTGACCGAGGTCCTTATTGACCTCTTGATGTGCGGACTTGACTCGGGTGATTGTGTCGCCCCACATTCTTCACACAAGATTCTGTTGATCTCTCCCATCGACGGTCTGCTGTCAATGTCATCGTTCCATGCATCTGTGAACATATCTTGTAGCGGTGCCTTCCAGGACGACTTGAGCTCGGGTCGGACACGTTGACCTCTCCAAACTTCCAACTTTAGGAATCGTCCGTTAGCACCATCAAAAGCAATCTCTAGGGTCATCATCTCCCACATAAGAATCGCGAATGAGTAGACGTCGCACTTTTCATTGTACCGGCGATTCAGTGCAACCTCGGGAGCCACTATAAATACAAAGCGCAAAATGTGAGACGACTTGTTGTTGAGAGGGCCTTTCAGAGTCCAACCCGACCGCCCATCCAGATCTCAGCCAGGTACTACTTACTGTATCGAGGGGAGCCACAATGGTCTGTCATCTTGAATACATCCTCGTGTTCGTGCTTGGGCTTGGGTAGCTGACGAGCCAAGCCGAAGTCGAAAATCTTGATCTTGTTGTCAAGGTCAAATCCAATATTCTCTGGCTTGAGATCTCGGTGCACCACCCGATGTGAGTGCATGTAGGCCAAGGCGGAAGTCAAGTCTGCAGCGTAGGTCATCCTTTCATCCCATACAGCTGCCTTGCGCAATCCCATGGGATCTTTGAGGACTTTTCCCATAACTCCCTTGACCTGTCTTAGGTTGTCCTTCCACTCCTTAAATCGCTGGCGAAGAGTTCCCTCGAGACGGTCCAAAAGGAGAAAGGATCGCTCGGAGAACATACCACTGACAGGGGTTGCTCGTACTTTGATGATATTGGGGTGATCCAGACAACCTAGTAGTTTTGCTTCGGTTGCATTGTCCAACAAAGCATTGAAGAGATCGTCATCTTGAACGAGCGCCTTGGGACTGAGAATTTTGAGAGCGTATCGTCCCTGTAGTGGCAGATTGGCAGTGTTCTCACCAAAGAAGGAGTCGAATTCATCGTCGTTGCTGCTAGGTTCGATGCTCTTGACTGCGTACACTGTGCCAAATCCTCCCTTCCCCAGAACTTCTCCAATATTGATATCATTCAGATCAATTACTGGCAGGATTTTCTTACGTGCCGGGAGATCGAACTGGGAAAGATACACATGTGAAACTTGCTTGGCTTGAATACAAATGTTCTGACTCTCTTCTGCAGTCCGCTTGTAACGATCTGCGTGGGCTGTAATTCTTTCAACACTATTGTTTTCTGACATCCGTACAGTACTTGTGATAAGGTACCTGCAGTGTTGTAGCTGTGAAAGCACGAAGAAATGGCACTGTCTGAATGGATGGGGACTTCGTGTTCCTTTGATCCACTTGCGACATGCAGAACTGATGGCAAAAGCGAGATTCCTCGCGATGGTAGCTTTTGACACCACGATTAATCGTTTCGGATTCCTCAAACATTCTCTGCGAAGTTCGCGAGGACGATACCGCGTTCTATTTAATGATTGTGACATACCTTTGACGTCAACTTGTCACCCCAATCGACCTTTTATGGTGGCTCACAGCTAGGGACTCCGTAGCCAAAGTACCAGGGAGCATCGTCCAAAGGAGAAGGAAACATATTGATGACCTTGGACTACTGCCTTTCTTACTACCCGAACCATTGGCCCATCCTTATCAGTGTAACAACGTCGAACAGCCCCAAGCTGTCGTCATCTGAGAGCATCTATCATCTTTCATCATCTTCTACAACAACGACTGGCGGCGGCTGCTGGGGGTGTCTCCCTTTCTGCACGATATGTCTTACTAACCATGCGAGTACGACGTTGGGGACCTTCACTACTCGTAGTACTGCTTCTTCCTGTTCTCCCAGTTCTGATTGCGCGAAGCGGAATTCTGGGACTACAAGTACTAGAACTAACGTACTAAGTACTAGTACGAGTGCTACGAGTACAGCACGAATCCTACTAGTAATACAACTAACATCATCATGCAACTACAACTGAAAAGGAAGAATAGTCCTCTTCGGGACAAATAAAACACCGTGCAAAACACTATCGCTTCTCCATCCAAACTAATCATCCCGAGGTGTCATTAAGAAAGCAGGCAAACTACGGGAGATAGACTCTGTCCGGACAAATAGAAGCATCTACTAAGATAACAAAGTAGAGCGAAATTCAACAAACTAGTTTGTCCTCGAGTCAAGTACTAGTACGTGGTAACAACTTCTCTTGCTTCTCTTCCAAATACTCAACTTTCTAGGTACGAGTACTGTCACCGCATAAGCAAAAGTGAGACCTTCTATCGCCTAGGACTAGGAAACGTGCAGACGAAACGATTGGATGATTTCAGTTTGTTATTACTACAGTCACCTTATAGTTTGTATTTACACAGCAAGTGGAATAAGTCTTCGCCCATTTAGTACTGGGTATCGAAACTCACGTTGCTTTCGAAACCTGGCACTGGTGTTGCTGTTGTTGCGTACTAACGTACTGCCTACTAGTAGCTAGCTAGCTAGCTAGCTAGCAGCCGAGAAAAATGCAACAGTCATCACCTTTCCTTCTGGCCATGTAGGATGGGTTCCTTTCGCAATTCAAGGGCAATGTCCGACATAAGCGGTCGCTCCGCAATATTGGAACTCCAAGCCGATGAAAGAAGATTTCTGAGATCCTCATTCCAACTAGGATCCAGGCTTGGGCGGTTCTTTTCACCCTGCCAAACATTTTGTTCCAAGAACTCCAATGTTGCACCATCTAAAGGACGTTCCAATGCCAGCACCTCCCAACACAAAATCGCGAACGAGTATACATCACATTTCTCATTGTACTCTTGTCGAAGTCCAACCTCGGGAGCCACTGTAGACGAAAAAGAGCAAGAGTGTGAGATGTTTAGTTGGGAGAGGAGAACATCAGAACCCAGGTAAGGACAATGAATCGATACATACTGTAGAGGGGCGAGCCATAGTATCCTGTCATTTTGTAGAGTCCAGTATCGGAATGCTCCAAAGGAAGTTGTCTCGCCATACCAAAGTCAAACAATTGGATTTCATTGTCCAGATTGAAACCGACATTGCCAGACTTGATATCTCGGTGAATGATTCGAAGAGAATGCAAATACTCCACAGCATCGGCAAGATTCACCATGTATCGCACTCGCTCCTCCCAAGCGGCCGCTGACTTGGCTTTGCCACCCAACACATTTCCCGCAAATCCCTTGGAATGTTTTAGTTCCTTTTTCCAATCCAGTAATCTGTCTTTCAATGTTCCATTCAAACGATCCAACAGTAGAAATGATTTTTCCGAGAACATGCCACATGCGGGCATGGCCCGAATCTTGATAATATGAGGATGGTTGAGCGATCCTAGAACCCGTGCCTCCTTGGCATTGTCAATAACAGCATTGCAGAAATCATCATCGGTTCCAGCGGCCATGGCACTGAGTACTTTCAACGCATAAGGCTCTTCTGTAGCCTCTTCTTCCAACTTGGAATCGACATGAACTTTGGGAGAACTAGGGGTACCACCTTCCAAATTTCGTACAGCATATACAGCTCCAAAGGCCCCACGCCCTAGAACCTTTCCAAAGGAAATTTCGGACAATTCCAACGTAGGAAGGTCTATACATGTAGCAGGCAACGCCACATTGGGATTGTGTCGGACGGCTATTCTTTGTGCATTTTTACAAAGCTCTCGAAGTTCTTCTGGAGTTCGTCTTTTTCGTTGGCCTACTGCACTTGTACGTCTCACTTGGATGGGACTGGAAACGGGGGATGTTATCATGGTCTGATCACGTTATTGTCGTTGTCGTCGTTGTTGTTGTTGTTGTTGTTGTTGTTGTTGTCAAGAAGAGAGGCTGTGTTGTTGTTGCTGCAACGCCATCAACACGTCAACTCTACGATTGGCAACCGTTGCGGTGATTCCAGAAGTCTGATTCTGGTGGTTCGTCTGGATGTGTCGCCAAATTGTCCCAGACATAAGTAATATATAATGCCCTTAACTTCCAAACAACGGTGGTGGGAATTTTGCCCAGATGCTAGCCGTCTGTGATGTGTACGTTCAATTGCTAATTGCTACTAGTACCCTTCTTGGAGTGACCCTCTCGACTCTCGACTCTCGAGAACAACAGCACAACCCACAACCTCTTTGTAGTTGAGACCCGTTCGCTGCTGTCAAGTCAACATCCTTACCATGTAGAGGCTTCCTATAACTTCCACAGAGTGTGGCCAACAAAACGACTAGGTTGTCAACTTGGCATTTCGTTCAACGCATTGACAGCACCAGAAAAGATGACCTCCCCCATCCATAGTAGACATACTACGAAACGGAGAAAGAAGTACCGGTATCCTATTCCATCGTCTCAATTGGAATTAATGCTTCCTCATGTTGTGCTCAAAGTGATCGCAACGAGTTCTTGTCTCCCAAGGATCGAACAGCTATTTCCTCCTGCAGTAAGAATTTACGGATTGCTTTACCTCCACCAATGACCATCCAGATTGGGAACAAATCGTACACCAAGGCAATTCAACAACGCTTCTTTGTGACACCTTGGAAGGACGAATATCTTGTTGACAACGACGACAACGACGACAACGACGATAACGACGACAACAACAATAGAAAGAAAAAGAGGGAGAAATTCTACCATTGTGATTTTTTGTACTCCAACGGAACGTTACAGTATGGACGAGAGTATATCTTTTGGAGCTTTGATTATGAATCTTATGAACCTGTCTATTTGGGAAGGCATTCACGTCATTATTACATTGGCGTCCTCTCTCCCGAACTCCTTGAGAGTACGAACTATCCAGATTTGCCAAACGAAAGTTTCTATATTGCGCTGCGACGGGGTGTCCCTATGCAGACTTGGAGAATGTTCGATGGTACTACTATGCTGGAAAGCAACAAGTGGGATACTATGAATTGGAGAGAAACCGTAGGGTTGCTGGTCACTGGAAAGAACACCAAACTACGGCAAGAACCAGACTCTTCTCAGTGGGGTATACTTTCTTGTTTCGACAATGACACAGACTATCCGTCCTACCCTGATTGGATGACGTTGATATCCTTGAATGACGAGCCAATCGATGCATGTAGCACTTCCGTGGAGTGGGGGATATACCAGAAAGTACGGATCCATTCACAATCGGCTATACGTCCCATGGAACAGGGAGTGTCGCGTGAACTAAAGTCTCAATCGCTGGTTGTTGCCACTACACCTGATGTTAGTTCCACTGGAGATGGCTTTCTTTATGCCCCATGGAAGGATTTGGGCCAAACCCACTCTGTCGGAGTACATGCCGTCGTTGAGTTCGAATATTGGATTGATTGCGGGATTATGTTCTTCTTGGCCACCAACATGAACTGTGCATTGGCTGTTCCGATCCTCCTCGAGAATGGAGGTTCCTAGAATGAATCAAGGGGAACATCCTGGTGGACACTTCCCATTCAGACTCTGGGTTCATCCAGATGGGACTGCATTCGAATTTATATGGCGCTGGCTGCAGATCAGCTTGCGACCCCACTGGATAGACTTTTGGCATGGAATGAAGAAGGACGAGACCCTTATTCGATAAGCGTATATCGTGAATCCACTGGTGCGGTCCATTTGGAATCGAAAGAAATTGAGAACAACAAGCCAGTGGTGCGTAGGGAATTTGACGATGGTACTCCCCTTTCGCTCAGCCGTCAACAAGTCCCTCTGATGTGGAAGTTTGTTCTTACTACTAGTATGTAATGCTAGCCAGCTTTTTAAGATTGTTCTCACTTTATAGACATGGAGGAAGCACCCCAGCCAATAGGAAATCTTGGTAGACAGAAGATGACGAGGTCTCATTCACGTCCGTCCAGTCACGTGTCAAACCTGTCCAGCGGTTTGTTCGCCGTCGTTCTTTTTTCTTGGGATGACGACGACACGACGACAACGACGACAAGATCCAACAAACTACTGGTGAACTGGCGGGTAGAAAACGTGCAATTCAATTCAGTATTTCATCTCCCCTACCTGTAAAATACGAGTAATATCCAAGCAGTGTTGTTCGGTCTTTGTTCCAATCAAATATTCCTTATGGCCCAAAAAAGGATGAAGAAACAATCCTTGCTAACACCCATTTCTACGTATTGTTTTCTTGTGTGGTTGCTTGGAACAGGCGCCAATGTGGCTGCTGCCTTTGTTCCTCCAATGCATGGACTGACACTCCGGTCCTCCATCGAATTCTTTCGTGAAAGAGGTGAGCAACAAGTTCCTTCTTTACACAGACGACATCGTCCGACACTACCATCTGAGTTGTTCTTCTACGGTGGTGCGGCTGCGCCGAATAAGAATGCCAACAAGGTACAAATGGCTATTGCCAGTAACAATGCCTTTCGAGGCAAATTGTTGATTCTCGCAAGTAAATTGTTTGTGTCGCCCCTCAAATACGTCGACGCTTTGAAAAAGGTATTGCAAGCCACGTATTGGCCGGAAGTTGTCTTGATTACAGCGTTGGTA
Organism: Nitzschia putrida; assembly: GCA_016586335.1. NCBI lineage: Eukaryota > Bacillariophyta > Bacillariophyceae > Bacillariales > Bacillariaceae > Nitzschia > Nitzschia putrida. Next base: position 385,510 of record BLYE01000027.1, on the reverse strand, counting down.
CAAGCCGTTCCTATGGCCCGATGGTGGTACTGGCGCTGGTACTCTAGTCGACAACGTAATGACGACAAACATGGTGATAACCTTGATGACGAGAAAAGCGACGAGAATGTGGATGCTCAATTCCAAGCCATCTTTGCGTCCAGCAAAACACTCAAGTTGGCTCGTGCCATCCAGCAAGTAGGATTGCTGCAAGCCACCTTGTACACATCCGATGTCTTGTTGGTGTTCTTGAAACATATGGGTTTCACCTTTGTCGTCCAGTATCAGGCTCAACGTGTGGCGGGTGCCATTCTTACATCCTGTTGGGCCGCCTACAATGCTTCCAGACTCAAGTACTACTATTTGTATCAACAGCAACAACAAAGGCAACAACAGCAACAACTGCAGATCAACACGGAAGACTCTCCCACGTTTCCTGTTCATACACCCGAATCCGTCATGCCACGAACCTTGAATCGATTGGGGGACATTTTCATTTATGCCTGTGCCTTTTTGACCATTGTTGATTTGTTGGGCATTGAGATTGGGTTTGCACTCAAATCCATTTTTGGATTGGGTAGTTTTGGGACACTGGCCTTGTCCTTGGCCTCCAAGGATTTAGCGGCAGAGTTCGTTGGTGGTCTCATGATTCGAACCAGCAACTTCTTTCATGAAGGAGAAACAGTTTCCTTGCAAGATGGGACCAAGGGTACCGTAGCTAGAATTGGATGGTTGGTACGTGAAACATGTTCATTTGTTTGTTTGAGTATAGGACAATCTCTGATTCGCGGTACAACGCTCACACTTTCTACAATCACTTCATTTCCTCCTCTTATCTGGTAGCACACATATATTTACAAGCAGGAAGACAATTCCATTGTGCGAGTGCCCAATTCCCAAATTTCGCATCAACGGATTTCCCGTGCCCGACGGCAACCCAGTCATCGAGGAGGACGAGGTTCTATCTTTTAATTCAAGTCCAAGGCAACTAGTGTAGTATCGGTTCTATCGCTGCCACAGCCACAGCTTCTTGCATTGTATATTCTTGAAAGGGGCAAGTATCTGATATTGTTTGTATGATCAGTTATGTCTTTGGCTACAGATCTGCAAGCACACTTCCGAATGGATAGACATCATGAATCGGATGGTGGTGCGATACTTCCACAAACAAAATGTGGAAGCGAAGGAAGATATAAACCAACTAGCGATGGAGCCAATAGTACAAGACAATGATACTCTCCTTTCACTCAGCCGTCGACAAATTCCTATAATGTGGATGTTTGTTGCTACTACTAATAATTAGCAAGCGTTAAGATTAAGAATTTCTTTGGTCTAGCTTGTCAAGTACGCTCCGTCTGTGATGTGTCCGTCCATATCCTCTGTTGAATCGCTGGAGTCAATGACTTGTCTTGCACGAATGGCAGCATGAGACCCAACAAACACCACACACTACCACCACAACACTTGCAATCGATTGCTACGGTACAATAAAGCAAGGATGCATTGGAGATAGAGTTCTACAAAGGTTCTCAGTAGTAGTGTTTCTAATATCGCCTCAACCCAAGTCTCAATGAGGAGTGTCATGCAAAGCAAGAACTCTGCTTCATCGTCCGACCGACGAGGCGATCCATTTAGTAGCACAACCACAAAACGGCAAAGGAGAAATCCAACAGCCAAAAGCATGCTGGAATCACTTCCTTCAGATGTTTTGAAACTGATTGCCAATGGATTTTTGTCTCCCAAGGACCGGTTGACACTCTCATCCTGCAACAAGCAATTACGAACTGCCCTTCCAATGCCATTGACTCTACAGATTGTGAATGAAAATTGTACGAGAGGGATCCGACAACGCTTTTTCGTTACACCTTGGAAAGAGGTGTACCTGCAAAATGACAACAAGACCATCTACTTCCATGGAGATTTCTTGTATGCCAACGATACTCTACAGTATGGGCAAGAGTATATCTTTTGGATCTTTGACTATGCATCCCCCTATGGGCCTGCCTATTTAGGAAGACATATGCTCCAAGCATACGATGGTGTTTTGTCTCCAGAACGACTAGCACCTACCATTTCTCGGCAATCCAAAGTAGATCATTGTTTCCATATTACTTGGAGAATGGGAGCCCCCAATCAAACTTGGGAGGTCATTGGTGATTCCAGGGTAGTATCTTCAGGGGATCCCGTGGTATGTGGGGACGACGTCGTGGGACTCATGGTCAGTGGAAAGAATCCATGGAAAGACGAACCAGATTCATGTTTGCGGGGACTGATGTCCTGTGTCCCTGATCATCCAACAAATCCAGTTCCCAATTGGATGACATTGGTTACGTCATCCCAAGAACAAAAAAATGGGTTCAATGAATCGGTGGAATGGGGATCCTATGAGAAACTGCAACTGTTACATACGCGCCCACAAGATCCCATGACTTGGGCAGCCATGAGTCGAATTCATTTACAGTCTCTATTCTTTGCAGCGGTACCGGATGTTTGTGAAATGGGACTTTGGTTTCTGTATGCGCCTTGGAAGGACATCCGTCGTACTCACCATGAGGACGAAATCGTGGAATTCCAATTCTGGATTGAACATGGAATTATGTTCTTCCGAGCCACTGGGGTGTCATTTTCTTTGGCTATTCCAATTCATATCGACGATGCTGATGAGGGGAAATATGATGGATTAACAGGAACTTCCTGGGCAGTTTGGCCCATTCAGGATCTTGGCCTTGGAAAGCGATGGGAATGCATGGCCGCTTACATGCTCACGATATTGGATCATCGTAATAATCCGCATTTCACAGGAGGCCTACTCGAAAGGGTCCTTGATGAATTCTCTGTTTATATTTCGGATGAAGAGTTTTCGTATAGAGAGTCCTCTCAAACCATTCATCTAAAAATGAAGGATGAATCTATCCGTACAACAAAGGATGACGGCACTCCCCTGTCATTACCCCGTGATCCTAGTCAGTTGTGGAAGTTTGCTTCCGTAAGGTGGGGTCTGTACGAGTAGAGTGGATACACCTTCTGCATGTTTGGCTTTTGGGCCCATTTGGATTTGGGAGGAGTGTACGTCGGCGTAGTCCAGTATTTCCAGGTCCTGTGTGGAGCCCAGAACAGCAACAGATCTCCACGTAGTAGGCGAGGATTCAACAGCCGCCATGACCCAACAGGACAACGGACTTCAGTTGTACCTCTGTCGTACTCCTCTATTCGGACTTGGAGAATGTACAACATCCAAGTTCTAGTTTTCGTTGTATACTCCCATTTCAAATCCCGTATCCCGTATCACTACGAATCTAGAGACTTTTGGCATGGGAAAAAGAGCGAGGTTCATTCAACCAGCCTTGGACCCGACAGGCCACAATGCAAACCCTCGATGATAGAGAGGAAGAACTACGAGTACAGTACGGTACTGTTCATACAATAATATTGATACTATACACCAGAAACCTGGATTTCTATCTCTAATCTTTCCCTGTTTGTGGATCAAAATCATGTCGAGCAAAGATGATTAGTCTTCATCCTGCTCGTCACGCGTGATACACTGTTCCCGTAGCCCAGTGGCAAGCTCTGCCATATCGGGTCTATCTGCAATACTATGACTCCAAGCCGAACCAATAAGGTCCCTGATCTCTGGGCTCCAAGTGTTGTGTAGCTTGGGACGTTCCTTCTCACCTCGCCATACGCAAGCCTTGAGAAACTCCAAAGAGGTTCCCTCAAAGGGAGTCTCCAAAGAGAGAATCTCCCAAGCTAGTACAGCAAACGAGTATACATCACACTTTTCGTTGTACTTTTTCCTTAGTGCAACTTCTGGAGACACTGTTAATACAAAAGAAGAGAGAAGGAAGCAAGGATGAGAAAGAGCCATGAAGGACAATCAAGTATAAAAGGTGAATCACAACAAGTCCACTTACTGTACATGGGAGAACCACAATAGCCAGTCATTCTATACAGACTACTACTCTCGGATTGTTCCAAGGGTAGTACTCGAGCCAATCCAAAATCGAATAGCTGAATCTTGTTGTCTCGACTAAAGCCAAGATTGTCAGCCTTAAGGTCACGATGAATCACACGCAAGGAATGCATGTACTCCAGAGCATGTGCGAGCTCTGCGACATGTAGCAGTCGCTCTTCCCAAGCAGCTTCAGAGCGGAGAGAAGCTCTGCGGCCACCCAACAAGAGTTTCCCAACAAAACATTGAGAGCGTCGGAGATCTTTTCTCCATACTTTCATTCGTTGTTTGAGGGAAACTTCCAAACGGTCCAATAGTAGGAATGACCTTTCAGAGAACATACCACACTCGGGAATCGCTCGAATCTTGATAATGTTGGGATGACTCAAGGCTCGCAAGATGATGGCCTCATTTGCATTGTCTAATATGGCATGAATACATGCTTCATCCGATGCCTGGTCGGTAGCATCTAGGAGTTTCAAGGCAAAGTGTCCTTCTCGATCATCTCTACCATCGTTGTTGTTAGTGGAAGCAGAGTCGTTGCTATCCAGTGAAGTACTGCTTGGCTCTGTGGCAGTCTCAAGGCCATTCACAGCATATACTACACCAAAGGATCCTTTCCCTAATACCTTTCCCATTGTAATTTCGGAAAGGTCCAGTTTGGGAAGCTGTTGATTGATCGGAAGGTTGAAGTCTGCATGGTATTGAGCAGCCATATTCCTAGCGCTTTCCAGCAGATGCTTGAATTCAGCAGATGTCCGTCTTTTTCGACTTGTTGTACTGAACATTACGTCCGTTTGTTTCACAAGCTGTAGAGGTGGGGAGACTAGAGATGTTGTCGTCATGGTGGTTGGTTGGTTGTGGTTGTTGTCTTACTGGAATGAGATAGCGTGAAAAATATGAAACCAGACGCCGCAAACGCCACCATCCAGTTTCAATGTGGCAAAATGCCTCAGAAGTATTCGATGGAGTGTTTTCGAGATGATTGTCGGCTTCTCAAACAAGGACCAGTCTTAAATGTTGGTACTTTGCCGTGTGGGTGGGAAGCATTGTTGTTGTTGGTTGCAATTTTCCATATGTGCTTGTATTCGCTTGACGGCTCTCCGAACATTAACCATTAAGTGGGAGTGTGTGCCTTATATTTTGTGGGACATTTACTTAATGATAGTGAACATGTCTTCTTGGACACAGTACCAATATTGAAGCTGGAAAATACAACCATTCTGCTTAACAGTCAAGTCTGAGGGATCGTGATTCATATCGTACTTCGGAAGGGGCAGACCACGGGTCTGTGCCGATGTAGGATTACGGTGGTGGCGGAGGCGATCCATTGTGAAGTTACTGGGATTTGTTGTGAAGAAGATGGCTGAGCTCGATTGGGAGTGTCTGCAGCGACGCGAAAACGACATATTGGTTCCGGCGACAAAGGCAAAACACAACTTTGGTCTGTTTTCACGGGAAACAAAACTACACAAGACCACTGCCGTCAGGCCCTCTTCATTCTTGCGTCACTCAGTCTCCAGATAGAATCCTCCAAAGAACACAACTGCACCGCTTAGATGTTACAGCACTGAGTGCCATTTGCACACACGTTTCGGGATGGAAAATATCCTCCCAATCCATTCAAATCCAAATCCTTCGTAGCTCTGTTACGATTCTTCCTTCCTTTCGCTGGATGGATCGAAGAGTCGATCCAACTACTATGGACTATGGTACAACTGATGGTATCTGCCGACTTTCTATGAACGCAAGTACCGTAGCATCGTGTTGTTTCTTCGTGCGAAGCATTTATGAATCATCTATCAAGTAATCTATGTAACAGAGGCCTCTCTAGAGGAAGGGTCAGGATTCAGGATTCATGTTGTTGGACACGCTACCAACAACCATGCACTTCATCTATGGAAGTGACGCTGGTATCGCAATGGAGGACATGAGAGGATCTCCGCCGAAGGCGTTTTTGCACTGCTGTGGCCTTTTTGTCGTCACCATTTCCGTGCAGCAGTTGTCCGAGAACATCTTCCACTTCACGCATGTGTGGACGATGTAACGCGACAGGATGCCAAGCTTGCTGAAGGATGTCCTTCAGTGGCGATGGCCAACTTCGTTTCACCCGTGGTCGTCGATAAGGGGTGGAATGCACATGTTGGAGCATGAGGTCATCGCTATCGTACTTGCGAAAGGCTTCCTTCAGGGACAAGACCTCCCAACATAGGATGGCAAAGGAGTAGACGTCACATGTCTCGCCATAAGGTTTCCTGCAAAACACCTCTGGTGCCATGTATCGAAGGGAGCCACACACACTCAGGTTGAACAAGTCACCATTGATGGACTCCTTGGCACTGGGTAGCTTTCGAGCCAAGCCAAAATCAAACAATTTGACATCATCTCTCTATAGCATGAACAAGATTCAAGTCAACAGAAGGATGAGTACATGATATGTCATGATCTGCATACAACGTCCTCAAAACATGAGTCGAGTCTCCTTACCACATCGAACCCAATGTTTTGGGGCTTAATGTCTCTATGGATGATGCGTTTGCTATGAAGGAAGGACAATGCAGAGCTCAAGTCCAACGCCACTAGCAGACGTTTGCGCCAGAGCCTTCCTCTCTTTGTTTGCAGAGGATCTTGCCACTTGCCAATCAACCCTTTGTAGGAGTCCTTTTCTTCTCTCCAACGTTTCATGCGTCCACCAAGCGAGTCATACAATCGATCGACAATAACAAACGCATCAGCATGAAACCGTGGGCCAGCACCGAGTCCCCTCACTTTGATAATGTGAGGGTGCTCTAAGCGGTTCAGGATGGATATCTCGATATTGAGATCTGCAATGGCTTTACCTAGCTCTACTGGATCCTTGCGAATGTCAGGTCTTATCCGCTTGATGGCAAAGCGAGCATCCTCGGAACCATATTCTCTCAAGCAATGGAGAGAAAGGAACTTTCTCCATTCTTGTGATACCTTGGTTTCGTTACGAATGGATTGGATAGTTTCTGAGACTGTATCGGAGGTTGCATCCACCTCTGTTTCCTTGGAGAGCCTCATTGCTGAGATCTCAAACACATCACAAAAGCCCCCTCTTCCGAGCCAGGGACCTTGTACGATTTCATTGAGATGAAACTTGGGAAGGTCTTGTGTTTCTTCATCCAGATCCTGCTCAAGTGATGCAGCAGCTGACTGGGAGTAGGCTCCCTTCAAGGGGTCCTGGGCAGATAGGGTTGGAGCATCATTGGGGGTGTCTCGGTCAAGGACAGAGGCTGAGCTGAGAGTAGAGTTTACTTCCATTCTAGTATTGTTGACAAGATGGGAAGAAGATTTGTGTTTTGATTGATGTTCCTTTCCTTTTGCAAACGAATTGGAGCACGATTGGTAAACGATTGAAAGCAACCCATTCTTGATTGTCCGAACTGGGTCCTTGCTGTTGTGGCCTTCTAGTTGAAGCTTCTGTTGTTGGTAGTAATAGTGCTACTGTAGCTTGGGAGGTTTTTTCGGGTTCTTGAAGGCTGTTCTGATGTTGTACTGAAGTTTTCTGTGTGGGATTCTTGTTGTACTGGATCCTGAACTTGCGTGATGAAGAATTTGCTGTCAAGTTTGGTACGATTCGTCACACAGGGGATAACTCTAAGAGGAAAGATCCATTTTTTGGTACTCATAGCCAGCGTAGGTTTTTGCTTTTCGTTTGCCATCAACATCACTTCTAGCACAATACTTCAACCCTCATTATCTTATCCGTATATTATTCGTAATGGAAATCATTCATGTTTCATTAGCATGGTAATCATTCTACTAATGACTTGATTGGACTAAGTTAGTGCCCTTGAGGGTGCGACCGCTGCACGTTGCCGCAGTCACTCACATTGCTCATTGCTCATTGCTCATTGCTGCATCCTTTCACAAGACATTTAGCAGGGGGATTGTACTAGCGTTTGTTTCTCGAGACTACAAGTACCTCCTCTGCAGTGCGTTGCCATGAGTCAGTCATCAGCCTGTCAAATTGATATCTGATGCATTTCTTTATCACAAGTCCGGGGTTTACGTGAAATCCTCATAAACATTGGGTTCCGAGAGCCTGGATTGGTGTAACTAGTGGTGCTGTTCTCTGTCGAGCTGATGGGCAATTCTATCGTATTGACTACCGTACCGTCTCTTGCTATCATCCAAGGGGTTCCTGAAATCCATGCTTGACAGGTGGGGTCAATTGTGACCTATTTCTTGCGTCACTCAGTCTCTAGAAAGAAAAGCTCCATCGACTAGACGTTACAACAATGAGCGCCATCTTCTCCCGTTTGGAGATGAAAAAAGTCCACCCGATCCGTTCGGATCTCAATCCCTCGAAACTTTGTTACGATTTCTTCCATTGGATGTATCAAGTCGAACCAACTATTGACTATGGTACAACAGTTGGAATCTAGCAACTTATACAAACTCAAGCACGTTGGGGTGGGCGATCTATGTATCTGCTATGAAAGATCCGGATGCAGGACTTCTGATGTTCTACACGCTACCAACAACCATGCACTTCGTCAATGGAAGTGACGCTGGTATCGCAATGGAGGACGTGAGAGGATCTCCGCCGAAGGCGTTTTTTCGGTGCTTTGACCTTTTTGTTGTCACCATTTCCGTGGAGCAGTTGTCCGAGAACATCATCTACTTGACGCATGCGTGGACGATGCAGTGCGATAGGATGCCAAGCTTGTTGAAGGATGTCCTTCAGTGGTGATGGCCAATTTCGTTTCATCTGTGGTCGTTGATGAGGGGTGGAATGTACATGCTGGAGCATAAGGTCATCGCTATCGTATTGGCGAAAGGCTTCTTTTAGAGACAATACCTCCCAGCATAGGATGGCAAAGGAGTAGACGTCACATGTCTCGCCATAGGGTTTCCTGCAAAACACCTCTGGTGCCATATATCGCAGGGAACCACACACAGTCAAACAGAAAAATTCGCCGTCGACTGATTCCATGGCGCTCGGTAGCTTTCGAGACAAGCCAAAGTCAAACAATTTGACATCATCTCTCTAGGGCATGAACAAGATTCAAGGCAGCAGAAGAATGAGTACATGACATGCCATGTTTCTGCAGACGACGTTCACAGAGCGTGACAAAAAGTTGCCTTACCACGTCGAACCCAATATTTTGGGGTTTAATGTCTCTATGGATGATACGTTTGCTATGAAGGTAGGACAAGGCAGAGCTCAGGTCCAACGCTACCAGCAGACGTTTGCGCCAAAGTCTTCCTCTCTTTGTTTGCAGAGGATCTTGCCACTTGCCAATCAACCCCTTATAAGAGTCCTTTTCTTCTCTCCAACGGTTCATTCGTCCACTAAGCGGGTCATACAATCGATCCACTATTACAAACGCATCGGCATGAAATCGCGGTCCAGCACCTAGACCCCTCACTTTGATAATATGAGGGTGCTCTAAGCGGTTCAGGATGGATATCTCGATATTGAGATCGGCAATGGCTTTACCTAGCTCTACTGGATCCTTGCGAATGTCAGGTCTTATCCGCTTGATGGCAAAGCGAGCATCCTCGGAGCCATATTCTCTCAAGCAATGGAGAGAAAGGAACTTTCTCCATTCTTGTGATACCTTGGTTTCGTCACGAATGGATTGGATCGTTTCTGAGACTGTATCGGAGGTTGCATCCACCTCTGTTTCCTTGGAGAGCCTCATTGCAGAGATCTCAAACACATCACAAAATCCCCCACTTCCGAGCCAGGGGCCTTGTACGATTTCATTGAGATGAAACTTGGGAAGGTCTTGCGTTTCCTCTTCCAGATCCTGCTCAAAAGATGCAGGGCATGACTGGACCTGCTCCTTGGCAGAATTGGCACGGGGAGCAATGAGGGCGTCTTGGTTGAGGACAGAGGAGGTGCCGTGAGTAGATTCGACTTCCATTCTAGAATTGTTGAAAAGATGGGAAGAAGATTTGTGGGTAGATGGTTTATCCTTTGTTTGTGCCAAACATCGGAGTCAAATGATAGATAATAGACATAATTTCATTCATGAATGTCCGTACTGGGTCCTTGGTGTTATGGCCTTGTGGTTGAATTTTCTTCTCTTGTTAGTTAGTGCGTACTAGTAGTACTGATAGTGTTAGTATAGAATGCGAGATTCTTGAAGCTGTTCTGGTACTCCACTGTGCTGATGGAGAATATGCGGTCAAGTAGTTTCCGTAGTTTGGTACGATTCATCAGACGGGGGATAACTGTACGAGGAACGAGAGTTTTGCTTTTCCTTTGCCACCAATATCAATTGCTTGCACCTCCTCTGCTGCTACCGATAGACTCATTGACTTCCTGTTCTATGGCACTGTACTATTATACTATTCGCAATGGAGTTTCATTCGTATGAGAATCAGAACTTCAGCACGACTTGATTGGACTAAAGTAGTTCCATGTCGCAGGGTGCGTCCACTACCCGTCTCATCCCAAGCATGCAACAAGAATGAACAAGGAAGTTGTTTTCCGTGTACGTTAGTAGAATCAACTCGAGTTCAATTGAGTGCAAACGTGGAGGAGGTCCTTATAGGACAATTACTCGTATGTACCGGGTGGTGCCTTTGTTGGGCAATGTTTCGTGTCAATGAATCAAAGGCCGGAATCCAAATAGGCATTGAGTGTTGAGAGGTTGCACCACAGTCTCTCACCATGACATGCAGAGCCCCACCTTTTTTTGTGCTGATCTAGGAGCGTGATTGTTGCAGCTAGCATTCCACGCAATGTGATCATTTTCTAGTCGGTACAGACTTCCTACTCTTTTTGTCGTGCATTGTTGTTGGTATTTGACGTAACTTGTTGGCAACTTCTGTCACATCAGGTCTCGCTGAAACGATAGGGCTCCATGCAGAAGAAAGCAAATCTTGGAGACCATCGCTCCATGAACGATCCATCGGTGGGCGCTTCATCTCTCCTTGCCACACAGATGCCTGGAGATCTGAGACAGTACTACTCGTTCCCTGAAAGGGTCGTTCAAGCGTCAGTGTTTGCCATAACAAAATGGCAAAGGAATACACGTCGCATTTTTCGTTGTAACGTTCTTTCAACGCAACTTCTGGGGACACTGTATTGACGACAGACAAGAGGAAGTTGAGCATGGAGACTTCCAACAATCGCCACAGCAAGGAACAGAAGAGAAAGCATCATATGGAAAGGACTTACTATAGAGTGGTGAGCCAATATAACCTGTCATCTTGAACAATCCGTCAACAGATTCCAAAGGCATCTCTCGGGCCAAACCAAAATCGAACAGTTGGATCTTGTTTTCTTGGTTGAAGCCCACATTCTCCGGCTTGAGGTCACGATGGATAACTAGGAGCGAGTGCATGTAGGCAAGGGCGCCAGCGAGATCCGCAAGATGCAGCATGCGTGTCTCCAAGGCAGCTGCCTTGGCCGCCGCATTGCCGCCACGGAACACTTTTCCCATGAGTCCCTTCATTTGTTTCGCCTCGTGGCGCCACATTTCGAACCGCCCCTTCAGTGTTTCCTCCAAACGGTCGATGAGCAGGAAGGACTTCTCCGAAAACATCCCACAGATTGGCATGGCTCGAACCTTGATGATATGTGGGTGATCCAGGGAGCGAAGGATAATTGCCTCATTGGCTGTGTCTAAGACAGCATGGAGGAACGCTTCGTTCGTGCCCACAGCTTTGGAACTGAGGAACTTGAGTGCATAGTGTTCATCAGACTGCTCGTCACACAATGAATCTATGCTGGTACTTGGCTCTGTTGCGCTGTTCTCAATGCAATTGACAGCGTATACTGCACCGAATGCTCCTCTTCCTAGGACTTTTCCGAATGAAATATCGGAAATATCCAGTTTTGGGATGTCGTTGCTAACTGGAGCGAGCCGATACTCTGAATGGTCACGTTGTGATATTGCAGATGCCTTCTGGAAAAGGTCGGATATCTCCTCAGGTGTCCTCTTATGTCTAATAGGTTTGCCTTGGTGTGGGATAGTAGCTACGGAGGGCATGATAAGGGGTATGTTCTGATACAGTTGTTGTTGTGATTAGATATGTCGAGTTGTCCAGGGAGCTGTCGCTGCGAGGAGGTTGGAGCTCCTGATGCTCGTTTTTGGTAGGTTTAGGATGAAAAAGTGGCTTTGTTCATGTCACAAGATAACGTTCACCTTTTCCCCGGGTTCTCATTGCTTACCATAGCTCTGTGAACAGAACGCGTGTCCTGTTATACCTAGCAGAACGCAATGAGAATGTTAGTAGTGGCACTTATGTACCTTAGGCGCAAAGTCCCTTGTCATCGTGATTCATGAAGCATCCTCTGTATTCCGAGAAGATGAAAATATGCAGGCAACCAAGATGGGTGGCTATCATGCAGTAGAAGAGTTTCATAAGACGACAATCGCTTCTTCTTCTACTAGCTATCACACAACCGCGATAGGTCGTGGTACGAGTATTCTAGATAATCGGCGAGAAAACTACGGCTGACCACGTTTTCCTGTTTATTATGCAACTGAAATCGAGAAGGCTGATTGTTTGTGGTCAACGGTTGTAACGAATCTTCTTCAGCAAAAGACTTGAAAAGAAGAATGAGAGTAATGGGAGAGCATCGCTCGCGAAAGAGGAGAAGCTACTAACGTTAGGTGGTACCACCAGCACCACCCCGCCTCCCTGTCGGCAGCGGCTTCCCTTTGTTTTATTTCTATAATGTTTACAATGTTGTTGTAATACAATGATAATTTGACGAGGATGGTTGCAAAATAGTATTAGTACTAACGTTAGTAGTAGTAGTTTGTTGTAGCCGAGGGATTTGTACCAAAACTCCCCAAAACTTAAAAAAATGATGTTCCAAATCATCTAGACCATGTATTGGCCTTTCAATAGTTCGTCGAAATCGTTACCATGAAAGAGAAAACAGTTACTTTCTTTTCACGGTGTCTTTTCCATTCCTTCCTGTAGAATGTTGCATTGACGATTGCCGGCGTAGTTGGAGGACGAACTGAGCCATATCAGGTCGATCCGCAATGTTTGGACTCCAAGCTGCGGTAATGTGCTTCTTTAGTTCACTATTCCAGGTCCGACCCAATTTGGGCCGCTTTAGTTCCCCTTGCCAAACATGTTCCCGAAGGAATTCCAAAGAGGGGTTGTCAAAAGGAGAATCCAACGCTAACGTCTCCCATGCCAAAATCGAGAAGGAGTATACATCACACTTGGCATTGTAAGGTTTCCGCAGAGCAATCTCTGGGGACACTGCAACAAGAAAAGTTTGCATATACAACCATTGAATGAGACCCATCCATCAGTCAGAACTAACATCAGTGGACGATGAGTCAAGCAACTTACTGTATAAGGGGGAACCACAATACCCAGTCATTTTGAACAACCCCTTCTCACTAGATGATTCATTGGGTAGCTCTCTAGCCAAACCAAAGTCAAAGAGTTGAATCTTGTTGTCTCTTGTGAAACCAACATTGTCCGATTTGAGATCCCGGTGAATCACGCGAAGGGAATGCATATATTCCAGAGCTGCTGCAAGGTCAATCATATGACACATACGTTCATCCCAAGCTGCCATGGACTTTGCTGTTGCCTGGCGACCACCCAAAACCTTGCCTGCAAATCCTGACAATCGTTTCAAGTCTCGTTTCCATGTTTCTATTCTCTGCTTAAGTGTGTCTTCCAATCGATCCAACAGTAGAAAGGACTTGTCAGAAAACATTCCACAAGCAGGCATGGCTCGAATCTTGATGATATGTGGATGGCTCAAGGCTCCCAAAACCCGAGCTTCTTTGGCATTGTCCAATACCGCATTCATGAATTCCTCATCGGTGCCAGCAGCGGTTGCACTCAGAAACTTGAGGGCAAAGTGTCCATCTTCTAACCGATCCTCCGTTGGATCATTGTTGTCGCTGGAAGAGCTTGGTTCTGTGGCAGTTTCTAATCCATTGACAGCATAAACCGCCCCGAAAGCCCCTCTTCCCAATACTTTTCCAAACGTGAAATCAGACAAGTCGCGTTGGGGGATGTTGGAATACGCCGATGGCAATTGGAAGTGTTCATGGTATCGCTCCGAAATCTCCTCGGCTCTCTCTAAAATAACATGAATCTCTTCTGGAGTCCTCCTTTTCCGATTGGGGACGGCATTTGTGTGCATGCCCTTGCGGACACTTGGGTCGAACGAAGGCATGAAAGGGTGATTATCTATTCCTAAGTCAAAGTGGTAAGGATTGAGTTTCGATGCTGATATAATGTTGCGTGAATTTTGTGCCATGCAGATTCGACCAGTACGCCCAGAACAACGCTGGGAACGAAACGATGGGTTCTTGTCGGATGGCTGTTTCCCCGATTTGTCGCGATAGTTAAGTGAGTTCAGCAGAGGTAATCGGTCGCGCAAGATTCTGCAGCGCGTTGCAGCCAATCACAAACATGGAGGCGTTGGGTAGGCCACCACGTGACAGCACTCTTTGCATCCGGGGAATTCACTCCTTTCCAATCGTTATAATATAAACAACTCAGACATACAGAATCACGAGACTTATAGGGAGGTACTATTCTGTATTATATGCCACGAACGCAACATCACAAACAACCGAAGGAGGGTCGTGGGATTTACTTCTTGGGCATCGGCTGTCCACGTTTGGGGCCAGAAAAATGAGTGGACTTCGTGTTCCAAGACTTTCTAGTACGGTACTAATCTGTCACACTATATTTGTTGTCACGAGACAGCAACGGTAAAAACGAGAATAACCAACGATTATTATCGCTCACCACCATCCTTTTTTCGCGACAAAGACCTCCTTTCAGTTCACACGATAAAACTTTTTCTCTATAGAGCGCTATGGCACTCAAGCAATGGCGGCAAGGAGAAGACTTTCCAAATGAAACAATAGTTCTAATACAGTAGCAAATCACTCATCAAAGGTGTTAGTGTAACACTCCTCATCATGTAGACGTTGAATACAGATTCAAAACTGGGATACTCGAGAATCGCTTCTCGAAGAAAACTGTAGTTACAGCTTCTTTCCTCTCTTGCTAGAAGATGCCTTGCCCTTTTTGGCAGGCATGGTTGCCAACGCACGTAGTTTAGAAGCAAACGTAGCCATGTCAGGTCGGGCTCCAATGACTGGGCTCCACGCCGCGGAAAGAAGATCCTTGAGGCTTTCGTCCCAAGAGCGATCAGGGATGGGACGCTTCATCTCCCCTTGCCATACGTTCTCGCGTAAGGCAGAGACGGTCGTTCCCTCAAAAGGTCGCTCTAGTGTGAGGGTTTCCCAAACTAGAATGGCAAAAGAATAGACATCGCACTTTTCGTTGTATCGTTCCTTGAGTGCAACTTCAGGAGACACTGTTGTTGTGGTAGGTAGAAGAATATCAAAGATGATGGTGAGTCAAACTGTTTGTGATGGCACTGTTATAGCACACCAAAGCATGTATCACTCGATACAACTTACTGTATAGTGGTGAGCCACAGTACCCTGTCATTTTGAACAGGCCGTCATCAGATTCGAGTGGCATTTCTCGGGCCAAACCAAAATCAAACAGTTGGATCTTGTTTTCGCGGTTGAATCCGACGTTCTCGGGCTTGAGGTCACGATGAATCACTTGAACGGAGTGCATGTATGCAAGAGCACCAGCTAGGTCCGCAAGATGAAGCATACGCTCTGTTTGTGCGGCTGCTTTGGCTGCGGCGTTGCCACTGCTTAGCATTTTCCGCATGAAACCATTCATGTGCTTTGCCTCCTGGCGCCATACGTCGAATCTTCCCTTGAGTGTTTCGTCCAACCGATCGATGAGTAGGAAGGACTTTTCCGAGAACATCCCACAGATTGGCATAGCCCGAATCTTAATGATATGAGGATGATCCAAAGAACGAAGGATGATGGCCTCATTGGCTGTGTCCAAGACGGCATGAAGAAATGCTTCGTTGGTTCCTACGGCTCTGGAACTGAGGAACTTCAGAGCATACCGTTCTTCAGACTCGGAACTACTATCACTCAAGGAATCAGTGCTGGAACTGGGTTCCGTGCTGCTATCAACGCTGTTGACAGCATACACAGCCCCAAAGGCGCCTCTACCAAGTACCTTTCCGAAAGTAATATCGGAAATATCTAGTTTGGGAACATTTTGGCAAACGGTCTTGGTGAGACGATAGTCTGCATGGTCTCGCTTCGAAATGTCAGAAGCTTTCTCAAAGAGCTCATGAAGCTCCTCGGGAGTCCTTCTATGTCGAATAGGTCTCCCTTGGTGAGGAATAGTAGCAATAGAGGGCATTGGTTCGTTTGTACTGTACGTGCAAAGTTAAACGAAGCGTTTTATCTGCAGCAAGCAGGATTGTGCGAGACGTTTCAGTCTTTCGAGAGTGACAACACGAAAATTGGTGAGAACAAAATGTGGGTTCGTGCATGTCAAACATTTCTCCGAACAGTCCCTGTCATAAGTGATGCCTCTCTCAGATTCCTGTGAAGAACTCTCCGCTGGTGCTCGCTGCAGCCAATCAGATTATGCCATGATGTTCCCATGTGTTCATGCTTTTGGATATTCTCTATGTGAGCAAACAATACATATTATCGAGCGCGTGCTCCCCATAGTACGCAGTGCATCCTCTGAATTCTCAGCGATACCAACTATCGTACTGCAAAATGCAATGAATGGCCATTGAGGCACCACCCACGTTCAATGGGATCGTACTGTGTGTCACAAGAGTCGTGCCTTTCATGGGCTGGCCACGTTTCGATATGCCTGATCCAAAACAGTCCAGAGTAAATATGCTCATCCCCTTTGTCGCAAACGCAAGCAACCTGTTACTACCACTAACCATATGTAATAGTCTTGCGTACACTAACAAGTACTAATACTATTAACAATAGACTAACTCCTCCTTTAAAGCGGAGCATCGTCTACTTTCAAAGTGGAACTCGAATCACAATGGAAGACATGTGTTGACCTCCGTTGAAACGACTTTGGTGATGGGGTGGTCCTCGTCGGGGTACTACTTCGACTTAGAACTTGCCCCAAAGCATCTTCCACAGCTTGCATTCGTGGACGATGGGTTGGAAGCGGGTGCCAAGCCCGTTGCAGGATATCCTTCAATGGTATTGGCCAGCTAGGCTTGACGCGAGGACGCTGGTAGGGGGGAGAATGAACATGTTTGAGCATCAGCTCATCGGAATCATATTTGCGAAAGGTTTCCTTGAGTGTTAGCATCTCCCAAAATAGAATAGAAACAGAATACACGTCGCATGTTTCGCCGTAGGGCTGTTTACAGAACACTTCTGGTGCCATGTATCGTAGCGACCCACACATACTCAAATGAAACAATCCATTCTCAGTAGCTTCCTCCATACTGGGTAGCTCTCGAGCCAAGCCAAAGTCAAACAGCTTGACATCGTCTCGCTGTATTCAAGGTTCAACGCAACAATGTGAGCACAATATGTACCGGGCTTCCATGCAAGACATGCGAACATTGCTTCCTTACTACATCGAACCCAATGTTTTGAGGTTTGATATCCCTGTGAATGATACGCTTCTTATGCAGAAAGCAAAGGGCTGAGCTGAGTTCTAGAGCTACCAGCACTCGTTTGCGCCATAGTTTGGACTTCTTCATTTGCAAAGGATCTTGCCATTTCCCAATCAAGCTTTTGTACACATTCTTTTCCTCTCTCCAACGCTTCATGCGGGTACCAAGCGTATCATACAGGCGATCCATAATGACAAACACATCCTCGTGAAAGCGGGGCCCCGCGCCGAGTCCTCTGATTTTGATGATGTTTGGGTGCTCAATTTTGTTCAGAATAGCGATTTCAACGTTGATATCAACAATGGCTCTGCACAACTCTGGTGGATCGTCCCGAATGTCTCTTCGAAGCTGCTTGATAGCATATCGAGCATCGTGGGAACCGCCTTCTCTTCGACAATGAAGAGAAAGAAATTTTCTCAACTCCCGGGCTATCTTGGAGTCAATGGTGTGCTGTTTTTCTTCATTGATTGGATCCTCACCTTTTGCTTGCATTCGAACTTCGGAGAGCTCAATCGTGGAAATTTCCAGAACATCACAAAAGCCTCCACTTCCGAGCATGGCACCGAGCACAATCTCATCTAGTTGAAATTTGGGAAGATCTCGGGTATCATCCAAAGCTTCTTCGCATGTGCTTGTACAAGCATCTTCGAACAATTCCCGAGCCAAAAGGTATGGCTTGGGATCGGTCCTTTTAAGCTGCTGATTGGCAGGTCTGACATGTACCGAAAGACGTTCTCCTTCCTCATTTTTGAGAGGAAGAGAGCTGCGAACAGAGTTCAATTTCATCCGGATATCAGCAGAAAGATGCAAAGAATGCTTTGTGAAATGTATGCTCTTTTCAAAATCATTGGAAGAGGAAAGATGAGTGAGAGGAGAGGAGTCGGTGTAGCATTCTGTTTCCTTCATGTTGTTTTGGTGTTGGTGTTTTCGCCCCCCACAAGAATTAATAGCACGAGGACATCATGACGGCGGTGCGTGTCAAGTGTCAAGGGTTTCGTTCTTCAACGTATGACTACTCGTACGAGTACAGCTCTAACGTACGTATGGTGGTAGGAGCCCGGTAGGTGTGCAGTCGTAGCCTGCACTACAGGAGGTAGCTACTATCGTACAGTACAGTACTGTACTGCAATATTACCCTAACATGGTTGCAACAAATGAGGTGGTTACACGGATTGACTCTGTGACTTTGGCCATCCTTCTATTAGACTACTGCTGCGTGGATCTGGACTGAAATACATGTTGTTGCTGAAATCCTACACCCATGGTGCGCTGCTCAATAGTGTCGGGGAAGCGAAAGTGCTATAGTTGTTGTAGCCAATTCGCTCGGAAGGGTTGAGAGGATAAACTTTGTGACTGGAGGTGAGTGAAAAAAACATGGCTTCTTCTTGGGAAGAAACGTTTTGGCATTGCCGAAGCACTCCTCGAAGCCCGGCAGAAAACAATGGAGGAACTTGGCATCCATACTCCTACTGAAATTTGTCGAACAAACACTGACCAAACCAGCGTTACAACTACTTCTGGCAGTAAATCGAAATCGCCATGACGGTGCGATTTTCGCAATGTTCCTGGAAGTGGACATTCTTGTGTTCAAATGTTTCGCTGCCGTGCCACGTGTTAGGCGACCTATAGAGAGATTCATATACCACCGCCGCACCGCAGTTTCAGCGATGTAGTATTATGAACTACTAACTACTTCCAAGAATAATTGATGACTATAGCAACCCATTGCTACAACAGTACAATAATAGTACTAACGTACTACTTTAGTGTTTTACAAGCAGAATCGGAATCAGGAAATACAGCAGCAGATTGGTCGGCATCCGGATGGCACAGTACCACTCACTCCGCGGAAGAGGAGTATGTACAGTACATCATCATCTCAAGGTGCTCGGAGTTGCTGGGAGGCTAAAAAAGATTGATTTCAACACGACCTCATTTCCTTCCGGAACAATGCGAGTAGCTAAAGCATATTATTCCAACTTGAACGTTGCCCTTGAGCAATGCATTTGCAGCAGCATTCATCAATGACAATTTGTTTTCTTAGTGAACAAGCTTAGAGCTTCTGGAGTCCACCTGGTAAGCCGACAGAAGTGACTTCTGCACCATCATCATCAACGACGACAAACCACGATAAAGTACGGAACTCCTGCACCACCGTATCACCGTCGTAATGTCAAACTACGAGTACTCGTACTGGAGGAGGGAGTGACGATGCGATACGTTGTACATATAAAGTGACACGCCAAAACGAGAAAATATTTATTATACCGGTCTTTTTGCATGTCTTTCTCGAATTCTCCAATGTGGAGTAGCGGAGATGCTGGTTATGGCGAGGCAATAGAAAGTTCAGTTCACACAGTCTCGAGACATCAACATCTATTGCTTGGCATCTTCTCCATATTCCACACACAATACGAAATACGAACTGCAACGGACTTTCTGGCCACTCGTCCTGCCTTTCGAGAAACGTCCAAACCACCGGTTCAAGTGCTGAGGTTGCTCACAACTCTTCACCATTGCACCACTCATCCTCACAAATCCTCGGACCAATCCTTCGACCCTCGGTGATACATACACTTGGAGAATGTCTATAGAATCAATACAATCCTTTTGGGAAAGCCACGACCTGCCAATGGGTCTTCCCATTGTGGAAGACAATGCTCAATCCCACAACGTGCTCAAGATCAACGAGCAGAGCATGAGCAACCAACCAAGCACATTCACAACATCATCCATGCGCTATGGAAAGAGAGCGTTCGGCAGGAGTTGCGATCAGCGATGGGGTGGACATACATCGGGGTCTCTACAACTCGTCACTCCAGTGCGAAGAGATTTCGTCGATGGTGGCCACGCATCGTTGCGAAGTGGCTTGCGATCGTGAGCGGTTTTCCAGTGAAATCGAGTACCCCTCCCTTGCACCTACACAAGAGGTGGTTTTCATAATTCCTACTTGGACTGGGATTGGCTGACTGTCCTCTCCAAAAGGCCGCTGTTTGGTTTCGAGGCAGCGAAAGCATGTCAGCGATTCGTCAAGATCAACCAAACCTTTGGGGCCATTCGGAGTCTGCAGGGATCTTTGGCGAGGTTAAGGACGATGTCATATGTTCAAATCGACTGCTTTTACAGTCCTTATTTCGCACCAGTCGTTCATGATTCCCTGAAAATCACCTTGCCACTACCATTAGTCTGTTTCTGCAAAACGATACAGTACAGCTACTGTACTCGTGCTGAACTATGGTGGTAGATTTTATACCTATGGTGGTGGGTTTTATACCTATGCTAAAATAGAAGATATACAACTCTGTCCTTATGGGGTCTTGCTCTTGTTGGATGATGGGGGTGAACCATCTTGCGTGATCCAGCAATGCAGTTTGCATTGTGAGGTGGTGGTGGTTGGTTGGTACGATTCAGAAAGGGTTAACTGTAGCAACGAGCCCTTGGCATGATCCGAATTGGAAGGTGGTCCAATCCCTTTTCTACAAGTACGGAGGGACGTAGAACTCACGCGTAACCACTAAACATTGCATGAAGTCCAGTAAGTCTGAGGCCCATTCACATTTCGCAACCGGGTCACCGAGAAACTTGCCGACATGACCTGGGACATTCGAATCGGAGGAATTCTTCCCCCGTCCGTCGTCGTGCCAAAAGTCGAAGTCTTCCCCAACAGTCTCACAATATGCGCAAACCCACACCCATCATCACAACATCAACAGCACACGACACAACAACCACCACCATGACAACTACCCTTTTGGATGACTTTATCATTGAGCTTTCTCGTGACAAACGAGCCAAAGTGTGCAAAGTAGTAAAAGACAATGCAAGATGCCATCGAGATGAAAAGCTGGAAGACAGCTTCTCGAGATTACCACCCACACCAACAAGCAGCTTTCAAAAAAACAAGTTTGATTCCAGATGGTGCGATTCTCGGGAATACAATGAACATCAAGAGCTTTCACCGAGACCGTCTCCGTCAGGTACCAAGCTCGTGACACCAGTTCGACGCCAATCGCTGAACCTGTTCCTCCTATCGTCGGCTTCCTTCCAAGACGACTCACTAGAAGGAGACTTTGAAGAGGCTACACCCAGAGTGCGGCATGCCAAAGCACCCAGTGCCTAGACGCTTTGACAAATATACACTCAATCTCTCTGGTCCTCTACTACTCCATTTCCCTTTTTCTCTGCATATAAACTTGCACAAACCCTCGGAAACAACACCAACACCAATTCAGACCGGCAGTTGCACATAGACTACCTAGAGCAGCGGCGACAAGAGCCCAATGCGAATACAAGAATAGACACAACTCTATGTTTTACAGCATGCTCAAAGGTGCATCTATTGCTCATAGACTTCTCTAGCGAGGAATAAAATCAAAAGTAAGATCCCAAGTTAACCTACCATAATTTCATGTCTCAGTCGTGACCGCGGACAGAGTGGAGAGTACTACCGTATCAGCCAAGGCCTTAGAGCATAAAACAGTCATAGCATTCGCACGATCCACTCGATCCACCCGCTCCAATATTTCTTCCAGTGTATAGCCTGGAATGCACTGATTTCGGACTTTAATGCGTTTGATGCAGTCCTCGATGGCTGAATCTATAAATATGGTAAAGTCAAGAAGCATGTTCACGCGGCTCCAACCTATTCTCCCGCCCTGCAAAGCATGTGTGGTAGAAGCGTTGCCAGGGCTGTCACAGGGTCTTTCCTGATGGAGAAGGTAAAGCCCTTCACACAAAACCACTTGGTGCTGGGTCCGGTCAAACAAATGTAGGTCTGGTTCAGGGTCACCTCGTGCGTGGTCAAAGCCAGGGACCCACACTTGTCGCTCTTCAGGTGTTCCTGGTTGATCGGCTGACCTTCTTCCCCGAATAGATTCAAGGTCTTGGCACAGCTTTTCAACATCAAAGGTGTCAGGGGCCCCTCGACGATATATTGCTTCCGCAGCATCGGGAAGCTGTCTCAAGTATTCCATGCTGAAATGATATCCATCTTGGGGAAAGATCATACATCCAATGCCCTTGTGCTTCAACTCGTCTGATAAAATAGCCGTACTTGTAGTCTTTCCAGCCCCTGGCATCCCCACTATCCCCACTATATATGGTCGTTTGTTTGGGCTCGATTGCATGTTTTCTACAATCTTTTGCGCCATGTCCACTTCCCATGTTTTTCTCAGGGTGTTGTTGCTGCAGTCCTTGGAGGCAGAAACATCCCTGGGTTTTTCATCATCAACAACAACGTAGTCCTCCTTGTCCTGCATGTTGCGAACGTTTCATTAGTAGTATCGTACTACCTAGCCAGCTACTCGTAGCACAACAGAATCAGACCCAAGGCAAACAGGAGTGATTAAAGGTGATGGAGTAAATCCCAGTTTGGTCACACACAATCTCCCGTCACAAGGAAAAGCGCACAATGCATATGAATTGAGTGAGGCAGCAGTCAGCAAAAGTGCATGCAAGCAAGAGTCAAGTTCGAGTACTCCGACTCAAAGGACCTCAGCGACTCAACAGTATAGTTGACTACCTGGACTTCATGAAGGGGAAGTGCTGACGTAGGACCTTATCCACGCCAAAGAATCAATATTAGCGTCTCTAGTGAATCGACTCGAGACAATGGCGCGACACTTCATTTCAAGAAGGCATTAGAAAGAATCCAAACTTTCTTTGTGTGACCATTTTTTGCGCTGCAGATTGTGTCGACACAAAACCTTCACTGGCACAATTTCCTTCCTATAACATTCAGCTCATTGTTTTTGAGATTCTGATAAACCCTCAACAGCATGACTTCCAAAAAGGACAATGTTTCCTTTCATAAACTAAACATGGCCATGTTGCCTGATGAGTTGTATAAGGATGGTGTGCCACCCGAGAAATGGTTGGAATTGGCCGAAACGACCGAAGATCCCAAAGGATTTTCCCCTAATTCTCTCAACAAACTCAGCCCAATCGATCCCGTCATTGAATGGGAACGTATTGTTGGTATTGCGATGTGGATGGCATTGAATATCTTTCCATTTGCAGTGGTTGGATTGGCTGTCACGTCCTTCTTTTTTGTGATTGCAAGATATGTCTTGGTTGCCTACCTTGTATATGTCATTGGTTTGTGTGCCATTGAATACTTCTACTTTGTGCCAATCTTCCGCAAAAAGTACAATATCCCCGCAACTATGGATGACAACATTCGAGAAAATCAGTACAATCTTTATACCGAACGCAACACGTCCAAATACGTCAGCACTAACATTGTTTGGCCGCAAAGTATCCAACGACCAGCACTTGGAAACCAGCCTGTCATCTTTGGTTTGGTTCCACATGGCGTTGCTCCATTTGGAGCAACCTCATATCCTCTATGGAGCAAGATTTGGACGTCCAAACTGTGTCGGTGGACGTGTGCCGAAATTTTGTTTGCCATTCCCTTTGTCGGTTTTTACATGTCCAAGATTGGATACATTCCTGCCAAAACAAAGCAGATCCTCGAAACTCTCCAAAAGAAGGAGGAGTCCGTTGGTGTCTTTCTCGATGGAATTGCCGGAATGTTCCAAGTCGACACTCGCGAGGAACGAGCGTTTTTGAAAAAGCGAAAAGGAATCGTCAAGATCGCCTTGCGTGCTGGGGTGCCCATTATTCCAGTATACGCCTTTGGTCATTCGGCGACCTACGATGTTTGGGTTGACCCCTTTGGTGTTCTGGAATATATCTCCAATGCAACTCAGGTCTCACTTGTGCCATTCTTTGGACGATATGGATGGTTCTTGGGACCACCCAAGCGTGTGCCAGTCACCCTTTGCTTGGGAGATCCCATCAAGTGTCCACTCACCCCGGAACCCACCAAGGCAGAGATTGACGAGTATCATGCGAAGATGCTCGACGGGTTTACTCAAATCTTCGAACAACACAAGGAATCGTATGGGTGGTCTCAGAAGAAGCTCAAGATTGTTTAACTTGTTTTTGTAGAAAACACATTGTCGCTCTTGCTCAGGAAGTCCTCCAGGGATACATGAAATCGAGAAGGATGATAGCACTACTTAGGTTACCACAGTACTAGGTGTTAGTATGATTCCTCTGCATGGGACTTTTGTACCAAGAAAGGTAGGGTTGTTGTGACACCCGCTAGCTCGCATATTCAGATTCAAAGAATGTCCAAGGACAATGGCGCGACGTTTTGTTCATGCGTGTGTTTATAGGGAAGATTCGCAGAATAATATGTGACCTCACAAAATGTTGTGTCGACAAATCGCTGAACAAACTGAAAGAAAATATGGAATATTATGAGCTTCTTCGCATTGCATATTCAATTGTGTTGAAAATCGAAAATGGATTCCATGAAGAAAACTGCTGGTGTATGCTTCCACAAACTGAACACGGCCATGCTGCCCGATGAGTTGTACAAGGACAATGTGCCTCCCGAGAAATGGTTGGAATTGGCGGAAACTACCAAAGATCCATGGGGATTTCCTCCCAATTCTCTTAACAAGCTTAGCCCACTTGATCCTGTAGTTGGGTCGGAAAGAATAATTGGTTTTGCAATGTGGATGGCATTCCTAGCTTTCCCATTCGTTCTGGTTGGGTTGACAGTGGCGTCCTTTCTTTTTGTGCCTGCAAGATATGCCTTACTTCTGTATCTCACATACGTGGGTGCTTTGTTTGCCATTGAGTACTTCTACTTTGTACCAATCTTCCGCAAAAAGTACAACATCGAAGTTGCCAAAAACGACAGCATTCGAGAATTCCAATACGCAATGTTTACCGAGCGCAACACATCCAAGTACGTCGGCACCAGCGTGGTCTGGCCTCAAAGTATCCAACGACCAGCTCTTGGAAACCAGCCAGTCATCTTTTGCTTGGTTCCTCACGGTGTTGCCCCGTTTGGGGCAACTTGCTATCCCATGTGGAGCAAGATTTGGACGTCCAAATTGTGTCGGTGGACTTGTGCCGAAATTTTGTTTGCCATGCCGTATATTGGAAGTTTCATGTCCAGGATTGGTTACATCCCCGCCAAAACGAAGCAGATCCTCGAAAAACTGCAAAAGAAGGAGGAGTCCGTTGGTGTCTTTCTCGATGGAATTGCTGGAATGTTCCAAGTCGGCACTCGCGAGGAACGAGCGTTTTTGAAGAAGCGGAAAGGAATCGTCAAGATCGCCTTACGTGCTGGGGTGCCCATTATTCCAGTATACGCCTTTGGTCATTCGGCGACCTATGATGTTTGGGTTGACCCCTTTGGTATTCTGGAATATATCTCCAATGCAACACAGGTCTCACTTGTGCCATTCTTTGGACGATTTGGATGGTTCTTGGGACCACCCAAGCGAGTTCCAGTCACCCTTTGCTTGGGAGATCCCATCAAGTGTCCACTCACCCCGGAGCCCACCAAGGCAGAGATTGACGAGTATCATGCGAAGATGCTCGACGGGTTTACTCAAATCTTCGAACAACACAAGGAGGCGTATGGGTGGTCTCACAAAATACTCAAAATTGTGTAGTTTGACTTGATAGGAACAAAATGTTCGTTCTCTTGTACCCTATTGTGAAGCCATTTCCTGTGACACTCCTCAGCCCTACCGAAAAAACGGTGGATATCATACAAGAGGTTGTGTGTGCTTTTCGCTCTCAAAGAATAGAACTGTTGGTGTTGCTTCGCGGGTGTGCATCGTGTTCATTGACATTCAGCGTAGTTTTGCTGGAATTTCTGTGAAGCATGACATTTTGGTTGTCATTCGTCGCAGCGGTGTTTGTCATGTTCAAAGGGATTTGAAGAGGCTCCACCACAGTCATATTGTCGAAACCTGGTGAGGAGTTATCGGTATCGTTGCGCCAGTTGGAACTATTATTTGGTCCATGACCTTGCGCGGCATATCGGGCGTCTTTCTGATCGGATTCGGCAACTGAGTCAGACAGCAGCGCAGAACTATTAGAACTGGTGAGATTGTTCAACTGACTCTCTGGTCTCAGCATTGTAGTGTTGGCTTGTTTAGGTGTGTGTGTAGGTTTGGCTGACATCTGATTCCCTTTCTTCGTTTCTTTGCCAGTCGACGTTTCAGTTACGGTAAAATTGCCCCCTTCAGTGTTTGTATTGTTGGTAGGGGGCTCTTGGATGACATTGGAGGTATTCTGAGTGACGGCAATGCTGGTGGGAGACTGTGAAGGTGCAGGTGTGGACTTGACCACCTTGATTGATGGTGCAGGGGAAGGGTTTGGTGTCGCTGCCTTCTTGGCATGAGGGAAAACAAATGTATCATTTCGGAACCACTCCGATATCGTCAAGAACGCCTCCTTGGGATCTTCCTCTCGTAACGCCAGCGTTTCAGGCACGAAAACCACGTCGCTCCGATTGATATGCATGAACTTCACCGTGCCATCTTCATGGCGTGACTCATCATCGCGTTGCAGTAGCAGATCCACCACGGAAAGAAAGAACTGGTTCTTGAAGGACGGATTGGACTCATCCATCCCACGGAAGGGATACATGTGAAACCCAGTTCCAAAACTTGCCAAAACAGGAAAAATGGAGAAGGATGAGTCTGCCGAAGCAAACGATTGTTGCGCCATGACCAGGCGTGCATATGCCAAGGCCACAGTCTCAGTGGGTCCATTTCGAACAGATACACGAGCACTGGGGAATCGTTCCTGTAGATAGGATACAAAATCCGTTGTAACCTTGTAACAGAGTGTAGCACGGTACGGATCGTCTCCATCTTGTGGGCGTGCTTGTTGGTCATTTTGTGGAAGAAACAGCTTGGGTTTCCCACCCAACATATTGTACCAGCTGTCTGTAGTGGTACTCTCCGTATATCGGTTCAACATGCTCAATTGAACATTGCCAAATGGTTGTGTGATGATACCAATGGATTGAGCAATGGAAGGATCAATGCGATCAGCATACTCTTTGAATTTCAAAAATCGAAACGAGCCCCACTCGGAGGTCATGATATCTCCACATCGGAAATGAATGACAACATCGTCAATCTCCACGTTTGGTATTAAAGGAGCATGGCTCGTATCGGTGGGATGTGGTGGGACCTTGAGTGGACCAGATGTCGGCCCAATGATTCTCCAAGGGCGACTAGTGCGTTGTTGTCGTTTGACCCAAGCGTGGCTGGGATGGTCAGGATTGTTTCTCGGCAAACCTATCAGTCGAAGAGCCATCCACCGAAGATCGTGACGAATCATCGGGATCATCCAACCCACAGGAGCCTCACCCCAAAAGAGATTGCATTTAAAGGCTACTTGGGGATGAGAAGTAGGCTCAGAATTCTCGGTATCGTTGGATTTGGACATTAGTGGAAAAAGTTCAGGACCGTACCAAAAATGGTTGAGTTGTTCTCGTACCCGTTCCGAAGGGAACCGTCCCATGAGCCAGGGAAGAACTAGTGTTTTGGTGCTCTCCTCCAAGTTGGCATCCCGACAAGTGAGCTGGAGGTCAAATTGCACATAATTGGTCCAGGGCAAGGAATCGCTCTTGCGCGGTGGAGCAAAGGATCCAGCAGCAACGTATCTCAGCAAATACATGATTTGGACCAGATTGCCTGTTCCCATGGTACTCTGTTTCATTGTTTCGTAGCAATCAAAGTCCACTTTGATCAACCAAAATGGAGGAGGAGGCGGAGGCTCTCCTACACTGGAATTTCCACTTCCATTGCCAACAACGGTGTCGATTGGAAAGGATATACTCTCATTGTTCCAAGTGGTGTCTCGAACGAAATCGACCGCATCCAGCGCCCCCAGTGTTTTCCAGCGACAGAATTGATAGTATGCATTGAGGGCAAAGTCTGTAATATTGGGAGGGACACTCCAAACGAAAATCTGATCGTAAGGAATGTGTTCGTTCAACTCTTCAATGGTCGGCTTGTAGGAAGGCATTTCATCCATTGTTGTAAGGTATTGCAAGGTTGTCAAATCAGTCCAAGATTGTTGAAAGCTCCGTATTCTCAATGTCAGCACGCATAAAAATCCAAAATATACGAAATGATGCCGTTTGCAACCTCTCCAATGTTTGGATGCATGATGATGAAAGTGAAAGGGCGGTGATTGATTTTCACTACTACTACTGTGAGATTGGTGGGGGCGATGTTGTGGAGACGCTGGATTGTGATGGTGACGATGTTGTGGCACCGGCATGGCAGCTGCACTACTGGTTGTAATGCTTCCGTTTCCACCACCAACAACTTGTCCATCCACATGCAACTTGCGCATGTGTCGTTTTCGCATCCAGCTTGTGTGAATCTTTTACCTCACAGTTTTACGTGCTCGTACTGTAGTTAGCTACTGTTGTACCTGTGCGTCGCCAGTCGATTGAGGCGAGTCACACTCCTACGTACTGAAGCTTCAGTAGTAAGAATATTATGAGACACTTGATTCGATGGAATCAGAAAGACCTCTTTCGTTTGAATCACGTGCTTTAGCAAATCCCCTCGATCGATTTCTTTGTGGCAGACTGTTTTAGGACGAGTAGTATCTACCTAGCTGGTAGATCCAGTTCGAAAGAACTTATTTAAATTCCACAAATTTATACAAAAGAAGTTCATCATCTACATCATCAGTACTGAAGGAGGTTGAACTACCGTAGTTGCCGATAGAGAGGAGAGCTTCTACTAGTCCAACACACCAACATCCCATGACAAGGGTGTTCTTCCATGAGGTCCTAGTGCCAATCGTCGCTCCAATTTGTTGACCAAATCTTTGGCCAAAAATCCCTTGGCATGTGTATGAAAACATTCTAGGACATGGAAATGGGCAACTCGTGATTCGGATGTTTCCTCGCGTGGAGCATTTTGGACGACAGTCTGTTGGAGGAGCCATGTCATGAAAAGAGAAGAGGTGGAAAGGATGGTAGTACCTGTGGGAAGGGCGGCCATGGCAGACCACAAGCCATAGACGGCTGTGCGTAGTTCCACCATGGGACTCTTGATAAACTTGTTGTAGAGCCAATCCGTTGTTGATGTTCCTGGTTCGCATCCATTGTCCATGGCCAGAAAGGTATACATGCGGACTCCAGCTGTCGTTTTCAAGTGTTCCAGTACTTGAGCCACACTGTTCAGTACTGCCGCTTGCAAAGCAGGAGATGATATCCGTGTCACATTCCACCAACAGGAACGCAACGCTGGATTCCCCAAAATCACATCCAACACAGAACCTGATGATCCTTCTGGTGAATAGCGTGCCAACCTAGACATAGCCTGTAATACGGCTAGTCGATCCGACTCGACCGTAGTCGTTCCCACTTCATTTTCAATATATCCCAAAATGATTTGTCCCAGGCGGTCATCCGAAAAGACACTATTGCTGCTAGCAGAAGAACATTGAACCCAAATCAATGTCAAGGCTTGCAGAGCAGCACCTGCCACCAAGGGATCTTGTAACAAAACCAAGATAGGTTGAATGAGAGAAGGAGATGCAAGCCAAGCCTTGATCTGGGAAGAAAGGACCATACTTCTTGTGTTGGATGGTGCAACCTCCTGGTCCAAATATCGAGGAAACAAATCAAGGACACTTAGATGCAAGAGAGGATCCATGACACGTTCCGTATCCAACAATTGAACAAACAGCTCTTGAGGCGTTGTTGTGGTTGTTGTTGTGGTGGTGGTGGTCGGAAACGCAAGATCTCCCACAACATGCCAACTCTCCATCCATGTTTCGGCACATCGAAGGACAATAATACTGGATTGTGCATAGGTAGATGATGATGACTGTGGTTGTTGCATATGATTCCATTCGGCTTGCCAAATGGAGGTCAACTCTTGCAAGGCAGGATTCCACAAAGTCGGTCCCAAACGAGTGACAGCTTGCAACAAGGCCTTGACCAATCTTGTATGAACGGCCAGGATGGTAGTTCGGGCAATTTGTTGTATCCAAACGGAAAGAAGAGCAGGAGAAATGTGAAGACTACTACTAGTACTAGTAGTTGCAGATGGCACTGTAGCACGAGCCACGTAGTCTTCGAGACTGGAGGCAATTGGAGGAAGGAATCCTTGCGGGTTGGTTTGGGCCATGGTACCCACAACCAACAAGGCAGGATCTGCTGTAGCGGGATCAAATAAACGGGGCACCAGCACTTGAATCCAAGATGTTTCCTTGACATCTCTGCTTTGAATCAAAGCAACAAGGGCAGCTGGATCTTGTGTCGCCAGGAGCGATTGGACAAAACGTTCATCGTCCTCTGGTATTGTCGTCGTCGTCGTTGTAGACATTTTGATTCTGTGATTCTTGCTAAGATTTCTGTTGTTGATTTGTTGATACACTAGAGATGGTACAACAACTACTACTGTAGTAGGAAATTCCCTTGTTGTGTGAACACAACAACGCCTAAGTTGTGAACGGTCGAGAAACCTCACGAAGGAGACATGACTCGTTGGACCCAAATGTGTCACATGCGACAAAAGGACAAAATGAAAGACATGGAGGTTCTCATCTGACATCATCATCATCAACCACCACCACTTCCCGAGCTTTCTTGGACTCGAAAAGAGTTTCAGCAGAAAGATCCGAAAAAGGCCTCCTTGACCGATTTGGGTGATTGCATTCTCATACAATACTTAGTAACATCATTACAAGAACCATAAAGAAGTCTTGGTCAACAACGACTGCAACCATATCGACAACAACAAAAACAACCAAAACAAAAACAAATATAACAAAGAATGGTTCAAGTACACGTCCTTCCCGACAAGGAAAGCTTATCGGATGAACTCTGCTCTCAGATCCTTCGATGCTGTCAAAAGGCAATCGAGCAACGAGGAGCCTTCTCCATTGCACTCAGTGGGGGTTCTCTTCCTCAACTCTTGGCCAAACTAGCTCATTCCAAGACAAATCCTCATTTCCATGCCTGGCATGTCTTGTTGGCGGATGAGAGATGTGTCCCAGCCGATCATCCGGACTCCAACCTACGAGCCATTCGTCGCGCCTTTCTCGATACACTTCCCAACAACAATATTCCTCACAATCAAATCTATGACCTCGATCAAGTTTCCTTGGCCGAATCCGTCGAAATTGCTGCAGATAACTACGCTCGAAAGGTTCATACAGCCTTGAGTGCGACCGGAGGAAAATTGGATTTGGCCGTCTTGGGATTTGGACCTGATGGCCACACGTGTAGTTTGTTTCCTGGACATCCCTTGGTCACAGGCTACGATCCCTCCAATCTCGAGGCTCCTTGGGTCGCTCCTATTAAGGATTCTCCCAAACCACCTTCTCGTCGTATTACTCTCACGCTTACTCTTTTGAATCACTTTACGCGAACAATCCTCTTTTGTGGTGCTGGAGAGTCCAAGAGTCCCATCCTCAAGGACATTTTTGTCCATGGACTCCAGTCCACTGCCGACGAATACAATTTCTATCATGTCCAACAACTAGAACCCAAGTATCCATGTGCCATGGTACAACCTCCAAAAGAAGAAGATAATGATGGTGCAGACGATAATATTCTCTATTTGGTCGATCAAGCTGCCATGAAGGATGTTCCAACTACCGCCTTGCCTGTGTCACTCACTCATTCGATTGTAGTTCACGAGTTGTTGGTGGCATCTTCCAAAGCCAAAGTTCCCCAGGCGTTGTGTCCACTCTTGGTCCAATATTCGATGCGTGCCATTGCCGAACGTGGGGCATTTACCATTGCACTCAGTGGAGGGTCGCTTCCTTCCCAATTGGCGGCGCTTCCAGAATGCTTTGCCCAGCAGGGTATTACTGATCCTCAATGGAGCAAGTGGCATGTACTCTTGGCTGACGAACGATGTGTTCCCAACACCCATTCAGATTCCAACTTGCTGGCTCTGCAGACCAATCTTTTGAATCATGTTGGTATTCCATCGAATCAAGTGTATGGATTGGATGAGGCTGCCTTGCAAGCCTTGTTGGCATCTGCTCCCGATCAACGATCCGCCGCCAATGATGCTGTTGCTTTGGCGTATGAAAAACAAATCAAGACCACCTTTGCCAAATTCACAGGTGATCAATTGGACATGGCTGTTTTGGGATTTGGACCCGATGGACACACTTGCAGTTTGTTCCCCACACATTCCTTGTTGGCTGGACGAACAGATGCGTCGGGCCAAGAGCGATGGGTTCTTGGAATCGAGGATTCACCCAAGCCACCTCCAGAACGTATTACTCTCACATTCCATGTATTGAACAAGCTGACACGAAACATCATTGTGGTTGGAACTGGATCCAGCAAGCAACCCATTACCAAGCAAGTATTTGGTTCGGCACTCAAGGGCAAGCAAACATCACCTGTTGCTGTCGCGCCATCGTGTGTGTGCTATGAACAAGTTCCCGTTCAAGCGTCTGCCATTACCACGTTGCCCGTTTCTATGGTCAAACCAAACGATCGACTCATTTGGGTTCTAGACAGCGATGCTCTTCCCTAGCTAGTAGAAATTGGAGGCTATCGGTAGCAGCACTCGGAGGGAAGGACAGTATGTAATACTAGTAGGTTTCTGGTAGTACGTTAGTATCACCGTAAATTGATACACGTGATGATGGATTGGACGTATGATGAGTATGATCATGATGGAAGGTCTTTTCCACAGTCAGGTTTGTCTCTAATTTAGATGGAGGCCTCACGCCAATATACTATAGTTCGTGTTGGTGCTTTCGTGGTTGCTTCTCCTGTTTCGCGGATGTTGCCCCGTCGATTTCCAGAAAACGATTTCTCCCAACGGATCTTGCTCAACTTCCTTTCCATTCTTGGTCGTACGTGAAAGCATGATGGTATGTTGATATCGCTCTATTAAACTAACATCCAAAAGAGTCACTCATCATCAACAAGAGCAGCTTTGTAATTACTGCCGGCGGTAGAGTTTTGGATTTTGGAGTTCTTGTTGTTTGATTCTCATTCTTGGCAACAGTGAAAGCAACATAGTACTACTGTGAACCCTCGCGTTTGTGGACTTCTCGATTTCCAGGAACTTTGTGATGGGTGAATATGCCTGACGTGGTGGTGCAACGTAGAAACCTTTTCGTCTCCATGGTTTCAACTTATGCCAGCAAAAGAACAGCTCGATTAGAGCAGTTAGGGATTGTGACCGGCCAATGCACATGTGCACAGGAATGGCAGCCTCGCGAACGACAGAGAAATGAGCGACAGTTTTGGGGTACTACGGGTGGATGCTGGATTGAGTCAAGCTTCGGAATTCTGCAACACGGGTTTTCGAATGATCGCCAATAACTGCAATACGCTCGATGCTTGCTTGCTTCCGTACTCGTAGACCATGATGGTGTTGATGAAGATGTACTACTGCTGCTTCTGGCGACCATGGTAAACTAGGAATTGGAATATTCTCTACGGGTAGAAGAAGGTACAGGTTCACATAGTTGGTAGTATTAGTACAAGTCTATTGATGGCTTAGCTTACTATAGACATCGGCTTGTTGTCAATCGAGGTTGTTGTACAACAGGGGAAGTCTTCATGTCTCTTCGTTTCCAGTGTGGTACGGTCAACTTCTTGTTCTGCACAGCTTTCAAAGCAGAAGGTGAAAACCATTGCTCCAAGTCCTTTAGTTGATCAACCTTCTTGAGAGAAACATGAGCTTCTTCCTTCTG
The DNA here is from genome assembly GCA_016586335.1 of Nitzschia putrida. Taxonomy (NCBI): domain Eukaryota; phylum Bacillariophyta; class Bacillariophyceae; order Bacillariales; family Bacillariaceae; genus Nitzschia; species Nitzschia putrida. The sequence continues at coordinate 351,572 of BLYE01000027.1, read as the reverse complement.
TGGCAGCCTCATAGTCTCAATATCCTTCTTGATTTCTCTTTGGACTTCCTGTGCTACGGCAGAAGCACGTTCTCGAGCAAACCCTCCGGAAATAGCCGACACAACTTGGCAACTTCGCGAGATTGACACAATGTCACTCTCAGCTTCCTCCCACTGCCGTTCTTGCTCTCTCAGCACGGAGGAGCGGCATTCAATCACTCGATCTTGGCGTTCACGCTTCGAGTCGAAAGTGTCAATGGCATAGACATTCTTGAGCACTTCCTTGTCGGCATCCCCGACCTTGTCTAGGGACATCATAACCTTGACTTGCCGTTTCCTCATTTGCTGAAGCTCATATTGTGAGTACCATGTTGGTACTTCTTGAACTTCTTCGGCGTCGGCAACGACATATTCTGTTCTTCTAACCTGGACACGTCCGTTGAAGCTGACTCGACGCCCTTGTGTGTTGCAACTGCTGTTGTTCGAGGTCATTTTATGTTTCAGTTGAGCAAGCAAAAAATGTTTTGGAATCAACAAGCAGTCGATGTTTGGTTGAGTGGCCAACCAAGAATAATTGTGAGCCGAGGAATGAACAAGGAAAAAATATCTCTGCGGTATGTTGTACTAGTAGTGAACTCTTGCACCAGGCTAACCAGAAGCCTAATGACACGAGACGAGGAGGTGCTTAGAGAAGTTGCTTTTCGGATTAAATGTGAGATATTATATGCGATGACACAATAATGTCTGACAGGGGGGTATTATGTCCCTCGCTCCTCCTCCGCCTACTACTTTAACATAACGTTTGTTGGTACTACTACTACTACGCCAATGATTGAAGAATCCTGTATTTAAGGTAATTAAAGGATTTCTCCTTATTATATTCAAGTCAATGTCAGGAAATCCCTGCAGTACTAAGTTCAACTGCTTATGTCTCCACCTGACAATTCGAGAATGAGAGATTCTGTGTTTTCTTGAATCAATATATAAACTTTCACAACCGTCATTTCGAGGTTGAAACTTCGATTATGGGCTTCTCCTAACGAAACTGAAGTTCGGCCAGGGGAGGTTCCTTGGCTTTCTTCTGGGTTGTTGTTGTTGTTTGTGGTGGGGTGAGTACCGGTAGTGAAGGTCCGGATTATCTTTGAGGGTGAAAATTCCCAAAGATTCTTGGAAGGGGCCCCATCCTTACACTCCTCCAGTAGTGATGACGAGGTGCATTTGCATCGAGGATAACTCATACTACCTCCTCTCTAAGATAACTACTAGTAGGTACCAGTAGGAAAGTCTCAGGGTGGTGGATGGTAAATACTACTAGTACCGGTAACTGATACTCTGGGTTCTTGAGTCGTACTAGTACGATACCTGGTACTAGTACCCTCCTTCCAAAGAGTTCAGAGAAAACTTTAACCCACCAATTGCTTCATTAAAAATCGTAAGGATGCCTATACAAGATTTCTTGCCGTCTCAATGCTGTCTACCGGCATTTTTTGTACTAGTAGCCAGAGATTATGGATCGTCCAGTATTATTTCACCGTAGGAAAGAGGAGTGTCATTGCTTAAATATCGCTAGTAGTTGTATGTTACTACCGGTAGTAGTTAAATACTGGTATAATGTTGTACTACTAGTACTAACGTACTAGTACAAAATAATGATGAGGTGGTGGTTGTTGTTGTTGTCGTTGTTGTTGTGTGGACATCCTTGCTCGCTCGTCAACATCTTTCCAGAGATCGAAGAGGGCTTGGAATCCTGCTTCCTAAACCTGCGCGAAACTAATCTGGGGGGATGCACATTATTTCCGATCAACGTGGCGAAAGGATGTGCCTTCATTGGTACTGTTAGATCCTACTACAACGTTAGTACCTACTAGTAGTAGGTGGTAGGTGGTACTACGGTTAGTAGTAGTACTACTGGTACGGTGGTACTGTAGTACGAAAAACCCGTCCTGGAAGATCAGATATTCAGATTATAGTATGGTACAGTATTATATATTATATTAGGTCCTTCACTTTGAAGGCATTGTGAAGGCTGACTTCACATCGTCTCTTACGTCAACGTAGATTGACAAGGGTCATTTTGCTACTGTCAATAATTGCCAAACAAAGGGCTTGCCACCTCGCGAACGACAACGAAGCTGCTGCCAAAAGAATAGTGCAAGTTGGTGGTGCTTAGTACCGCCGTACAAGTCTATTCTGCAGTAGCCTCCTACAATCTTCGATATCAACGACAGCGATGACAATGCTGCTACGAGCAGAGACTCTTGCACAGTAGAACTAAAGTACTACTAGGTAGTACAGTAGTAGATAATCAATATTGTACAGCACCTATTTGTTTAGCAATTTACAGACAGCGGCTGCTGGATCGGCTGGGTTGTTGGACCGCAAGCATTGAGGACTTGAGGTCACGTCGCTTCCAGTGGGGCACGCTCAATTTTTTGTTTTGCACAGCCTTAACAGAACGAGGAGATAGCCATTGTTCCAATGTTTTCAACTGATCTGCCTTGGATGGGAGTTGGTTTTCCTTTTGCAACGGAGCTTGACGTTCCCTCCACATATCGATCTCCTTTTTGTTCTCACGCCCCACCTCGTCGGCCACTGCTGAGGCCCGCTCCCAAGCAACCTCCGATGAAATTGCCGACACGATTTGGCAACTCTGTGAGATGGAGACAACGTCGATCTCAGCTTGTTCCCATTGCCGTTCTTGTTCCTTCATTACAGCCGATCGGCATTCAATTACGCGGTCTTGTCGCTCACGCTTTGAATCGAAAGTGTCAATAGCATAGACGTTCCTGAGAACTTCCTTGTCAGCATCCCCTACCTTGTCAAGAGACATCATGACCTTGACCTGGCGCTTTCGCATTTGTTGAAGTTCATTCTGCGTGTACCATGTGGGCACAGGGGCACCTTCTACCTCGGCGACGACATACTCTGTTCTTCTCACTTGGACACGTCCATTGAAACTGACGCGACGTCCAGAACTCTTGGTGCCTGAAGACATGTTTTCGTTGTTGTACGAGCAAGTGATTGTGAATCAAAAGTCGATGGTTGGATTGTCAACCAAAAAATTGTGAGACGAGAGGGTTAATGTTGGATTTTATTCTCCGAAGATTGTTTCGTCGTTGTGCCCACATGAAACGAAACTGAACTTTTGTAACCAAGAGTGGGAAATGCCCGACGGTACTACCAGACTTATGTGGAGCGGTACTCGGAGAAAGTTGTTATTGCCACAACAATAGTTGGACGGTAGTACGTGAACGCTGAGGGCTGCATTTTACTATTAAGACAATTCGGGTATGTTTAATGAGAGATGAAACAATGAGTCGTATGACTACGTGACGTTAAATTTGAAATCAACTGTTGAGAAAAGGCACATTTCTACGTTCAACAAATGTCAAGTGTTCACTAACAGAATTATCAACCACGCCAATACAAATGCTGGCAAACTGATAGTCATGTTCCGACGACAAACCCGCAGTTTGGGTGTGAGAATCCTACGTGTGTTCCGTTGCAACCAAAGTTCGGGCATTTGACTTGCTGCTGTGAAGGCATCATCGTCGTTCTGTGACGCAAGAGACAAATGTGCACCATAAAATTCCCAAAGATTCATGGCAGAGGCCTCTTCACCACTCTGCTATGGCTTGTTATCGGAGGAAGAATGCTCTCTCCAGCATCATTTCGGTTGAACAACAACAACAACACGACGGTACTACTAGTACAACACAGCATTATTATACTACTAGTAACTACTAGTAGCTAGTAGTAGTGATTTGTCTCTCCTCCGGAGTTATCTAAAAGGCTACTTCATTGTCCAGCAATATTCAGTAGTACAGCTCCGGTCTAACGATAGAGGAGAAGAGCAGCACAGCACTTTGTTGGAGGAGGGAGGGGGGGACACCACACACCTACTAGTAGAGAGCACGAGTACAGCAGTACTTTGCTGCCGGTATTGATAGAACAGTACTAGTACTACTGACAGTAGAGAAGATGGCACGGGTGACTACGAGAAAGTTAACATGATCATGTAGGGGGATCTTCGCAACTCCATATTCATTCGTACTAACGGTTAGTAGCAGTACCTCAAATCCAAATCCACAACTTGGATCTCCTTGGACCGCTTCTTGGGGCTTCGTCTACTACCGGTAAGTGTTGTGTAAAACCCATTCTCCCGTTCGGACTAAAGTAGGTCGTGAACAAGCATCATGATCTTCCTCCGAAAGTACTGCTACGATTTCTTATAGCTAGTCGTGCTGCTGTTTCCTGTGCTAGTAGAGCCAGCACCACGACCTTGTCGTTGTCTCGTGTTGGTACTAGTTGTTGTTGTTGTTGTTGTTGTTGTTGTTGTTGTTGTTGTTGTTGTTGTTGTTGTTGTTGTTGTTGTTGTATCATCATGGCCTGCTGCGACGTCCCCTACTACTACTATGGATGACTAGGAAGAACTAACTAAAAAAGTTCGATTTGAAGCCAACAATTGCTCTCAATGCAAGTTGTTAGCGTAGAATTTTGTTCTCTGTCCATCTAGCAATACTACTAGTGCTAGTAGTACTAGTAGAAATGCGATCTCGATAATTTAGTACTAGTACGAATTTTTAGGTTAAAGGTTTTGTACGGAAATTTTACCCAGGATGATACCAAGTGTCAGAGAAGTGCGATCGGATCTACTCGAACCAAACTGAGGAGGCCACTACCTGCAGGTACTACCGGTCAACAAACAGCATGATGCAAATCAGGGCAATCAAGGTTGCCCGAACGGGCGGTTTCTTCAAATCTGTTGGTGAAACAAGAAGGAAGACTACTTCTTTCTTCAACCAAGTGCAACGCGTCTGTTGTGTTGGTAGCCGTTCGACCGAGCGAGCATCATGACCTATTACCTATTTTCCATTCAGACTTCCGACAAGCTCGCAACGTGACACCTCCATACTACATTAGTAACCTCAACTGGGAGTAGAACAATAGGCTATACTAAATGTTCCATTAACTAGAATAAAATACTAGTAGTATCTACCTTGGAGCAGCACGAAGCAAGTCAGAACATGCTGTACTTACGTTAGTAAATCTAGAGTACCAGCTTTATACTTTGAGCAAATCGACAAAAAATACCCTTTCTTCCGCCCTTGGTCGACGTGCTGCCTCCAATCGTAGTAGTCTTTTAGTAGTACATCGGCTTTCGCAGCAGTTCTTCCGCTTGTTGTACTGTACCTGTACTACTACCGCTGCTGGAGGCCCTTTTCAAAACCTACCAAGGACGTTTGCAGTGTTGTTAGTTCAATGGCAGTCACGTCGGCTCTACTATTCAAATACTAGCGGTAACAGTAGTAGAGTAGAAGAGTTGCTCTGTACTAGTACTAGTACTAGTACAAATTACGTAACAGACTTCTCTTGCTACGGGGTAGAGAGCTCTCCTACTACCGGTAGTACATACAGTTAGTACTAGAGAGAGGTGGCAAGTATCTGAACCTCCCACTTTCCCCGTCTCACCACAGGAAGAAGATGTCTCGTGCCATTTAGGGCAAAATGCACTTCGCTGTAATTGTGTGGAAGTCTACGACCACTAACGGGACCGCAAAAGAGTTTTCTCGTCGATAGAATTACAACAACATAGGTGGAGACACAAGTGCGACGCAGCCACCTTCCATTCCAAGGCCGATTTTGATAATCTGGTGAGGTAACCCTAACTCGAAAAACTGGGAAATCCTGGCACTTTCAATGGCGACCTATGAATCCGATGCACTCAGGAAGTATACTAGGTAGTACTAACGTTAGTAGTTGTCACAACGACGACGGCACGTCTAGAGAATACTTTGTGGCTCTCATAATTTGAAAATCATGACCTTGGAAATCTTCGTGCCCTCTTTCATCCGTATTCCTATGGCACAAAGGCGAGAATGTTCTCAATCTCCTCTTTATCTCCCCTACAACGACAATACAGTTTCATCCAGTTCTACAGTAGAATTGGCTGCTTCTGGTGGTAGCCCTTGGACGTCTCCCTTCTCCAATCATCGATCACATCAAGGTGGTGGCAACCAACGTTTGAAGGATTATGATATCCAAGAAATGGTGAAGCTTTGCGAGCCTACACCAATTCATCCCGACCAAAATTCAGTGAAAGTTGTACGGGATGTGTCCCTTGACTTATTCCTCAACAGTGAAGATACCTCTTTGGTATCCTCGATTTCGTCTCTGATGCAAACCAATTCCACATTGAGAAGTTCCTACTTTGACGTTCAAGTAGGTATGCTTCGTGGTCATGGTGGGTCTTTCAACCATTCTCCAAAGATTGCAGGCCAGTACAAAAGTGAGCATGTGTTGGGACATCATGACTCTATGGACACTAGTCAAGGCACCACCAACAACTCATCTCTTCTGCGCAATTGTCATGTCGACCAATGGAACCTACGGTTCGATGAACTGCTCCAGTTCCGGGAACGACATCACCACTGCTGTGTTCCCCTTCAGTGGCCGGAAAACCCATCTCTGGCCCATTGGATCAAGCGGCAACGGTATCAATATCGCCTCAAGATGGAAGGAAGACATTCTTCCATGACACAAGAACGTGAAGATGCCTTGAATCGCATAGGGTTTGTATGGGACAGCCATGCCGCTGCTTGGGAAGAACGTTGGAATGAACTTCGGTTATTCAAGGAGAAGTATGGACATCCCAATGTTCCCAAAAAGTATCCTGAAAACCCCCAACTTGCCGTCTGGGTCAAATGTCAACGGCGGCAATACAAACTGTTCTGTCAAAAGGAGCCTTCCAACATGAATGAAGGACGGATTGAGAAACTCAAGTCGATTGGGTTCATTTTCAACCCCCGCCTCAAGAAGAGATCATACTAGAAAGAGAGAATTGTAACCACTACTATAAATATAGAGAATGTGATGTGAAACTTCTTTTGTCCTTGGTTGACTTTCATCTCCTCGTCCTCCCTGAACGCGTGCGACAATATTGCTTGTAGGAAGAGCAGGCTTGTCACAACTGCCATCGTCTCTACTGTGCTGGTTGATTGTTACTGAATCCTTCTGGCTGGATGAGAACTGTACTGTATTGTCAAAAACCATTCTCGTCATGGTCATCATTCTTTGGACTGAGATTGACATTGTTGTTTTTGTGACTTGTGTGATGGTTGATGGTTGGTTCTCCCAGGTGTCAAGGTTGAGTCGGAGAAATCATGGCTAGTGTCTGTCAGTCCTCCGAAAAGCTTCTGAGAACAACAACCAGTCAGCCTGGTTCACGACTGGAGCATGTTTCAAGTTTCATGTTTGGGCGCCCACACAACAAGCACTGGTGGTTCTGTTTCCTTGTACACAAACAACAACAACTTTAACAACTTTAACTTCTTTCCCGTCGGCAACATGGCTACCCGTAGTTCTTTTGAGAATTCCAATGAAATTGGTGTCTTTTCTGCATTGACCAATTCTTACTGCTTGGCAGGTACGTTGATTTTGTGCTGTGGGTTCACCAATTTCTGTAGTACATGTGGGGTTCTTTTCCTTTGTTGGGAAGCAGTGCTTGGTGAGGAATGACTCTACCACATGCTGTGGTATGGATTCCATGAACTTTCCAGTGCACTGTGGTCTCTTTTCTTTTTTCTCTGCCGCTTTGGATCGCTTGGTCGTTGGGTCGTTGCGAAGGAAGTGACATTCTCATTCATTATTGTCGCAATCCTGTTTCATCCTTTCGTATGTTTCGTTGTGTTTCTCACTTTTTCATCCGCGTATTTTTCTTTTTGACCACAGGAATTGGTGGATCCGAAAACTTTTATTCCGATCTCGAAGCTGAGCTTCGCGATCACATCCCTGTGTTGCATGCTACCATTGCTGGATGCCGTTTCGTGGGCCGTACCACGGTAGGAAACGTTCGAGGATTGTTGGTCCCCAACACCACCACGGATCAGGAATTGCAACACTTGCGAAACAGTCTTCCTGATAAGGTTGTTGTTCAACGAATCGAAGAGAGGTTCAGTGCGTTGGGAAACATCATTTCGACGAACGATCACGTTGCCTTGATCCATCCCGATACCGACCGAGAGACGGAGGAAATCATCAGCGATGTTTTGGGCGTAGAAGTGTTCCGACAAACGGTAGGAGGCCAAGCCTTGGTGGGATCGTATAGCAAGTTTACCAATCAAGGGGGTATGGTTCATCCACGAACAACAGTACAAGACATGGAAGAATTGAGCAGTTTGCTCCAAGTTCCCCTGGTGGCCGGAACCGTAAATCGCGGAAGTGACGTGTTGGGAGGAGGTATGATTGTGAATGATTGGTGTGCCTTTTGCGGAAGGGATACAACAGGAACGGAGATCAGTGTCCTTGAGAGTATTTTCAAGTTGCAGCGACACGATACCAACAATACTGCTCAACCCATGGATATTGTCATGGACATGAGGAGCTCTTTGATTGATCAATTGTCGTAAATCCATTTCTGTACTAGAGAAGCAACTACCATGAAAGAAGACTTTTTATTATAGTATTACCAGAAGTAGGCTGTAGTCGACGTTTGCTGTCACACTCCTAAAACCCATTGTGCAATCGCTCGTTCTACACGGGCAAAAGGCAAGGAACATCCATCCATCCATCCATCCATAACTATATATGATCCAGATTTGGCGACTCCTGTACAAGAGCTGATCGAACCGTAGAAAAAGTACCTTCGAACCGTTTGGTGGTTCCTTCGTTTCCACGTGATGTGGTATGATGGAAGCTTTGGGAGCATTGCAAACAGCAATGTTTCGGAATCAATCATGTAGGCTGAGAAAAAAGGTTGACATTATATTCCAACACCCGAAGAACCTCTGACCACAACTAGTATAGCACCACGGGCTGCTGTCTTGGCTGGTTTTGCTAGGTAGTTTTCGGAATCCTTCATCTGACGGCAATGAAATACATTTTGTGCAATACTAGTATGTCCTCATAGTATTTTCTTGCATACATAGTGCTAGGCCTCTTTGCATTTCCCAAAAGGGAGGCCAACAACGCCCGTCACGTGAAAGTTTCCGTCTATTTCCTTGACTGCCTCAACGAGGTGGAGTTCTGCCATTGTTCTAGCTTTCTACCGAGCAGTCTCCTCCTTCGTGACACTGCTTAATTTTGTTTCATCTTCCGAGTCACTCCCAAAGTGGTGGAGTTGGTGGTTGCATTCACCCATCATCATCTTCTGGCCGAGAGAATATTGTTTGTGATCCACACCCTCCCCCAACAACAAAACAATCCCCCACTTTTATTTTGTGAAGAGGAGGAGGAGGTGAGTTGTCCGAATGATTGTCTGAGCGGGACAGGCCCATCAAGAGGCCATTGATACAACTTCGCATAATAGTAGCAAGGCGTATTTATATGGTAGTTCGTGTCAAGCCGCCAGCAGTACCTGGTAGTGGGAGTGGGATTGGACGACACCACCTCTCGGAAGTGCAAAGTGACGCAGTCGAATTTGCATCTTCGCCTTCCCAAAAAACCGAACGCACGTCGCCTACCGCGATAAAAGGTGGTTGTTGTTGTCGTGATCGTTTACCGTACTCGTAGCCGAAAAAATCCAATCCCCATACGACAGGATTTTATTTCTTTCCAAGAAGAACCTTGCGCTATCACACACACACAACTTCTGCCGACAAGTCGACGTCGTCGACAGAAAGATTGCCAAGTCCAAACGGCGGACACTACCACATCACCCATCATATATCCATCACCCCATCACACCCTTGCCAACCAAAGTGAAAGCAAGCAAGCAAGACAATAATAAGAGTATGGGAGAACAAAAAGATCACATTGTCGCAGAGGGCAACGCCCGCAGTGGAATTTCCTTGCAGGGAATCCCTGCCACTACCCATCAAGTAGACAATCCGTTGCCTCATGTTTTGCCGGAAGGAGAAAACGCTGCTCCCCTGGAAGTGATTGGAAGCACTGCCAATGATAAGTTGGTCATCATCATGGTGGGATTGCCAGCTACTGGAAAGACGCACATTGCGAAGCGTATCTGCCGATTCTTGAGTTTCTTCCATGACATTCCGGCGCAGATTTTCAATGTGGGAGATTACCGTCGCCAACTCTGTGGAGCTCAGCAAACAGCTGACTTTTATGATCCTGACAATGAAGAGGGGTCCAAGAAGCGTACCATGGCTTGTGATGCCGCCTTGGCCGATCTCATGGAGTATATTGCCCAGGATGGAGTTCGGGTAGCTGCCTTTGACGCCACCAACAGCTCCTTTGAACGTCGTCAGCATATTTTGCAGCAGTTGACTACTTGCAAAGTCAGAGTCAAGCGGATGTTCATTGAGAGCATTTGCGATCAAGAAGAGGTACGCTTCGGTTGTTGGTTGGCTTTATTGCATTTTGTCTTATATTGCCATGTGGGTGTGTATTGGATGTTTCTGTGGTTGGTGTCTGTCTCACCCAACAATGTTGCCTTACTTCTTGGCTTCTTGTCCATCGTCCCATCGATAGATTTTGGAAGAGAATATTCGCAAGGTCAAGTTGTCCACTCCCGACTACAAGGATGTTGATCCGGAAACTGCCGTCAAGGATTTCGAGGCTCGTCGAGAAAACTACAGCAAGGTCTATGAGCCTGTCACCGAGAAAGATGGAGCCTTTGTCAAGATTATCAACTCCAAGCAATTTATTGTCAATTCCATTCGAGGATACTTGCCTCTCAAGGTACGTTGCTGTTTTTGTTGGTGTTGTTGTTTTGATTATTGGTGTTGTTGCCATCATCATCATGTCTCATCCCTGACCTCTCTCATCCATTTTTAGGTGGTTCATTTCGTCATGAACTTGCATACACTTCCTCGCACCTTTTACTTGACCCGTCACGGTCAATCCGAATACAACTTGTTGGGCAAAATTGGAGGAGATTCTGGTTTGACACCTGCTGGAATGGAGTATGCCCGTCGTTTGGCCAAGTTTGCAAAGGAGCACATTGCCCAAATTCCCCTCCAAGAAGGAGAGGAGGAGGAGCAGCAAGAAGGAGTTCCCCGTCCGCAACGACCCTGCCGTCTCTGGACTTCTACACTACGTCGTACCAAGGAAACGGCTCAATTTATTGAGCACAACTCCTTTGAGCACACCTGGGACAATGGAGAGACGCAAGAGTGGGTGCAATTCCGACGCATGCCACGACGAAACCTCGATGAACTATATGCCGGTTCCTGTGATGGAATGACCTACAAGGAGATTGAACAAGTATTCCCTGATGAATTCGCCCGTCGTCAACAAGACAAGCTCGCCTATCGGTATCCTCGAGGTATGTGCCGTACCGTGGTACTGGATGTGCATATTTGGATATGGAGAATTTATTGTGGCTCACTTGTTTCTTTTCTTTTTTGCGTGAAATTCTATTCCCAGGTGAATCGTACATGGACGTGACTTTGCGATTGGAACCTTTGGCCCAAGAAATGGAGCGTACTCGTGAACCTGTTTTGATTGTTGGTCATCAAGGAATTTTGCGAATTGTCTACGCATATTTCATGGGATTGGACAGAAAGGAGGCACCCTATGTCAGCATTCCATTGAACCATGTGATTGAGTTGACCCCCCATGCGTATGGCTGCCATGAAAAGAGATATTGTTTGATGCCCAAGGAGGAAATGCTCAGCGATGGTCAGGACGAACCAGTAACCAGCATGCCCGTCAAGAAGCGAGACTCGTTGGTGGAGAAGGGCGACGAATACGCCGCATCCGATCCCATCATGAATGCTCCCAGCTGCTAAAAGACTACCAAAATATGATAGGGCATCTCCCGCGGCAGCAGCGGCTACAATGCGCTATGGAAAATGATACGACGAGATGCCAAAAAAAACTTGAAAGGCTACGAGTACCGTATCAGTTCAGTAGTAGAAAAATGAGAAATGTGAAATGAGGGAAAGGGGAGCTCGAGTGTTGTTGGATACCAGTACAGTCTAATTCCATATTAATAATATTAGTTGATTGTCTTATGCCGCATTTTCTTCTAGTCGGTAAAGACAGGAAGGTGACGGTCAATGAGATGGGGAAGAATTGTATTGGAAGGGATGGCTCCAAAATGCCCCGAACGAACAGGAAATCCAGTCTCATCGACGGACCCTAGCCGTGACGAAACAAAGGCATCATAAATCTCAATCGGGCCACATCGACTCAAAGCTGCGGCTGACAACAACACAGCCAGATGCTCCACCAATCGACGACCTGCCATGGGATTGCCCTCACGCACAATGGACTGTACTGCCGCACAACTCTTGTCCAGTCGGCTATCACCCACAGCGTGAATTTCTGTTAGCAAGGCTGGCAACGCCTCGGGTTCCTTGGCCAGTGCCCGGAAAACATCCAAGACAATGACATTGCCGCTGCCCTCCCACACTGCATTGAGTGGAGCTTGTTTGTAGAACCTGGCCATGGGCGATTCATCGACAAATCCATTTCCTCCAAGACACTCTAGAGATTCATAGACTACTTGAGGCGTGCGTTTGCAAACATGATACTTGGCGACGGCAACAGCAATGCGCCGAAAGGCTTCCTCGTTCGATCGGTCAAACGAAGAGGCAATGCGGCTACCCAATGCCACCGCAGCCTCGGATTCCAAGGCAAGATCGCTCAGGACAGCCTGCATGAGTGGTTGATCACGGAGAACCTTTCCAAAAGCAGAGCGATGAGCGGCATGATGGCAGGCATGAGAAACAGCAATCTGCATGAGAGCGGCGCTACCATTGAGACAGTCCAAACGAGTGTGGTGGACCATTTCAATAATCGTTCGAACGCCACGTCCCTCGTCACCCACAAGGTATCCCACAGCACCTCGATACTCAACCTCACTGCTAGCATTGCTACGATCCCCCACTTTGGACTTGAGACGTTGGAACTGTAGTCCAACGTTGCGTTGTTCCGGTGCCACCCACCTCGGCACCAAAAAGCAGGACAACCCAGATTCCGTCTGTGCCAAGGTCAAGAAGGCGTCACACATGGGAGCACTGGTGAACCATTTGTGACCAGTGAGTTCATACTCGCCGGAGACACCGGAACTGGAAGGTACGGCTGTTGTGGTATTGGCTCTGACATCGGATCCACCTTGCTTCTCTGTCATGGACATTCCAAGCATGACCGATGACTTTTGGGAAATATGAATATCTCGCTTGTCGTAGCCCGCAACCTTGAGTTTTTGAACCCACTCATCAAACCGACCATCTGCATTGGCCTGCTCCAATACAGGGTAGGCGGCATAGGTCATGGTCAATGGACACCCCGTTCCCGATTCTAGTTGATATTGCATCGAGGATAGTGCACTTCGTTCGAGATGAGAGTGGGGAGAATTCCACGCCAGCGTTGGAATTTCATTCTCCGATGCCAACTGTAGCATATCATGATAGGCAGGGTGGAACGAGACACTGTCAATTCTTCGGCCTTGCCTGTCAAAGGGAGTGAAGGTTGGGGTGTATTCGTTCGCAAGCCTACTGGACTCGAGGTGATCAGCTTGACCACAGAGTGCACCAAATGCTTCCAACTTGGCGCGATGATCGGGGGCATCTGGATGCTTGAAAGCCTCAACGCATTCCACCAGACGACGATTTCCCAGAAATGAGTTGTAACCTTCATAGAAAGGAGTTTGATTGAATACTTCATGCGTCGCCATGGTTCTCCACATTCCCACATGGTGCATGGCACCTCCTTGCAAGGCGCCGCGACCTGTTCGGGTCAACGATCGTAGCATCATCGTATCCAATAGTCTACCAAAGGGAAACAACCCAAGTGTGCCAGAATCAATGTCGACAAGCGATCCGAATGGCCTGACATCGTGGATGTGACGCGTCACCTATCCCAAAAGGGGGTTTTGTGAGTTCACAAAGTGTCAGTGGTCCTCAAGTCAAGCTCCAATTCATTTGCTTGAGCTTGGGATTGCCAAATTGGGCGCCAAAAATGCGTCCCAACGGGAGAGCGCGGAGTTGAGATTTTTCTATTATAAATATGTGCTCGACTTACTCCGACATCACGAATGGATTTCGAGTATGTGCATGCGTATAGATGTGTGTCGCACAAGACTGTTTTATGGAGGGAGAGCGTTGCAAGAACCGGTACTTGAGTGTGAGGCATTCACAAGATTGCTGCATTGTTGGTGCACATCCTCGATCCCATCCGAAGTAACGCCTCTTGGAATTATTGGCAATTGAAAGCTAAGGTTCATTTGGTAGGCAATGTGGAAATCACTACTCATCCTTGCAGCACTGTGTTGCTCGTCTTTGCTTCCTTCCGAAGCCGTTCCCATCCAACTCCATGGTCTCAACTACAATACGCGACAAGGGCCAGATTGGGATTGGGATAAATGCAAAAGTCACACCCAAATTTTGAAGGAATTGACCCTTTTGTCGCGGATTACCAATCGGGTCCGACTGTTGAGTTTGACAGATTGTTACCAAGGGTCCATGGTATTGGAAGTTGTGAAGGAACTCGGTATGCAGATGTGGCTTGGTCTCTGGGTTGGCTTGGATGAAGGTGTATTCCAATGGGAGCTTTCGGAACTCAAGTCGTTGTTGAGTCGAGGTCTCATTGATACCGACACAGTACTTGGAATTTCGGTGGGTTCTGAGGCAATCTACCGCGAAGACGCTACGGTCGACCAAATGATTGACAATCTCAACCAAGGTATGTAACCCATTGTTGTGCGACCACTAATGGTGATGCGATCGACTGTAGGTAGGATGGATTCACCAATTCTCTTTTGTGTTGCAATGCAGTCTATGCGGCCATTCTTGAAGCAGGTTTGGATATCCCAGTGTCCATTGTAGATGTGGCTCCAGAATACAGCAAAAGTGCGAAACTTCGATCGGCGGTCAATGTAACCATGACAAACACTTTCCCTTTCTGGGAAGGTATTGATATTGACGGAGCAGTCGATGACTTGCAAGAAGATTTGGACTGGATTCTACAATTGCCGGAATCTTCTGGAAAACCATTTGTCTTGGGAGAGACGGGTTGGCCCAGTGATGGATACATTGAAGGGGTAGGCATTGCCGGACCTGACCTCCAGAGACAATACTTTGCGGAATGCTTTTGTCGGTTGGAAGTAGACAATGGATGGGAATACTATTGGTTCACTGGAATCGATAATTCCTGGCGCCAAGAGCAAGACCCCGAGAATACCATCGAGGGCAATTGGGGACTGCTCTACAGCAACTTGACGTTGAAACCACAATTCGAGGATTTGTCATTTGAGTGTAGCAATGGCGTTGAATACAGTTTTGCAGAAGTGGATTGGTCCATTCCTGGTGTTACCGCTCCTCCTGTGGCACTCGATCCAGCTTCCTGTGCTGCTCATTCCGATTGCGAAGGCTTGTTTGGAGATTGCTGTCCCAACGGAGATGGTCTGTATTTGGGATGCTGCGACATGGATCTAGTCGATATCCCCCCTACGGCTTCTCCAGTCACAGTAACAGGGGCTCCTGCAACACTCGCGCCTTCCTTTCGGCCAACCCCTTCCCCCTCCAAAGGACCCACCAAAAGTCCAACACAAAGACCGACACATCCTCCAGCAACAGCACAATTTCCTGACACGGAACTGCCGACTGGTTTCCCCACCAGTTTCCCTACAAGTTTTCCCACGGAATCTCCTTCTCAAACACCCAACGATACTCCGTCCACTAGTAGCCCTACCAGTGCCACATCACCTACCGGCAGTGTTACACCCGCACCTGTGGTGGCACCCACACCCAAACCCACTGTCCAGGTGATTGTTCGACCGACAGCCTCCACTCCCACCAACAACCCTACGGTAGAAGACGACGATGTTTCATTCCGATCTCCCACCCGGCAACCCGCAACTTCGGAACCAACTTCATCGACTGGAGGAAACCTACCTGGTGCTATCAACACGGGGGATTCGGGGGTACGCACACAAGGGAGCACAATTTTGTGCCTATGCTCACTGGTAGTTTTGCTATTGTTACGCTAAGATACCGTTTCATAATGAACGTAGTTTACGTCTAAGCTGTCCCCGACATCAATAGCACCAAAAGCTGAAGATTCAGCCACCATTTCGGGAATCCTTTTGTGTCAACAACATCTCCTTCAATCGTTTCGTGATCCCCATGGTTCCCCCACCGGGAAGTGGTGGGGGAAGGAACCGCGACGGCTCATGGAACTTGAACTTTTTCCTCACTACAACGACATGGTGTACGGAATCGTCCTTGTAACGAGGCCGCGTCCCGAGACTGCAAAGGTTATACCGCGCATACACCAACATAAAATATGAGCTCAAGAAAGGTGAGAAATGAATGGCAGGGTTCGGGTTGATTGTCGAGTTGACACAAACCATGAGACGTCTTGATTGTACCAAGATGCGCAGATTTTGACGATTATAAGTTTTGATTTGCCGTTGCTGCTTTGACGGTTCAAATCGATCAATGCAACGACTAGTTACGGACGAGTTGTACCAACACAGGTGGAGTTTGACGGCTCTGTGACGGTTACTTTGTTGATAGTCTGTTGACTGATACACATGGGTGGCAACAATGGTCAAAATCCCTAACCAAAGATCAAACAGCACACCATCGTTGTCGCTGTTGGAGCTTCCATTGGCATGAAGTTTTGGCTTGTTCGTCGTGATGACGTCAGCAGGTGATGCCAACATCATCGTCCGTCATCCATTCCATCACCGCTCTCAACCTTTGCAATGAGCAATGGCCATCATAGCAAGATGACAACCTTGGCTCCTCTAGGTGGCCGCAGGTACTGAAGGCATTTTCAGGACTTTCTCCTGGAATCATCGCTAGGGTGCAAAAACCAAATCCACAAAAACACGAGCAACAGGGAAAATCAAGCTGACGAACCCAGCAACCTCCTCTTGGAAAGTCCGTCGATTGATGTGCTGAACATCCGACTCCGATGTCACGAATGAAACCCGAGTGTGTTCAGGTGGATTTCTTTTCGGATTATATATGCATTCCGTACCACCCAAGACTAGGAAGAGATTGGAAGATGATGTTGTTGGAAGACAAGATACCTACCTGCAAGATTGATGGACTACTACATTCTCCTTGGAATTCTTCTTGTTCCAATCTCCATCATTCTTACCAACAAGTTTCTTCTCATTCTTCTCGACTTTACACAAACTACACTGATCTATTGACCCAACAACAACATGTGGAAATCTCTTCTCCTTTTATCAACGCTTTGCGCTTCGGTGCTTCCCTCTGGGGCAGTTCCTATCCAACTCCATGGCCTCAACTACAACACACGTCAAGGCCCGGATTGGGACTGGGACAAGTGTAAAAGTTCTGAACAGATCCTAAAGGAGCTCAGTATGTTCTCACGGATTACAAACCGGATCCGACTGCTGAGCTTGACAGACTGCTACCAAGCTGCTGCAGTGTTGCCCATTGTAAAATCACTAGGTATGCAAATGTGGCTTGGAATCTGGGTTGGGACCGATGAGAACGTATTCGACTGGGAGCTTGCCGAACTGAAGAACTTGATCAGTCAAGGTCTTGTCGACGAAGATACAGTCCTTGGAGTTTCGGTGGGTTCCGAGTCAATCTACCGTGGCGACACTACCATCGATCAAATGGTGGACAACCTTAATCAAGGTACGTACGAAACATTTCTGGGCGGCTGACTTGCTACCGTAGTATGCATCTTCTGACAATCTATGATCATTCACACCTTGCGTCGTGTGTGCGTTTCTGACTTTACACAGTCTATGCGGCACTTCAGGATGTAGAATTAAATATCCCAGTGTCCATTGTGGATGTGGCCCCTGAGTATAGCGCAAGTGCCCAGCTCCGATCCGCAGTCAACGTGACCATGACCAACACCTTTCCTTTCTGGGAAGGCATTGACATTGACAATGCGGTGGCCGACTTGCAAGAAGATTTGGAATGGATTTTGCAATTGCCAGAATCTTCTGGGAAACCCTTCATTTTGGCCGAGACGGGATGGCCTAGTGGTGGATACATCGAAGGAGTAGGCCTTGCTGGACCAGAACTCCAGCAGCAGTTCTTTGCCGAATGTTTCTGCTTTTTGGAAGTCGAAAAGGGATGGGACTACTATTGGTTCACTGGCATTGACAATTCTTGGCGTCAAGAGCAAGACCCAGAGAATACTATTGAAGGAAATTGGGGATTGCTCTACAGTGATCTGACGTTGAAGTCTCACTTTCAAGACTTTTCGTTTCAGTGCAGCAATGGTGTTGAATACAGCTTTGGAGAAGTGGATTGGTCCATTCCAGGAGACGTTAGCTCTCCTGTAGCCGCTCCAACCACAACGAGTACCAGTAGCCCAACCATGGCGGCATTGCCGACACTCGCTCCCCAATCACCTACCGTGGCTCCACAGTTACCTACCAGTACCGCACCCGTGGCGGCACCCACCATGGAACCCACTGTGGCAGACACGACCAATGCTGAACCTACCTCCCCTACTACCACTAGTGGCGGCGGCACACCCAGTCCCACCATGCAAGAAGATGAAGGTGATACGACCGATAGTCCTGTGGGGTCTCCCACTACCGAGGAGGAAGCTACCACCTCCACTTCATCGCCAACGGGAACGGCGACTACCGAACAAGAGGATGAATTTGGCATCGATGTAGATATTTCGTCTGGATATGGGTTCAGTACCATGCATGGATCCACCATTCTCCTCATGACGATGATGTCTCTGGCCTTGTTGTTGCCCTTGCCATAGAAGATTTGCATAGAATAGATACATCCAACAAGTAAATAAGATACTATGGTTTTCACCAAGGCATTTCTCCTTTGTCGTGATGGTACTGTACTCAATTGATGGCATTTGAGATGGCCGGCTCCTCAATCCTTGACGTCCACAGCTTCGACCCTCAAAGTTTCGTGCCCATGGGAAGCAGAGGTAATGACAAGGTTGGCTCCAGCGGTTGATCGCAAGAGTGGGGTTAGGGCAATAGCAAAGATCCGAATAGAATAGGTAGATGCATACTACTAACTGCTACTAGTAGTACATAATACAGGATATGGTTTCCGCCAATGACTGCAATACTACTAGAAGGACTTGTTGTTCTAAGAAAAAAGAATGGGACGAGACGCATACTTGGGTAGAGACACAAGGAGCACGAGTTCCCTGTGCACTACTACATTTAGTCGAAGGCTTCTACGCGGTATAGACTGTGAAGACCACCAAGAATGTTTGAGTCGACCATCTTCCCCCATGCGAGTCTACCTTCACCTTGAGGGTAGCAGGGCCAGAAATGTTTTCCTTGGTAATGACGGAATGGGTGGGAAGTTCCTTGAGATCGTCGGTTCCCAAATGCTTGACCTCGACATTTTCCACCCAAGGAGTATCGTGACCATGAGTAGCATCGGTAATGGCAAACTTGGCTCCAGCAGTTGATCGAGTGTAAATGGCAACCTCCACAGTCTCTCCGGCCTTGATCTCAAAAGTGCAAGATCCATGTCCACTGCGAGATGGAAAGGGAAGTGGGATGAGACAGCCGAATCACATGACGACAACCACAAACGCAACCATTCAAGCAACAATATGTATTTAGCAGACGTACCGCACATGCATGTTCTCGGAATGAAGTCGCTTCATCTTTCCAGAGAAAGCCTCCTTATCAATAGAGTCTTGCGTATTGGGTCCAGTGCCTCCATAGTCGGATGGGAGCTGATCTTCATCGACAAGTTCCAAAAGCTTCTTGGTCCAAGCCTTTCGGGAGGAAATGACCTCGATCTTGTTGGCTGTTCGGGGGTCGAGCCATCCCTTGATGAGAGACCAGGTAGCTCCGAAGAAACGAGGGCCGTTGATGATGAACATTTTGTACATGGTTTCTGGGAAGCAAACGGAGTCAATGGCAGATTGCTCCTTGATGATGGCCAATGTCTTGGAGTTGAGTTGGGACATGGTCAAATGCTCCAAATCCAAGACACAAAGGCACTCAAAGCGCTTGAAGTTGGGGTCCTCGTTCTTTTGTTTGCGCAGGCGATTTCCAAAGTCATGCATCATAATGTACCAGTGGAATCGGACAACTCCCTCCAACGTAGTGATGCACTCGACAGCGTCAACGTTGAGAACACCAGGCTTGGAAATGAAGAGAGGGCATCCATTCTTGGCAAATCCACTGTAGACTTGTGGGTATTGAGCAAAGTAGACGGAAACATCACATCCCAAAGCCTTCTTTGGATCGGGGTAAAAGTCTTGGTCCCGAGCAGAAGCCCGAGTGGCAGTAGCCTCGACAATCATCTTGATGACCTCATCGTAGTCATACTTTCGGGCTCTGAGCCAACGGCAAAGTGCAAACGCCTCTCCTTCTTCCTCTCCAAAGCAGTAAATGGTATCGTAAAAGTCCTTGTCACGCTTGGAAATCTCCTCCTTGAACTTGAACTACAATGGCAGCAGCAGCAACAGCAACAGCAACAGCAACAAAATAACAATAAAAAGGTGATGATAATGGCGGGAGGTGGTTTTCAAGAGAGAAAAATGCAATCAATACTTTGTGTGAGTACACAAGCATTCTACCGGTCCACACAACATGACCAATTCACATCAAAACCAACCAACCAACCAACCAACAATCAATACCAACAACCCCAGCACAGCACAGGCACTCACAAAGGTATCAGCCTCTTCAGCCGACAAATGTCCAGGGCGTCCCCACATGAGAGGATCCGACTTTCCAGCCTGATCTCCCATCAATTCCTCTTTTGTCCATATGTCTCCCAATGTCATTTTGTTACTAGGTAGTTGTTGATCTGGTTGTATGAAGTAATAAATCAAAGTGGTAGATTGTGTAGCTTGTTCAAGTCCTTTTTCCCTTGTAAAAAGACCAAAGAAGACAACGACGCTGCTGCTCTCTTGTGGATGATGATGATGAGAAACGGCAATGACTTTTTTGGCACAGGTCGTCGCTCGACGTCGGGAGTTGGTGTTGGTTGAGACCTCGGAGGAGCAACGAACACCTCGTCGTCGGACGACCAGCGACAACGGTCGTTTCCCCGTAGTACGTACGTGGTGTGCTACGTGGTGATATGCCGCAACATTTCAAAAATGACTTGTTTCCGAATTGTTTCGCTCGCGGTAAATAACACTATTTGATAATTCTATGATTAGTACCGTCAGCAAGAGATTCCTCCGACCGATCAAGCGAACTTGCAAAAGTCTATTCCGGAGAATCTTGACGACCGGCAATGACCTCCCCGCGAATCTGCCGGCAGTACTATTCTTACGTACAGATTGTACACATTCATCCGCCATGGAGAAAATTCGATTCCAACGGATCGTTCGTTTGATCTAAAATCGGATGGTCGATTGGTTTTCAAGAGAACGTTCGCAGCTAATACAATAAAATAATGCAAGCAGAAACCCAGTTTAGCTCCATGCCTGGATCTATTGTAGTTACCAGCATACTATTACTTGCACTGAGAATATCCGCAGTGCTGCAACCTCCTGCATCCTCATGATGTTTTGGTATTAGTTTTGGTTTTGGTCTTGGCGCCTACTACTTGCTCTCCGTCTTTCTTTCCCCATCTATACTGCATGAAACATCTTCTTGATCAGTCGTCCCAAATGATCAACTAAGAGTACTGTAAAGCTGCTGTAGGAGAAGAAGAAACATTCAAGACTTTTTTCTTTTCCATTCTTCTCTCAAGTTGAAGACAAGACATTCACTTTTCATCTTGTTTAAGAATTCGGTCGAGTCGAATATGGCTGTCGTCGTAGCGCGTCACATCTTGCATGCGCCTGTCGTCTTCAACGGACGACTACGACACACGAATGCAAGAGTTCGAACTCATTCGTTTGGTGCAGTTGTTTGTTGGTTTGTTGGACCACCACCGACCATCACTCCAACCACTCCTTTTATTTGCTACTAGTACTCTTTCTGTCACAAAAAATAGAGTACTACAGTACCAGTATACTTTCCAATCATGTTCACCACAGATACAGATAACAACAACGACAATACTGCCACTGCCAACAAAGAAGAAGAAACACAAGATGAGCTGCTACAAGTCACAAAATCGAATTCGACCATAACCTCCGAGATTCAAATCACCAAGGAATCGGATCTGCGTCGTCTCGACCGCAAGATTTGGATTGTCACGACGGCTGCTTTGCCTTGGAGAACAGGGACCAGTGTCAATCCTCTTGCCAGAGCTTTGTATTTGACTAGAGGAAGACCGAAACATTCTGTAACGTTGGTCATTCCCTTTTTGGAAGATCCCAAAGAGCAAGCGCAAGTGTTTGGAAAGGAAACGTCTTTTTCCACTCACCAAGAACAAGAAGAATGGATTCGCAACTATTGTATAGAACGAGTCAATTGTCCTGAAGAAGCGGAGAACTTGCGATTTCTCTTTTATGCAGCCACCTACAACAAATCCTTTGGCTCCATTTTTTCCACGGTCGATATCTGTGCCTTGATTCCCAATGAAGAAGCCGATGTTTGTATTTTGGAAGAACCAGAACATTTGAATTGGATGCGTGTGGTAGATGAGCCAGAAGAAGGCGAAGAAGAGGATGACAAGGCGGATGAATCTCAAGAAGAACTACAACGTCTCAAGGATATTCGAGAGTTGGGATGGGCCGTCAAATTCAACCATGTCGTTGGAATTATTCATACCAACTATGATGCTTATGTTCGTCGTTATGGCATGGGAGCAGCATTCTTGGCTGCTTCGGCACTCCATGCTCTCAGTAGTATGGTCACACGTGCCTATTGTCATCGGGTCATTCGATTGAGTGACACTCTACCCGTTTTGGACAAGCCCAAGGAGATTACCTCTAATGTCCATGGAGTGCGGGTGGAATTCTTGGAAGACCCTCAGCCATCGGACGAAAACACAGAAGATTTGTGTCCTATTTATTTCATTGGCAAATTGGTACGTTCCTGTTTTGTGTTGGCTTGGTCCAATGCTTTGGTTTGTTGTTCTTTTTGACTGGAGATAGAGTGACTAACCAACTGTCTGTTCTGTTACAGATTTGGGCCAAGGGATTTGACAATCTGTTGGATATTCAGGAATTGTACAAGAAACAAAAGGGATCTTATTTCCCCATTGATGTTTATGGTTCGGGTCCCGATGAAAAGGCAATTCGACGTGCATTCTTTGGACGCAAGGGTCTCTTGGAGGGTGATGACAATGCCAAGGCTCCTCCAAGTCGAGAGAATACCCCCGACCGCGCAGCTGCAAAGGTCTTTTCAGTGGATAGTTCTCTCCGAGAGAAATTGTACCAAGAGGCAGTAGCTGCCAAAAATAAAAATGAGATTGAGGTCGTTTATGACGAATCCGTGACTGCTACCAGTGAAGGAAGCAGTTCTGAGGATGACGAGGGCGAAAAGGAGCTTCCTAATCCTTTCATTATTCTACGAGATATTTCAGGTGGAGTGGTGGAGACGAGCAAATCGACCACTGCGGCTGGTGCCAAGATTGGGGGTGATGTTTTGAGTTTTGGTATCAACTCCACCTTTTCGCAAGAAGGCAACGACAACAGCGATGACAGTGATAAACGCTCCGATGTATCCGAAAGCCAAACCAACGGAGAGGAAACGTCCGAAAAGAAGTCATGGCTCAAGAAAAATCCATTGAAATTTGATCCCCCCAAGTCTCGATTCGAGTTGCGACGTCACAAAATTCCTGCCCGCTTTTTGGGTATGAAGGACCATGCCGTCTTGCGGGATTTGACAAGACACAAGATCTTTTTTAACCCCTCCGAATCCGAGGTGTTGTGTACCACTTCTGCGGAAGCCCTGGCCATGGGAAAGTTTGTCATTCTCCCTAGACACCCATCCAATACTTTCTTTTTGCAGTTTGAGAACTGTCTCGCCTACTCCAGTAAGAAGGAGTGTGTAGAACACTTGATTTGGGCCTTGGAAAATGACCCCAAACCCTTGTCGGAACAAGAACACTTTCAATTGACATGGGAAGGAGCCAATGAACGACTGTACGATGCTAGCGCCCTGACGGTTGCTGACGTGAAAGAGTGGATGGAATCGGGACGAGCCAAGGGTGACTTGGATGCGGCAAAGCTGCATTTCGAAACCGTCAAGCGTGGGCGTGATGTCCACAGTTTCCTCCGTCGATAGAAACCCAGTACGATGCATGCATGCATGTTGACAAAACCTTTTGTGGATACAGTGCACCCTAATGATATAATAATTAGTAGGTCTGTGATTACGAATCTCCCCGAACTTCTTCGACCAAGTGATCAAAAGTCTGCTTCCATCGTCCCAAAACAGCATCTGCTTGATCCATAGCACTACGCTTCATACCTGGACGACTTCGCTTGCTTTGGGCACATAGCATGGCAAGCTCTTGGTCCAATCGCAATCCGGGAACAGTTTGGCGAGCCAAGGCAATATCCACAGCGGTCTCATCGTTCGGAGCCACGGCAGCCATTTCTTCTTCCATAGTTTCGACCATGTCGTAAATAGCTTTTTCGCCCTCAGGTTTGACCAAATGCCACAAATCTCCAACCACCAACTTGGTAATGGGGAAGTTCTTGATACGCTTTTGCAAGAAAATGACAAAATCACGGTCCGTTGACTTGGAAACACCTGCTGCAATCGCCAAGAGTTCATGTACCGTATCGAGGACTTCAAATTCGCCCTCGAGACCTCGAGCCAACGAAGGATACGATGGGGCCAAGCTCTCAAAGTATTCCTTCATAGTGTTGATATCTCCTCTCATGCGATCCAACGCACGAGCATTGTTACTCCAGTAAGATTTCTTGTTGTTGTTGTAAGCATGGGACTTGCTCAATAGCGTTTTGATGTAAAAGTTGACACTGGCTGTCACGAGGGCATCCAAGGTCTTGCCCACCATGAGATCATCCATAAAGATTTCCAAATCTCCCATGAAATCCTCCAACGTTCGAACCAAGGTCAAGGCCAACTCGTTGTTAGTGAGCTCATCCAACCAGGATTCACCAAAGAGACCTTCCGCAATGGCCTCTTCGATGGGTTCGAAAATGTAAATGTGAATCTTTTGAGAAGCAAAGACAGCATCTCCAAAATACAATCCCAACAAAATAGCCGATTGTTCATCCAACGCTTCCGTAGCTTCGGGACTTAGATTGCATTCGGCCTTGAGGTCACTCAAAATCTCCTCACACTTCTCACTCATACGAACAAAGTCATTGGTGGCGGCACAACAGGTTTCAAAGTCTTGCAAGAAGTTGTTGCGGGTATTGATTTGCTTTTCATACAAATTCTTAAAAATGACAGCGACGGCTTGTACCAAGGCCTCGGAACGACGTGTCAAACGTTCACGAATCGTCTTGAGCTGAACTCCAGCCAACGAATACACATCTTCACACAATGACGTAATGAGGCGACCCTCGGACGATTGACTCTTGGTATGTTCGGCACTGCAAAAAAACAAAACAGTGAGTACAACGACGTGATTCCAACTCGTCCAATCCAATGCATCGATCCCTCCATCACGTACATGTACACATTATCAAGCCATTCATTGGTCTGTTCCTTGGTACGGTACAAGAACTCATCCTTGGCCAAATCATGAACCTCCCAGAGCATATTGTTCGCCCAGGCCAAAGAATCCTTGGCAACATCCATATCAACTTGCTTGTTATCTTCTTGCAACAAATCTGGCTTTTCATCAAAGTAGGTCTTTTTGGAAGAATGTTCTCCGATATTAGGAAAGGTCTCTTCGATTGTTTCACGAAAGTTCTCTACCCAAGCCACCAAATCCAAGAGTTGTGTGACAGTCAAATCGGGTAGGTTGTGACCTTCGGTTCCACCAATTTGGTCCAGAATTTGTTTGCTACTGATATGGGCGACACAAGTACTCCACAACATTTCCAGAGCCCAATAGGAAGGAAAGCAGGGACTCATTTGATTCTTGACAAAGACAATTTCTGACGTCAAATGATTGCAGGCACGTAGGACGGCAGAAAAGAGTGCATTGGCTGCATCTTCTTCATCTTCCTCGTCATCAATCTATCAAATCAAATACACGAATGGTGAGCACACAGTGCAACCAACATTATACCAACACTCCAACAACAACAAACACAATAATCAACGGCAACACACACACAAGTACTACCGTACGTACCGCCTCATTGACTTCTCGAAAGACTTCCAGACTTCGCAACTCAAAATCTTGATACAATTGTCTCAAGGCGGAAGCTCTCATATCAGTAAATCGGAGCGATGTACTTCTTCCAGCTTCTTCCCCATGCACCGTTCTGTATTCTTCATTGGCGGTTTCATAAACTTCAACGGCTTCTACCAAAGCGACCATTCCGGCGGGATTGTTCATGGCCAATTCAAAGGCCGAGCCAATTCCGGACATGATACGGAGTCTAATTTCATCTCCCAATTCCCAAACATTCTTGACATGTTCATGCAAGAAATGATCGACTTCTTCATAATTGTGTGGCAAACCACCTCCGGCAGGCAAATAGGAGGATCGTTGGGGTGTCCCGGACACATCCGAGCGGGCCCGCGGTTCATTGGGACGACGACTCTCGGCCGCTTCTTCATCAATTCTCTTTTTCATCCCCGCCTCGGCTTCGACCAAAAAGATTTCCAATTCGACATGCTCCCGGCCCACTTGTCGGAGAGAACCCCATTCATCTTCGGACCATTCATTGGCATGGAGTTCTTCTCGAAGACGATCGCAGGTAACAGGAATTTGGCTATAAAAGTCCAATTCTCGGAAACATCTAGCCAAATTCCGACGGGCGTTGATCGCTTTTTTCAATTTGGGATAGCGGGTCAACATGAAGGTTTGGGATCGTTCATGAGTGGTGGTAGACGTAGGCGCGGATCCATCGGCAGAGAGTGTGGTGGAACCCGCCGAGGAGGAAATGTAGGTAGACAATTCCCGAAGACGACCGAGATCATCCTTGGTGGAGTTGACGGCATTGACCAACTCTTGGACTTCGGCACCCGAGGCAGCAACACCATCGTTGAGACGCGCATTGATCAAGGCCAAGGTTCGTTGACTGGTAGCCTTGAGTTTGGCCATTTCCTTGTCCATTTTGGAAGGGCCTTCAATAGGGAATCCCGAGGCAGGGCCAATTTCGACTCCTTGTTGGGAGGGCAAGGAAGCGGAATCGTTGGCGGTGGAATGCTGATCGGAGGAGGAAATAGCGGCCATTTCACCCATACCTCCATGGACCAAGAGTTCATCCATGAGTCCACAATCAAACAACCAAGTCCCTACAAGAGCAATCGCTCGTTCTTCCGCTTTGGATTCAAAGTCGGACAGTGGCAAATTCCGAACGGCAGTAGGAATATCGGGAGGATCTCTAGGCCGTTGGTATTGCGAAGACAATGTCGACACCGCTGCCGCACTAGCCGAAACGGCATTCTCAGCAGCCGCGTCAGATTCTTTAGCTTCGGCTTGTTCCAATTCTTCCAATTTGACATAGAATTTCTGTTGCACGGAATGATAATTATCATAGGGCCACTGAGTGACTTGCTTGCCTCCATACAACACAAGGGCAGGAGCATTGGGATCGTTGGGGTCATGTCCATCTCCCGCAGGCCCACGCAACCACTGATTCCAACCACGGAATCCTGGGGCTCCTGCTGCTCCACCAGTGGCTGTTGGATGATGAGGACCCTTGTCATTGTCCTCTGCGTCCATGCCTTGCATCAACGTCTCTCCTCGTTCCGCGGCCTTTTTGGCCAAGTATTGATCGCGACGTCGCTGGACTTTGTCAAAGTCAACGTCAAAGTCGAAAGGACTCGCATTGTTTGCCATTCTTCTTCTTGTTGTCTGCTTGTTGTCTGCTTGCTGTCTGCTTGGTACAACCACTACTGTACTACTACTTTGTTGTAACAAAACAAGTACTAGTATCAAAGGACCAAAGATGCACTTGTGCTCCCTCTATGCTCTCTGCTTCCATGTTGTATGTGATCCGTTGAGCAGGTGCTCAGAAAGAACTAACCTAGTCCGCGTAGAATATCCTTTATTTCTATTTATGACTCGTGTGACCCATCCCACTGGAAATGGACACAACAACAACAACAACAAAAACCATCGACCAACGCATATAAAAAAACACCGATTGCTGCTGCAGCCTTGTCATACCAATAGGGAAATCCTTGCAACAGCAATAGCAACAGCAGCAACAACAAGAAGATGTGGGGAAACATTGGGAATT
Organism: Nitzschia putrida; assembly: GCA_016586335.1. Lineage (NCBI taxonomy): Eukaryota > Bacillariophyta > Bacillariophyceae > Bacillariales > Bacillariaceae > Nitzschia > Nitzschia putrida. Next base: position 323,549 of record BLYE01000027.1, on the reverse strand, counting down.
TTGCCGATTTGGCCAAGGCGGCACAAGAGTTGCAAGAACAAGCTGCCAATACCATGAATGTAAGTACTGTACGAGGACATGTACCGTACTAGGATGTGTTGGTTGCTGGATGCAGCATGGCATTGTTGTGCATGTTGTAGGTTGTACTTGTTGCATTGTGTTGTATTGTGCATTATTTCTCAACCTCAACCTCTATGCTCTGCATCTTTTAGTCTCCATCTTCCATGACGGCAGGATTTTTCAACATGGATGCTTTGCAACAACGCGAAGAACCACAGCAACCCAAAATGATGAACCAGCAAGATACAGCAACAACAGCAGCAGCAACGTCAACAGCAACAACAACCAAAAAGCCCATGCCTTCTTTGATTCCCATTGCCAAACCTACTCCACCGGTGGTTGTTGCTCCCAAGGGAAAACTGAGGATTCCACCCAAGGCGCCTGCTGCGGCGGCGGCGGAACCAGTAGTGTCTCCGTCGGTGACCAAGGGAAAACTACCTGTAAGTATGATGACTACCAGTACGGGTATGACATTGGATACAGCAGCAGCAGCAGCATCAACGCCAACCCCTGCACCTGTTGCGGATGTTTCCGTTTCCAGTGCTGTTGTGGAACAAGACCAAGCAGAATCCTTGTTGCTGGCCACAGAGGAGGCAGTGATGGATGAGACTCCATCATCCAAGGAGGAAGAGGAAGAGGCATTGAAAGTGGCGCAAGAAGAATCGGTTCCGGAAAACGGAGACGTTGCCGAAACAAAAGAGACGGATATTCCAACATCCAATGCCAAAGTTGTTGATGTTGATGTTGTTGGCGAAGAAGAGACAAATCATGATGAGCCCGCCCCCGTCGAGTCGGAGGAATCAGCATGGGAAGAGGACGATCTAGTCATTGACGAGGAAGAATCAGAACAACATCCTGCCCCAGAGGAAGAAGAAATGACTTCAGCAACAACCATGCAAGCAGAGGAACCAGCAAACGAAGAAGAAGAACAACAACGTCAAGAGCAGGTTGAAGTTGCAGAAACTACAGTGCAGGAGGAAGAGGTCGTTGAACAACCTGCCGCCGCGGTTGTAGAGGAAGAGCCTACATCGGAAGAACCAGCATCATCGTCTGCTACCCCTGTTCCTCCTGCCGTCCAAGAACCGTCCAATGACATTGTTACTTCCCCTTCCCAAGAGTACGAAGCCATGATGGAGCAATTCACTTCGCAATTGCAACGTCTAGAACAGAATCATCAAATGGAACAAGAATCCCTACAGCAGCAACATCAGCAACAAATGGCTTCTCTGCAGCAACAAGTACAGTCGCTTCAAAAACAATTGACCCAACAACAACAATTGACACAACGACAAGAACAGGCCGCACAACAATCCCAACAACAGTTGCAAGAATTGCAAGGACAGTTGCAATCCAAACAACGACAGGAACGAAAAACATCCGATGTTCATTTGAATCATTTGAGAGAAATTGAGAAACAAGTTCATGAACAAGAAGATATTGCCAAGGAATGGGAGAAAAAGACCACCGAGGCATTGGTACGTTGGCGTTTCATTATCCTGTTGTGTTTTTTGTGTTTGGCTCTCCTGTTTGACGTGGTTGTCTCATATGTATTTGCCCACTTGCTCTGTACTCTCTCTCTCTTAGGAATCTTTGGAAGAGTCCAAGGAAGAGTTACAGGAATCCAAAAAGGAATACGAAACGTTGAAGGAACGATCGAAACAAGTAGCCTTGGAGTTGAAGGAGCGTCGGGCGGAATGTAGGACATTGCAATCCGAAGTGGATTTGCTACGCGATAACAATCATACCTTGACGGAACAACTCGCACAATTGGAAGCCCAAGGATTGGATAAGGATCAGTCGCGACTGGAGACATCGGCCGAGTTGAGTGCCCTCAAGGCACAATTGATTGATTTGCAAGCGGAATTGCAAACAGCCAAGGACGGCATTGCAGCCGAAACTGCCAAGGGTGAAGAAGCCTTGCAAGCCTACAAAAAGAAGGCACAACAAACTTTGAGTGTCGCCAATACAAGAGCCGCTGCGGCAGTGCAAGCCAAGGAAGAAGCCGAACTGGAAGCTAGAGCGGCACGTGCCACTGCCAACTCTTCCATGGACCGGGCGGTAGCTGCAGAAATGCAAGGAAACGAAGCCATGGCCAAGGCCAAAGCATATGTGTCGGAAATGGAAGTGCGAGTCGCACAGTTGGATGCTGTGCAAAAGGAGTTGGCAGAGCTAAAAACCGACTGGGAACGTGTCAAGTTGGACGCTGACACCACCCAATCCTCCAACGAACAATTGACATGTGAGTTGCACAGTGTTCAAGGGCGATTGGAAGCGGAGCAAATGCATACGAGCAGTCTAAAGGAAGAGTTGAAACAAGCAACGAGCCGATCGGGAGAATTGCTCGAAGAAGTTGAACGATTGCGACGGGAAATGGAACGCCTCGAGAGAGAACGTCAACGATTGGAAAAGGAGCGCAACAGTAACAACAGTAAGACGAACGCAACTCCAGCCGAATCGGTTGTCCCTGTGAAACGGTCTGCCGAAGCCGAAGCTACTATCGCCATGTTACAACAAGAACTCAAGGATGCCAATCAAGCCATTCGCGAATTGAAGGAAACCCTCAAGGCTTCGTTGGAAGCTGGTGCGGGTACTTCTACCAACCACCAAAATCATCACGCCTCATCATCGCAAGGTGGTCCCGAGGCCAATAACCAAACGGGTGGAATGCCTCTCTTTTATGCCATGGAAAAACAAGCCGAACTCACACAAGCCCGAAACGAGATTGCTCGACTCGCCAGTTTGTTGGGCGACTCGGAATCGACGAAACAACACGCGTTGGAGGAACGTGACGACATGAAACGGCTCTTGGACAAGGTAGAATCCCAATTGGAGCGTCAAAGTCGACTAACAAGTTCCGAACAACAAGTGAATTTGGAATACTTGAAGAATGTCATATTAAGCTTCTTGAATGCCAAGACGGTGGTCGAAAAGAAGGCCTTGTTGCCTGTGATTGGAACCGTCTTGTGTCTGACACCACAAGAACAACAACAGGCCATGACACAATTGGAAAAGGAAGGAAAGATTTCACTGGACACTGTTGCGAATAGTGTCATGGGATTCCAATGGTCCAGTAAGAAGTAAGCAAAGATCCACATCTTTCCAGCACTAGAACGCAAATTACACTAGGTTTACGATACATTGTAGCAAATAGAATTAGGATTGATTGAGAGACTCTATTCTTATGATGATAATGTTGCTGTTGTTGCTGTAGATTAGAATTCGGTTGGTCTAGGAACCACAACCCGAGGTCGACCAGGATAGGACCCCGAACTCTGTCGCCCTTCCCCACTGCTGCGACGTGATGATGAATGTCGGCCCCTATTGCTGGACGAATGTCCAGGTCGAGGAGTACTGTTTCGCGCTCCCGATCGACTGCGTGAATGTGAATAATGTGCGGATCGGGAACTGGATCTAGGCCGGGCACTTGGTAGTGTGGCATCACTGGCGTGCTTTCCACTGCTCTCGGGCCAGAATGCGGAGCAAATGCACAGCAACATGACCAAAAAGACAGCCAACAAGCCAGCCGCCCAGGCCCAAGAGCTGGTGGTCCACTTGTCTGGGTGGTCGACAAAGACAGCAATGAGTGGGTCAAAAAAGTCTTCTTCAATGTTGTCAAAGAGTCCATCGGCATTTTCCAAGAATCCAGAATCAGGAATCAACGAATCGGAGCATCCCTCCGATGTATCGGTGGTATCGAAACATTCACAGACAGGGTGTACCGTTCCGTTGACCACATTGTCGTAGTTGCAAGTTCCACGTCCAGCACAGGTGAAGGGGCAAAAGAGATCGGGACAGGCAGAACTAAGACGAGGGCAGACCAGTGTGACGGGAAGCGCACCCGCTCCTACACGGACCGAAATCTCTTGAAAATCATATTCGCAGGTATGCCATTCCCCACGAACATTGATCTTGAGAGCCATCTCATCCTTGACACAGGCCGTTCGGTAGCAACGCCCGTCTCCAGAATCGGTTGGGATGCATTGACTATCAGAACCATAGACCTCACTGTAGTCATACGTATACAAAAGAAGAAAAGCATGTGAGTACACTACTGGCATCCAACCGTTACAAGGATGTCACAACATACAATCGGATGGACAAGACTCACCTGTAGATATTGAGGGAATCGGCATTGGCACTGTCGGTACACGCCAACTCTTCGGCAATGGCGCCTCCATAGGTACTTCCATAGACGGGACAAAAGTCGGCTTGTCGAGGACCTCCCATGGTTGGTTCATTAGGGAAGTACTGGAATCGTTCCTCTGGCAAATCTCTGGGAAGGATGTAGTAGTAATCAATGACGGTACAAGCCATTTTGTGTGTCAAGGCAGGGGAACAGCCGCGGGCAGCGCCTTCGTCGCAAAAGTATCCCTTGCTGTAGCCAGGAACATAGGTATTGCCACTTTCGTCAATTTGCAGACAAGGTTCCTCAACAAAGTCACAGCCTGCCCCCAATCCCCAGGGGTTCATTGCTCCCATGGTGTAGTTGGCACGGTACCAACCAGAATCCTCCATGAGTGCCAGGGTCAAATGACTCATGACGTTGGTAGAAGGGGAAATAACTCCGGAAAGAGCCTCTGGATAGTAATCATGCTCATCCCAGTGATCACCCGTACAAGAATCGGATCCCGTGGGCTGGTTCTCTAGCTTTGCCCCTTCCAAGGATTGACAATTGAACTGGTTTCTAGCGATGGCAGTAACCTTGGGTGTAACAATGGCAGCATATCGTTGTCCATTGCTGGCGGTGTCAAACTTCATGGTGGATTCGTCAGGCAAGATCAAGGTGCGCTCGACATCATCGACACAAGTGACCGTCCTGGAGACAAAGGGACGTTCGGTTCGCTCGGTTCCTGTTTCGGAATCCCAGTAGAATCGATACGAGTTGGAAGAATGTCCCAAGACGTGAGCCACTTCGTGCTTGAGGACATCCACGTTATCATCAATAATAGCATCGGAAGCAGTTCCATCATCGTCCAACTCAATCTGATCCAAACAAACATTGATGGCTCCAGCCGTAGGGCGATCATACTGATCAAAGTTACAAGCCACGGCCACAGCCAAAGTAGTTCCGGAACAAAATCGAGTCGAAGGCGTTCCACTAACATAGAGGATCAAGTCTACATCATCCACTCCACTGGAAATATGCTCGGAAGGCACTTCGGTAAACTCCGAGTCTCCACAATAGGCTCGGCCATCAAGTTCGGCACTGGAAATGTACAATTGTCCATCGACGGGTACAACCGCCAAAGCTGCCGACCAGAATTCAGCCGTTCGGGGAAGAATCTCATTCTTGATGAAATCAATCTTGGCGGCGTTGGTGGAGTCTCGTTCATCGTCTAGCGCATCGGTAAAGAACTTGATACGCATCGGTTCGTATCCATCACTAGAGTCCTGTAGAGAGCGTTCGTGGCGTCTAGACTTGTCGTAGGGATGATTCTTGTAGTTGATCTTGTGATTGGGATCTCCCAAAAAGCCCGTGCGGGAACGTTCAGGCCGTTCTTCGACTTCTCGAAGGTTGCGTCGTACTTCGGCATTCTCGGGTCCGTACAAACGTCGAACCACACTTTGACGTGGTTTTTGTTCTTTCTCTTGTTGTTGTTGTTGCTGCTTTGCTTGTTGTCGCAACGAGTCTCCTCCAAGAGTCACTTGGCCCAAGATGGACAACGACAACAACACCCACGTTGATGTGATGGAAAATTTCATAATGTTGTTCTTCCTTCTGGGATGTCTGTTCTCTACTACTAGGACAGTGCAAGAGTGCTAGGGAATTGATTGGACGTAGTAGCTAGTTGCTAGGTGTTGTTGTTGCTGTAGTTGTTGCTGTAGTTGTTGCTTGTAGTGGTTGCCAACAATTGCAGGCACAGTTGGATCACACAACGGAGGGAAGGAACCAAGGAAAATGTTCAACGGTGGCATGCAACTGTCCCGTCCCACACACCTTTATGTATTTTTTTTTTCGCAGGTCCAACCACCATCATCTCGTCGTCGACGAGTCAGTCGTCCATCCAATCTCATGGCGCCTGGCGCGGCTTCTATAGAACCCAGTTACCTTTCCCACCACGAGTTACGGATTGGTGGCAGGTCGAACTGTCCTAAATTCGGGCATTGCCGGCGGAATTACTTAAGAGGAGTATCCGACAGTCGTGTAAATTTCGATTTCGAAAATGTCGCAATTCCCAATGAAACAAACAAAGTAACAAGCAACGGAGATCACATACTTGGCCAATATTGGGAAACTGGGTCCAGCCTTCGACACGATTCCATCATTAATTTCGTGTAGTAGTAGTCTAGGTGGAATAGTACACATCTTAGTTACACACATACATTACCTACCTACAACACAGATGGTTGTAGAGTTCGGAAATTGGACGGCATTTTTGTTGGGGGAGTCGGCACGTGTAGTATTCTTTTGTCACTTCTTTTGTCGCTTCCCCCCGAATGCTGCATAGGCGTCGCTCGCGCAAAACAACTTCCTCCCCAACGTCGACAACGACGACAACAACTTCGAAACCACAACACAGCACCCCAAAACCATGAAGAGCCGCAAACGAAGTAGAAACTCCTTGTTACTCTGGTGGACTACAACCACTTCTTGTTTAATTTCCACCCAATCCATGCATCATCATCACAACAACATGATGCCTCTGCATCAACATCGACTTCCGCCCACAACTCGTGATGTTCCCTACCAACACGTTCTCCAGCAAGCCCCCAAAACGCCGCACGAGCGATTCTGGATTCCCAAAAAGAGGGAGCGTCGCCAATTACGGGCTTCGACCACTTCGACCCAACTAAGACCCATCCCCATCACTTCCTTTTATGAAGAAGACGATGGACAACACTGGGCCTTGGATGTCCATGTTGTACACGACGAGTCTACTACCGATAGTAGTAGTGACTGGGATGAAAATAATAATGACTCTTTCTTTCAATCGCTGAGACGACGTTTGTTTGACAATTTTATTGGGGAAGAAAGCCAAGACCCCAACAACAATTCCACCCTTCATACCCCCAATATTACCACCACTTTTTCCAACGATACCCAAGATGAAACGTCCATTAATACTGAAGTGGATGTGGATGAAACGCAAGTCTTTACCAACAATAGCAATGATACATCCTACAACTTTCAACCGATTCGGATAAAAGCCCTCTTGACGGAGGATCAAAAGAATTGGTTGAATGCTTCCGAGTTGGAGGCATTGTTTGATGATATGCTTCCCCCGGCTCTTTTGGCATGGGGACAAACCCTCCGGGTCGATCCTGTGGTTGGAAATCTAACAGTGGACCCTACCCAATTGGCAGATGGAGAGACCTGTGGTCCAGGCAAGGATTCGGGTATGCCTTCCTTCCCTGTCCCTCTTTCCCACATATTCCCTGGAATCCCCGACAAGGATGTTGTTGTCTATTTGAGTTTGAGCTTTGTGGAACCTAGAATATACAACGATTCGGCGACCACGACTACGGAGGATGCCGTCCATGGCAATAACAATAGTACTGATGACGATCAAGGATCATGGCAGGATGATGACCAATACAGTGAATCGGCCGATCAGAATGGACGTGACTTGGGCTTTCTTGCCAACAATACATTTGGTGGCTTGGTTGACAAGACCCAACTATCAGGCGATTCGGATGGAAATACCGATACCAATACCAATACCGACAACACTGATGTAGATGATGGTTTCACAGATGCTGATGATACCTTTCCATCCACTTCTGTGAATGTCACCACATCGCCGGTGTGTACCGGCGAATACTTGGCGTCGTCATCGTTTTGCAACACCGATCAATACGATCGCCCTACGGCTGCGCTATTGCATATTTGTATCGATGCAAACTTCTTTGAACCCTCCAAGTTAGAAAGGAACATTCTTACGCTCATGCATGAATTGGGTCATGCCTTGGGTTTCAACTCGTTGAGTTTGGCACACTTTCGCCGCCTTGATGGAACGCCATATACCCGTCGTGTGAATGGACAAGTGCCCGATGTTACCATTGAATGTACAGGCACCGAGTCGGAACGACATTGGTCCACCGTGCCTCTTCCCTCCACAGAGGTTCTTCAATTCCGAGAGGAGAGAGGGATTCGTGTGGCACAAGTGGTCACGCCATCTGTTCTACAAGCCGTCCGAAATCACTTTGACTGTCAAAATTTGACAGGCGCTGAACTAGAAAGTGGAGAGTCCGTTTCCTCGGGGACCCCTGATCATGATCTTGGTTGTATTGGTGACCATTGGGAACGACGATTGTTCTCGGGAGACCTTATGAACCCTGTGATTGACGAACTCGATGGAGTATACCGTGTTTCCCCCTTGACATTGGCGTACTTTGCTGATTCTGGATGGTACCAAGTCGATCTGTCTGGAGCTCGATTGGCATCTGTCTGGGGACGTGGTGCTGGTTGTCCCTTTGTGACGGAAAACTGCATCAGCTCGTCCGGCGAAGTGCCACCCCAAAACGCTGCCTTTTTCTGCAATGAAATTCCATCGGCAGCAACGCGCTCCGAGGCCATGGAAATCCGTGGCTGTACTTCTGACCTTTCGAGAAAGGCAATCTGTTCCATGGGGCACTACGATTTGGAACTGCCCTGGGAATACCAGTATTTCCAGGCAACCTACGGTTCCGATGTCGGAGGAAACGATCCTCTCATGGACTATTGTCCAGTGTATCTTGGATACGACAATGGCCTCTGTACCAGCCAAGAAACCAAAGCGTATATGCAAGCCAGTTCGGTCGAGACGTTCGGCCAACGCAACTCCCGATGTGTCATGGGAAAGGTGGGCCGCAAAGCAACCACGACCACTGCGCTCTGCCTACCCATTGCCTGCGTGATTGAAGACCAGTCGTTACGTATTCGTATTGACGACACTTGGCACCGTTGCGATGAAGTGGATCAGATCATTGGCGACGAGAACGTCTTGATTTCTTGTCCAGACTCCAGACGTGTTTGTCCCACTTTCTTTTGCCCATACGATTGTTTGGGCACCAATGGCGTCTGTGACTACGCGTCGGGTCAATGTCTTTGCGAATACGAAGAATCACTCGTGGATGGGGAACCCGCCAAGGGGCCCTGTGGGTCTGTGCTTGATGTCGAGACAGGGAGTATCATCTTGGAAGAAGATGATACAGTTGTGCCCTATCCCGATTCCCCATACGCTGACTACTATGTACCTACGGAGCGTGAGTTGGAAGGAGGGGATCAAGGCATTTTGGAACCATGGGCTATCGTTGTTGTGTGCGTGAGTGGTTTGTGCCTGTTAGTGTTGATAACAGTCCTCTATCGTCGTCTTCGGTCGGACTGGGAACCATCCGCGGAATGGTTGAGCCGACCTCAAACGGAGCAACCGGAAAGTACTTCCACGAGCACCCAACGTAACAAGGACAAGATGATTGCCACTGTTTTGGTGGACATGAGGATCCATAGACCATCACAAGACCACGAGAGTCTTGCTGCAACAGCCGAAAACATGACCGAGTCGGAGGCATCTCCCAACGAAAAATGTGAATCCCTCTCGGAGGTGTCTAGTCGCCGAAGTGAACTGTCGGATGCTGGAAGCACCAATGGGGCAGCCCAAGTGGTAGATAATCTCCCTGAACCTCAAGTCATTCGGAGACGCCGGGTCCTCTTGGACTACAACAGCAACAGCAACTAATCCTCTTTACTGTTAGTTATGTATTATTATTTTTGTCTGACTCAGTGTCTTTTTCTCCTTTTCCCACGGTTTTTGGAATATGTACTAACGTTAGTACTACCAGTGGGTAGTTGGACAGTGTTGCCGAATAATTTTAATCCAAATGGCGAGACCCTATCCGAGAACAGGAAACGTCCTTCCTACACCCGATGGTTGCCAGTACGTCGACCATTCATCAAAAAAGCGAATTGAGTGTATCAAGATTCACTCAGAAGGGCTTTTCCGAGAAAGTCATTTGCCGTGTTCAACCTTCGCCCTATATGTAAATGCAAACACGATACGACGACGCCAATTTCCCGACCCTGACGGGCGATGATGAACGAAGTTCCCCGTACCAAGAATTCCGATATGGAAGAATTATATAGCATATCTTAGCTATTGGGTTTCAACGAGCTTTCCTAACCCATGTCTATTTATTGGATAGTCAAGACTTTAAATGAATCCACCTTGCATGGCCAGCAGCTGGTTTGCATCCTTGCAGAGGGCATAGATAAGAAATTGTTTGACTCTATATCTAGACGGGGTTTCCCAACTGTGCTGTTGGACCCTTATTTATGGTATGCAAGGTGCCGCAGCTGGAAAAACCGTGCATGCTGGCCATTTGCTCGAATTGTTAAACAGCCATATCGACAACCCAACATTTCCTCAGCCTCGAAAATCACACACCCCCAACAAGAAGTGCTATTCATACGATTGCAAGCACGCGTTGGGGCCCGAAACTCAGAGATTGCTGACAGCGTTGGATAATATACCACGTGAACGTTTGTATTGCATAGAGCAACAACTACAACATCGACTACATCAACAACATCAACAACATCAACAGGAACCATCAAGAACATGCAGCAACCATCGCCTCCAAAAGACGAAACATCAGCGGAAGGGAGCGAAGGAGCAGACCACTCGAGTGCGGAAAAGGGCAACGCCTTGCCGCCCATTGAACTGCCGCCCGTGCAAGATGACTTTGAAGTCAACTCATGGGGTCGTCGCTCCTTGATGCTGCTCGACAGCAACATGGGAGGAGATTCTCCTCCTGAATCCACAGCGGGAGCGTCTCTGGGAGAAAGGTCCCGCCTTTCTCTTCTCTCGCCTCCTCAAGGCGCCAGTATAGACGATGCGCTGCTGAACGGACTGCCTTCTGGTACTGCTTCTACACAGCCAAAGAAGGGACAAGTCAAGAAACACCAATCCACTTCCACCAAGGCAAGCCAAGGTAGTGGGTCTCTCACAGAGAGCTCCAATGGCCAATTACCGCAGTCCTCCGTCTTCAATTCCTCTTCCAGCGGAAGCTATGGGAACTCCGCGGTACCAACCATGGCTCCTGTATCGCACTCCAAGGGATATGAATTTTATTTTAGGGCGCTAGAAGCCAACTTTAGACTGGCTCAGGCGCAAGCCAACCAAGATGGAGGCGACACAGATACTGTCAGAAGTCCTCAAGAAGCTGCCGCTGCGGCTCCTGCGTTCGCAGTTCAGGATCCTGCGCCTACTCCTATGATGACCGATGACGGCACTAAAGTGCTTCCAGAGATTCCAGCCCCCCGTACGCCATCGAGCAAACCATCTCACAGGCAAGCTTCCATGCCACTGAAAGTAGAGCCTTCAGAGACTGCCACCACTACAACCACAACTGCGGCTACTACAAGTTCATCCTCCAAGCGGAACCGCAGTCCTACAGCGGACCAGGAGGACCGTGGTGGGGGGAGTGGGATTAAAGTGCGGGCTACAAAGAATGAAAGAGAGCAGCAGCGAGCACAACGTATCGCCGAGCTCATTGATCAAATCAGAGTGAACATTGAGGATGATGGAATTCAGCTAGAAGTTCGAAGCAAGTTTCATATTTTGTCCAAGTACGTATATCCTGATGGTGGTCCATTGGAATCGTGTTCCCGTCACACTCCAGTCGTGTTCATGAACTCAACCATTTGTGTCTGTGTGTTTGACTTGCTATCCTCCTTATTATAGATGCACGGAATACCTTCGAGAGGCAATGACTGCTGCTCAAGCAAAGGAGAAATCCATTCACAGCCTTCGGCAAGAACTCAAGGAGTTGCAACAGAAACTCGAAGCCCCCCGCGCAGAATACGATGAAAGTGTAACTTCTTCGTTGACATCGACTAGTACCAACAAGGCCGATGGTATCGCGGGAACCAAAACGAAACGATCTATACCCAGAACCGTTCAGAATGTGGGTGATCCTTCGAAACCTGGGGCGCTCAAGAAAGCAGCAGAGATCGTGTCTCTGAACGAGAGCAACTCGGGAAATGGTAGTGGAGGGTCCGCACAAGTGAGTGACGGGACCACTGCCAAGGTCACAACGTCAGGTTCGGATTCTAGCAATCAGAGACAATCCAGAGGCAAGAACTCTGAAACTACATCTGAAGAAGTTAGAGGCCGGGAAGAGTCTCCTTCAGACGGCAGCTCTGTTACTGGGAGTGCAGAAATGGAGGTTTCTCCCGGGGAGACTGGTACCATTGTGAGTGATGCCGCCGTCAAGAGTCAGATCGGAAGTGGCAACCCGTTGTCCAACACCACCAGCCACACTCGTGATAAGGAGTCTACCAACAGTGATTCTTCGTCTGACAAGGAGGTTCCTCTCAATGAAGTGGTTGCATTGGAACGGACCTTGGCACTCGATTACGAATCCGTTTTCCTAGAGTCGAATGTTCCACAGCTGGTCGCCATTCCCTCTGGAAGGATTGTCGCGTACAATCACGCCTTTCTCCGTATAGCAGGACTTCGCAAACCTCAGGTTGGAAGAATAACTCTATTTTCGCTTATTCCGCTCGACGACCTCACTACCCTGTTCGAAGTGCTGGCCCAAACCATGGGTCCAACCGTCAAGCCATCTGTAAGCAATTCCGACACAACGGCGTCTCCCACAGATTCGGACATGCAAGTGTCAAAGGACAAGGACCAGGAAGACTCCGGGGATTCTCGAGAACAAACACTGAAACGAACATACACTGCTATCACCCTGCCTTGTGTGGAATTCCCACTAAAACGGAAGCAACATACATACAAGTCTCCGTACCCGCTCTTTGTTACGGTAAGAGAAGTCTCTCCATCCATTGTCTTGTTCGTCCATGGATTGAAAATGCTCTAATCAATTGTGTCCTCATTTTCTTTCTCGTTTCAGGCTACTCTGCTGGATGACGTGGATGCCCAGAAGCGTTGTATGCATTGCGTCTTCTCCAACCACCGAGGGACCAACGGCAAGGTTGGCGTCCTCACACCTGACCTTCTCCAAGCTATATTCACATACCAGCCCAAGAAGGAAAAGTCTAAGCGCCTTGATTCTATACCAGGACAAAGAACTCATGAGGAGCGTGCGCAACAACAGGGTATGGAAGTGGCCTTTCAAAATCGCAGCACGCAGCGGGTTGTCCCCATCTTTAATAACGATGAAGGACAGGAGTGTACTGTCGATCCAGTCCAATCGGGCAGCCCGACCTCATAGTTATGTTGTGATCTTTATTATCTGCACTCGATGAATAAATGAATGAATGATTGAACCGATGGTTGCACGAAGAAGACAGTGCAACACAATAGGTAGTTTTTGTAACACAGTTGGGGCTCCATGCCTGCATACATTCGTCCCATCGCGTCAATAATCGAATTATGATTGTTATGATACAAGTAGTTTAAAGTGAAGGAGGTCATTCAACGATGTACGTACATTGGATGTTGTCAACAACAAAATTGTTAGAATATATTAAAAGAGAAGGAGGTCGTTCAACGATGTACGGTATGTACATTGGATGTTGTCAACAAACACGGGCGAGGGGGAAGTGTGACGTATGCAAACGCCACGACTACTACTACTGTACCCAATTCAATGGGTACTAAATTCAGTAATAAAGTGAATGTATAGCGAAAACCAAAGAACTGGCAATGAAACCAGATGGCCCCGAGAGACGTTGTCCAAGTCAGGTAACTACCTCATCTTCTACTACCGGTAGCACGTTTGTTGCACTAGCTTTGTGCCCTACCTTTTCGGCCGTAGAATCTACGAGAGCTGGAAAGGCACGCAGCAGGCGCACTTCGGTACCCAAAGCACGAAGGTCCCGTAGTAGGTTTCAATACGAAATCATATACTTAACGAATTCCGGGTGAAGAGAAATTTAATTAAAGAGAGATGGATGATTGGGTTTCGATATGACCTACGTGACACAAGACATATGGTTCACCTGTCAGAGGCTAATGTGATCCCCATGAGCGACATCAGGCTCGGTTATTGCGAAAGGAAGCCCGACCCTGCCCGATGTCGAAGTCTGCATTTATATCGCATCTGCTCGGTGGCTTGCGTAGGTTTCCTGCCAGCCAGTTGCAGAGGGTACAGCGCAGCGAGCCGGAAAAAGCAACTGCTCCCTCTCGCGCAAATAGCACGAAGCAGCAACACAACAACAACAATAACATCATCCTATTACTAATACAGTTACAATACCATTTGGCCAAGACAACTCCTTGTGCAAGAAACTTACAAGTCAATGGAAGGTGGAGGGGATTGGAGCCTCGATCGTTCCACTCCAAGTGATGGAGACTGGAACCAGCGCCCGCTTTCTGAAGATGGAGCTCTAGGCGATGATCTCATTTTGGACTCAAAAGAGGACTCTCCGCAAGCAGTATTAGAGACTACTGCCGATCTCAACGATGACACATGGAGGCGATCCCCCATGTTGCTTGAGAGAGAGGTCAGAGACAGCTTTCAGCAGGGCGGAATATCAACCTTCCCCCCTCCAAGCTCTTCCTCAACCAGTGGCTCACACGCCGCTGCAGGCATTCGCCCTTCCATTTTAGACTCAAGCCTTGATAAAGCATTGATGGAAGGTACACTTCCTGACATACTGACCCAATCAGAAGCAAAAATGAGGAATCGGTTCAAACAAGAAACTGTGGGGGTATCAGGCTCGATTCTTGAGGAAGATGGCAGTCCCAGTGAAAGTGGATACTTCCAGGGGACCTCCAGAGACGATCAATCTGTGAGCTCAGGTCCTCTCGGCAACAGCAACTCTCAAAGTGCATATCAACAATACTTCAATGCACTCCAAGCCAACTTTCGTCGAGCACAGGCGGAAGCCAACCATGACAGGAATTCCAAGCCTCCATCCTTTGGGAACGGTGATAGCCCACAAACCCCTGAGGCATTCAAAGTAGACACCACCGAAAATGATCATTCCATCAATGCTTCGGTTGGAACCCCTCAAGAAATGGACCAAGTAACGTCCAAGACTCCAGTGGAGGTGTCACAGGGCTGGAGTGGCATCCAACAGAACAAACGCAGCAGGAGCCCCACCGAGAAGTCCGATACTGCAGACCACTCAGCTAGGAATGCTCGGGAACAAAAGCGCGCACAGAAGATCACTGACCTCATTGATCAAATAAGAGCAAATATGGAAGATGATGGAAAGCAAATTGAAAGCAGGAGCAAATTCCATATCCTTTCCAAGTACGTATTGTTCCCTCCGTCTTCTTGTAGTTCAGAGTTCGCGTATGCGTACATCATCATCTCACGAATGAGTCTTTTCTTGACAGGTGTTCACTGTACCTCAAAGAGGTCGAGCAAGCCACAATAGCAAAAGAAAAGGCTGTCCTTGACTTGAAGAACGAGTTGAAGGATATGCAGAACAAGCTCCAGAGGAAAGTGAGCCCCAGAACGGACTATGATAGCGTAACCTCCTCCTTAACTTCAGCAAGTACTTGGAAGGGCGGTGCACTTGCTGGATCCAAGCTACCGACAGCTGCACACCAACCCGGTCAGAAGCTAGACCCAGCAACAGGACAGCCTGGTGCACTGAGCAGTACCGGTGCTTCCTCGTCGGCGAATGCCAGCAGTTCGGAACAAAGTAGAGAGTCTGCAAGGAATAGTGACGGCACCCGAAATCAATCCGCGGGTAAAGTCACGACGTCGGGGTCCGACTCGAGCAAAAACAACAACGAGGGTGGTCCCTCAAGCAACGAAGGTGGATCGTCGGACACGAACAACAGGATTGGATCAATGTTCGAAGAATCTGCTCGTGGAAGCGATGGAGCTGTTGACAATTCCATGGGCAAGGTCACAACCTCTGGTTCGAGCTCCGAGTCAACCAACAAGAAGAACGGAGACACCATCCTGTACGTGAACCAAAGGAACGACGAGAACTCAGGAAGCTCAGTGTCAGGTAGTCCCCAAATGGAACCAACACCTGGAACGGGGACCATTGTGAGCGATGCGGCTGTTGCGAGCCGAAAGAGCCAGCATGTGGCCTCATCCAGCAACGTGAACACCAAGGGGTCCGACAGTGATACCTCATCGGACAAAGACCCACCATTGCATGAGGTCCTGGCCTTGCCAAGAGCGGTCGATCTGGATTATGAGAATGTCTTTGTAGAATCGAGCGTTCCTCAAATCGTAACCGTTCCATCAGGAAGGATCGTTGCTTGCAACGAAGCCTTCCTCAGAATGGCTGGACTGAGAAGAGTGCACATTGGAAGAATCACCTTGTTCTCGTTAGTACGCTCGGAGAACTTGTCCGAGTTGTTCGAGGCTCTGGCTCAAGTATTGAACCCTCAAGAGGAAGAGGAAGACGGAGGGTCCTCGGAAAACAGCAAGGACGAGGCTTTCCCTGAACCTCCGACTCCATCAACGTCGACCGAGTCGTTCCCGATGCTGACACAGATACCACCTACTAGTAGTATGTACAAGGCACTCACATTGCCTTGCGTCAAGTTTCCATTGAGACGAGATCAACAAGCACCAAGGGTAGTGTCTCCTCTCTTCGCCACAGTAAGTTTCTTGTTGGATGCAATGGAATATGTTGTTGATTTTTGGAGGTCTTGTAGCTCACTGAGTCTCGTGTTCTCGTTGGCGTGTTTATAGGTGACGATGCTGAGTGACACAGATCCACGCAAGCGGTGCATCCACTGCGTCTTCTCTAACTGCCGTGGGACCAACGGCAAGGTAGGGATCCTATCCCCTGATCTTCTAGAGGCTCTGTTTTCCTCTTATCCAAGGAAAGGAAAGCCAAAGCGCGGAGAGCCAATGCATGCAGGAGGCCCGAGACGCGGTGCACAACATAGGCGCCACCAAGGCATGGAAGTAGAGATCCAGCCCAAGAACAGGTCGGACCCCGAGTCCAGTGTCTCTGCTGTGGCTATTGGCGATAACGCATCCAACAGTGACGAAGGCAAGGATAGCCTGTAATCAGTAAAAGACTTTCGCACAAGCACACCAACGTTGGCATTGATATTGTACTCAAAGTCGTTCTTGACGGATCTTGTGTAGCCTTGGTAGTAGTGCAGTACAGTATGATTGGGAGCAAAGAGCAACCCGCGGAGTTGTCAAGGCTGCTGGAAGCTCCCTTCTTGTAGAGACAGAAGTCTTCTGGGCTTGGTAGAAAGGATCTTGGTGGGATCTCCAAGGACCGCAGAAGCGAACCGAAGAGTTCTTCATGGTCTTGCCCGGAACAAACAATACCGGTAGTACAGCAGGTAAACGTACGAGCGTTTCCCTTTCCTCGCATTGATTGACCGTGAGGACGATTCATTTTTCATTCCCACCCTTGCGGGTCATAGAGGCAATCTAGAACCAACATGGTAGGAAGTTGAGGAATACAGGTAGGATCACCCTAGACATACCCGCAACGATAGCAGCGGACATCCCGCGGCACACACGGGGTCCAGCGGTGTCCTTGAAACCCTTCAAGCGCCAATGTTGTCGTTGTCGTTGTGGTTGCTTGCCATTCTGTATCGCCTCAAGACCATAACATTGTGTCATGTTATGTACACATATCATCAAGGAGCATCAAGAGTTCATGGTGGTGGTTGGCAATCCCA
Organism: Nitzschia putrida; assembly: GCA_016586335.1. Classification (NCBI taxonomy): domain Eukaryota; phylum Bacillariophyta; class Bacillariophyceae; order Bacillariales; family Bacillariaceae; genus Nitzschia; species Nitzschia putrida. The sequence continues at coordinate 305,976 of BLYE01000027.1, read as the reverse complement.
GCTCTTGCAATGAAGTCGAGGACATGATAGATGCCAGAGTGTCGCTGCTCCAAAACATGCGAAACTCTGGGTCGAGCAACGAAGACTCTTCCACTTCTTGCCGCCTTCCCAGTGGTGTTGTTTACGACGAAGCCTGATGTTGAACAGTTTTTCTAAAATTTGATGCAAATGTGCCTAGGCGTATTATAGAATAATATTCTGACGCAGGTTCCAAGAGCATACTATGATGGGTATGTATATACTTGGATTGTGGTAGCGAGCTGCTAAGGCGCCCACTGTAGAAGAGGAGTCCAAGTTCACAACATATGGTAGGGTTCTGTATACTACCACAGTGTCAATCGAACCCTTCCGGATAGTCGACCTGATTGGGCCCCATATTACATGATGTCACAATTATGAATTATGTCCCTATTGCACGCCTGAGACCTTCTTTGAAAGTTTCTATTAAGTGGGAGAAGTTGTGTTGATTTTCAGCTGTGGACCACCTGAATATCCTGAAAAACGAGTCGCTGCATCGCTCTGCAAATCACAGGTCATGGCCAAAAAACACGAAAAGCGTACTCTTACTCCTGGACACAGCATCCAGCAGACAGCGACGTTGCAAAGTCATCTAGCACATCCTTTTCACACAGACACCGTTCCTCTCAGAGGTGCATCACATGGTCTGTCCTTCGTGGGTAGTGTAGTCTGTCCTTCGTCTCTGGTTCATTTCACGTTCACATGAGGTGGCCAACACCGGCTTGGGCTTTGACCCGAGGTTCGGCGATTATCCACAAAATTTTGCACACACCTCACCATCAACGCGGAAAATCAACGTATTTGTAGATGTAATATCAATCCAAAACAAATGCTTTCAAAGTGTCCACCATACACAACATTTCAATTGTAAGTAAAGGACCACCAGTATGGTTGTTATTTTCTCCCTATTTTGCAGTGTTCCGTCTCATGATAGTAGAGGAGGCCTAGGTAGTAAGTTCTAGCTAGAAAAAGGCAGGAAAGTAGGATAGAAGGACAGACTGCTCCTTAGTGCCCAAAAGGGTTAGAAGTCTTCCTTCAATAAGATATCAAGGAAGATCTTGATTCGCACCAAACTTGGCGAGATACTTCTAAGACTACGTCGGAAGATATCCCAAAAGAAAGTCCACGAGTATCTAAGGAAATTCCCAAGATATGGGCCATCCAAAATACCATATCAAGTAACATTTTCTTTGTTCTTCATACACACTCAACACATCTCAATCCTTTCCTGAGATAGTTCGCACCTTTTCTGGCCCCAGTTGCATTTGCATTTGCTATATGTTAAAGTAGCAGGTTGTTTTTCCATTGTGTTATAAGTTTATGTGGGTGTTTGTAAGGCAGTGTGTGCGTGATAATGCGTGTATCGGAGGGAGTTTTTGGAGTCGTTTGTGGATATTCGCCGAGCCTAGGGTCAAAAGGCACAAGACTTTTATCGTGTTGATGGCCACCTCCTCATGTCTGAATCAAAAATGAACCTCCGACGACTGACGACTGACGGGCGGGAGACAGGGGACAAGGACAGACCATGTTATGCACCTCAATTTTCTCCAATCATTGTGCAACCAAACAATGACAATGCTACCGGTAGTCCTCATCCCGTGGAGGAAAGCGAGCAAAACACGAGACGGCGTCAGAGAAATCAACCGTCATCTGCATTAGACGTCTCTGGAGCTCCTCGAACCACTCTACCATCATCTGATGGAAGAATGTCCACCGCGGTCTGCCACGAAGACGGCTCATGGAACAAGACTTCATTTCTGTTTGGCACCACATCAGTCGACGTTCCAGGCAATCCAGGAGGCTCTGGGGGGGGCTCTTCAATTTCCTCGTTGTTGCGCGAGATATCCCAGACTTCCTCTCAAAACACAGCTGGTAGCTCTTCTGGCTCTCGTTCTTGCGTAGGACAAGATAGCCGTTCCAGCAACGATTCTAAAGCAGGACCTGGTCTCGCAGAAGCTACAAACAGTGCATCTAGCAACAGACAATCTACTGCTACGTCAGAGAGTAAACCCTACTACGGTCAAAGTCAGACATCAAATATCCCAGGAGGTACTAGCAGCAGTTCCAATTCACACCCTTCACAGAGCTCTTCTGCTGCCAACGAAGACTACATACAAGTTTTACCCATAACCATCCGTCGCGCTCTTGCTCGTGGAAAACAGGGTTCACCCAGTTCCACCCCTCCCGAGTTTCAGTCTGAGACGACTACCAACGCCATCCTACCCACCAAGGACAGAACTTCCAACGTCAGTTCCCCTACAATCGGTCATCGAGATTCTTCTGAAAAAGCAAAAAGTAAAGAAAAGAATGTTCGCGAACAAAAGAGAGCACAAAGGATCGCTCATGCCATTGAGCAAATCCGGGAAAACATAGAAGTTCCAGGACAAGAACTTGAAATTCGGAGCAAATACCATGTCCTGGCCAGGTAAGTGGTGTTTTGGAAATCTTTGTGTGTCGCTACCCCCACTAATCATTCTATGACAGATGCGCAGACTATCTTCGGGAAGCTGAAAGTGCAGCATACCAGAAAGAACGAGCCATCGATGAGCTAAGGGCGGAGCTGAGAGACCTTGAACAGAAACTGAAGGAAAAAAGGCCACCCCACGACTATGATAGCGTCACGTCATCGCTCACCTCCTCGAGCTCACGGCAATCGTGCAACGTTGCTGGGCAAAGTCGAAAACGAGACCACAGCCCAGATGAGCTTGGATCCCACAAGAGAGTTTCTGTTGTTGTGTCGCTCATCGAAAGCACCTCTGGAGGTTGTGGTGAATCTAGCAATATAAGGCAGCACGATAGCATGCAAGCGCCACACGCAAATGTCGGAGTGCCATCAGGTTCCAGCATCGTCAGTGATGCTGCCGTGAAGAGTCAGAATGGGTTGTTGTACTTTACCACTGTGGCAGCGAGATCAGGCCCAAGGTGACAAGGACTCCACAAACAGTGAACAGTGACTCGTCTTCAAGCAATAACCCGCCCTTGCCGGAGGTTGTCGCCTTAGAGAGATCGCCTATGCTTGATTATGAAGCCATTTTTCTCGAGTCCACTGTTCCCCAAGTGGTTTCTCTTTTGTCTGGAAGTTTGGTCGTCTGCAACAAAGCATTTCTTCACATTGCTGGATTGGGAAAAAAGCAGACTCAGAAGATTACACTATTTTCCCTAATCAGCCTCCAAAAACTGCCAGATCTGTTCGAAGCACTGTCACAAGGTCTTCTCGCTGGTCCTGAGGAAAATAGTGACTCTGAGGGTTCGGTTGGTCGTCAACCGACCAACTCAAACAGTTCAACCCTTGCAAAATTGGATTGTCTCCAACGAATGAACTACCGGGCCCTGACATTGTCTTGCGTTGAATTTTGAATTCCCTCTGAAACAGAAAGAAAACACAGTCAAGCTACCGCCACTATATGCCACGGTGAGTCCAGATACGATCCTTTGAGATGCAACTTCACGGGGGAAAATAGGGCACTCACAAATTTTGTTTCAACAAAAGATATCGTTGCTGGGAGAAACAGATTCAAGACAACAACGATGCATGCATTGTGTCTTCTCCACCAGCCCAGGTACGAACGGAAAAATCAGTGCACTAACTCCAGGGCTTCTCAAGTCCATGTTCACATCACAGTGACGATGAAAGGAGTAGAAGTACGTGCAACGATACCAGTACTCGTAACGTAATCATGCCATTATGGAAACAATCACTGCTACGTGGGGTACCTGGTACCATGTACGGGTATCTACCTAAGTAGGTACGATATAGTCTACTGGTGGTTGTTGGAGTCCGAGATTGTTGGCGGAGATCACGCACGTTCCTCCACGTCGTATGGATTCTTCATCGTTTGTCAACATTTTCTGAGTAGACTCCAGCACAGATCACTTTGCTGCCCATAAATGCCAAAAGGAAGACTAGCAATTCTGGCTCATGGCTCAGAACCCAAATAAATAAGGAGAGATCGTCGATCGATTTTATTATTTATTGACTGGGTTTGCAGAAGGTATTTGATTATCATTGATCATTGATCACTGTACCCACAGCAGTGCAGCATTACAAGAGAGAATAAGTGAAGCAATGTGACCATTTGGTTGTTGGTCGGAGTATTTGAGCCAGAAATATATGGATGGCGGGGGAACTCTTCGCCGAAGGCTACTTCTTTTCCCTTCATCCATGACTTTCTCTGTGTTGGAGCATCTCGAAGTTTGTTTCTCATATGTAGTGCCACCCGTTCATTCTCGAGAACTTATAAGCCCTTCTCCAATCACATTGATTGTGGCTATGAGGAGGTTGGATCACATGACATGTTCAATTGTTTCGGGAACACTCCGAAACCTACACCCAGTCTTCATTGAGGTGGCATGTTGTAGGAGCGTAGAAATTCTACCAGCGAGATCACCCCCGTCGAAGGACTGTTTGGTTCACCGCAGTCTGGCATTAACAACAAGCACGAAGCATTGAGCTGGCTTACAACACTTCGAAAATTACCATCCTTCGGCAATCCCATGACAAGGGACAAGGATCGAGGGAGGGAAGGCCGCTCTCCAAAGAAAGACTGTGGGGGTGCCCCATATGACACTAACCCTCCAGGTAGAAGTACTGAAGGTGGACTGAAGACAAGCGATGTCTCTTCGCCTGCTAGTGGATTGAACCAATTTGATGATTTTGATGTTGATACTTGGGGCCGCAAATTTTTGAACCTTGACGAAGACGTCGGGAATGGGTCCCTGCAAAACATGAATGTCTATTCTCAACAGGAGTTTGCTGGCGGGGCGACAGCATTTGTGCTATCCAATCAACAAGAAGGCATCAGGTCTGTATCCATATCAAATGGAACTGCTTCAACAAGAAATGGAAACGTCTATGGAGGGAAGGCATCGAGTGCAAATGAGTCAAATGGTTCAAAGAGTTCCTATGAGCTCCACTATAGTGCCTTGGAAGCAAACTTTCTTTTGGCACAGGCACAGGTGGGTATGGATCCACATTCCTCCGACGAGGGTAACCGTAAGCATGCGATTTACAGCGCAAAAGCACAAGAAGGGCAACATTCTTCAAAAGTTCCAGCAAGCGTCACACGAAAGAAGGGAAAAAATGTTCTACAGTCAGAGACATCGAGTGCTCACATCAAGCGAACTCGAAGCCCCAAGACTACTGCCGATTATACCACTAATGGTGGGCAATCAAAAAATGAGCGAGAACAAAAGAGGGCACAGAGAATATCTGATATTATCGATCAAATTAGAATCGAGATGGAAGAAGGTGGGAAGAAGCTCGAGATCCGCAGCAAGTACAGCATCTTGTCCAAGTAAGTAGCAGCATCTCGACGGAAAATCATTGTCACGTATTTGATGTTCCTGACAATCTTGGTCATACAGTTGTGTACAATATCTCAGGGAAATCGTAGAAACTGCGGCTGTCAAAGAACAATCCATCACCGAACTCAAGAATGAGCTCGAGGGTCTGCAAAAGCAGCTTGAGGAATCTAGGGCGGCCCAGCGCTTGGATTTTGACAGTGTCACCTCCTCGTTGACATCATCAAGCGCCACGAAGTCCGACACTGTGACTGGTTCTCAATTGAACTCCAAGGGTAATGAGCCGAAGCACCATGGTGCACATACTGGCACACTCAAACAGACCCCTATTGTGTCCTACCACGTTGATCCAAGCACCTCAGGAGGGAGCGGGAGCTCTGAGAGAAACAGTGACGACTCTCGCGACCCGTCCCCACCAAAGGAGGAAACTTCTGGGTCTGGATCCAGTGACGGTACCGGTGGAGCCCAGGCTGCCGTAACCAGCGAGTCCGATCCTGACGATTTGAAGGAAAAGAATACATTGAGTGGCTCAACAGGGAATAGCGACATTACAAATCCGGCGTCTGTGGGAAAGGTAACAACTTCTGGTTCAGACTCGAGCAAAGAAGTTGAGCCGCTCCCTGCAAAAGAATCAAATTCCAGTGCCGATTCTGTTGCATCCAAGTCCGGGGTACTGGGAATTCCTACAACAAACTCTTTCGTTAGTGACGCAGCAGTGAAAAGTCAATCAAGCACTCGGGTGACTTCGACAAACACTAGCAGCAACACGCAAGAGAAGGAAAGTTCCAACAGCGAAGCGTCGACGATGAAGGACCCCCCAGTGCTCGAAGTAGTTGCTTTTGAACGTCCTTTGGAGTTGAACTTTCGGTCTGTGTTTCGAGAGTCCAATATTCCTCAAATCATTGCTGATTTCTCAGGTCGTATTGTGGCCTACAATCGCGTCTTTTTGGGCATGACAGGACTCCGGAAGGGGGACATCGCGAAGACTCCATTGTATTCTTTGATTGTGCCAGATCATTTGCCAGAACTATTTCAAACCTTGGCAAGTTTACCCGAAAAAGCAGCTGATTCCGATAAGAGATTGGAGTCGTTGACGTCGTCGTCGCAATCTTCCAAAAGAGAGCACAGCTTGCGTTGCCTGGATTCAGTGACATTGCCGTGCGTCAACTTCCCATTGAAGAGGAAGCAAAAGACATACAAGTCACCAGATCCCCCATTTGTTACGGTACGTTGTGGAAGCCTCCAAAATGATATACGAGTGCATTACTAACTACGAAACTGCCATATCCTCTACAGGTGGCTTTGTTGGGAAATGGAATTAGTCCACGGAAGAACCGCATGCATGGCGTGTTCTCTTATTCTCGCGGAAACAATGGAAAGGTTGCTATCATCCCCCCCGAAATGGTGGAGAGGTTGTTCAAGACACGCAAGCATCGAGTACAATGGAAAGAACCAGAGGCGACGGATTCAGGTACGAGTAACACCACTGAAAGAGAAACCTCTCAACATCGAGGTATGGAAGTATTTTTCCGTTCGAAACAAACAATGCCACCGCCACCGCCATCAGAAGAAACCAACGAAGACGATCTTTAGGGTTCTGTCCACTTGGATCATCAGAGACAGCATTATTTGCTGTTGATCTTTTGCTGGATTCTGAAACCACCCACTCTCACTGTTCATACTTGAATTCACATTTTCTAGCACAACACTATATTCTATTGCAACCACCAGCCATGCTCTCTACCGGTAGCATCCTATCACATTGGGTACGAGTACTGCACTCGTAGTGCGTGTCGAAGGAACATCCCATCAATGGCTCTTGCTCCTGTCAGAGCATGTACGATGTGATACCAGTAGTCAACCAGATGGCCTACTCATGATGCCTACCGGCAGGAATGAATTACTCCCGTTACGCATCCCTGTATAACCATGTCCAGTAGTATAAGTGGTCTGCTTGCCAGACCTCTCAGCTGGGTTCACGACGTCACTCGTTCTGTTTCGACCAAAGTGATGATCTCGTTCGAACTACTCCGCAGGATACAAGGGCCGCACGATTGAGAAGGAGCTACTGAAAATCTACTCATAAGTGTGTATCACTCCCCAGGCACTACGACCACGTCACTGCATATAGTTGGGATGTCCGGGAAGACCTTTCAGGGATCTACATTGGATGATGACTCCCAATTCGAGACCTCGAGGGGCAATAATAAAACATAAATCCCAGATATGGGAACTCATTTTATATAAGGAGAGTTCAGCGAAAGGCAATATAATTTAAGATGGAACTGGTATCCCAATATCCGACGTGATTGCAGGCTTGCGTCCAGTGAGACCACCGCAAGGGGGGCATGTTCAGGTGCGCCTTTCTGACCTTTCCGCATCAGCTTTAGGAGAAAGACAATGAGTTCGCTTCTCTCCTAGCCACTTGGCGCCGGCAGATGCCGGTCGCCTGCTCGAATGTCGGGTCATATGAAGTCCCCAATTAAGGACGAGTGATTGATTTCCCGCTTCTGGTGGACATGCGGTCGAAAATGGCTGGTACTTGTTTGCGTAGACTGTACGTGCTTGCATATCGCGTGGCCATCGATGCAGCGACGTGATTTGACCCACAAACCACACCAACAAACAAGGCAAAGCTATTCCAAGTACTCTTCATCAGAGCAACTGATATCAGCAACCCTCATCAATCCATCAGGTTAGTGGACACTCAGTTCCACCCTCGAGACATCCTATGAAGGAGCGTAGCGATTGGAGCCTCGATCGTAGTCCTCCGGATGGCGACGACTCTCCGCCAACCGGAATGAACGTTCCCGGAGACGGAGACCTAGAGGAAAACTCCTGGAGTAGATCCCTCATGATGCTGGACGGAGTGAATGCAGGTGGGTCTCCCAGCGAGGGCAACTTTCTTACAGAAGGGACCTCGGTTGGAGGAGCCTCCGGTCTTTCCATTGGTAGGGATTCTGCGGGGAGTCGGTCCCTGCGGTCTGCTTCCAACCTGGACTCTTCCATGATGCATGTCCCCGTTCCTAGCATTCTCTCGGCAGTAGAACCGCCGACCCAGGGGACACGCTTCCATTCGGATACCTTGGGAGCCTCTGCCTCGCTTCCCTCCGATACCGGTACCTCTCAAGAGGCGGGGGCGTTGAATCAGTACTTGAACAACCAGAATTCGCAATGGCAACCTCAGCCTCAAGTGCAGATTCCCACCCATCAACAACAGCAACAGCAACCACAACCCAACTTGTCTCGTAGTGCCTATGATCAGTATTTCAACGCGCTTCAGGCTAACTTCCGACTCGCGCAAGCTCAGGCCGAGCGAGAACTCGCCTCCCCTGAAGTTGCACAAGTGTCTCCTATGATGTCCGCAGTTGGTCAAGCACTCTCCACTGGACCCACAGTCGTTCCGGGCAAACGTAGGAGAAGTCCTGGCAACGACGAGCGAGATGCTGGTCACAATACAGAGAACAAGGAAGCACATCAATTGTCGAGGAATAACCGAGAAAAGAACCGAGCGCAAAAGATTACTGATCTGATTGATCAGATTCGAGTGAACATGGAAGAGGATGGAAGGACGCTCGAAGTCCACAGCAAATTCCATGTCTTGTCCAAGTAAGTAACATTATGTTTGTTTTCGGAGATCAAAGAGGTGTGAATTCCATTTCTGTGTTTTTGTACTAACTCTTGTGTATTATTGTTGTTGTTATTATTTGTTGTTGTTGCATTACAGATGTGCGGTCTATCTCAAAGAAATCGTGCAAGCCACGGAAACCAAAGAACAAAATGTTCATGAACTCAAGAACGAACTCAAAGATCTTCAGCGCAAGCTGGAAGAAAAGAAGTTCCCTCGCGCTGATTACGACAGTGTCACCTCGTCGTTAACATCAACGAGTACCCACAAGGCCGACGGAGTGGCGGGTTCCAAGATCAAGCCACAACAAGGCCGCAAAGACGACGCTGGAGCCCTCAAGAATCCTGGTGGTGTTGCCATCTCTGTCAATGCTAGTACATCTGGAGGAAGCGGTGGTGGCAGTGGAAGCGGGGGTGGTACTAGTGGCGAATCGGAACGAGTCAGTGACGATACCAACACCCGTGGAGCTTCCACAGCGAAGGTCACCGCCTCTGGATCCGATTCTAGCAAGAACAACCTAGGACTTACTTCGGACTCCAGCAAAAACGACCCATCGGTTTTGATGGGAAGTAGCGATGGTTCTGGCAAGAACGGTGATAGCACTAATGTGGCATCCGTAGGCAAGGTCACAAACTCGGGGGGTTCCGATTCCAGTGGAAACAACGCAGACAATGCCGACAACGGAGAGGCAATCTTCCTTATGAATGACAAGAATGACTCAAACTCAGGGGGTAGTTCAGTTACTGGTAGTGCGGAAATGGAAGATTCTCCTACTACCAGCACTTTCGTCAGTGATGCCGCTGTGAAAAGTCAGAAAAGTAGCCGTGTCAATTCATCGAGCACGAGCCACAATCAAGGGGAAAAGGAGTCAACCAACAGTGACTTGTCGTCTGAAAATAAGAATCCTCCAATGAACGAAGTCGTTGCTTTTGAGCGAACCTTTGCACTTGAGTATGAGTCTGTATTCCTGGAATCGAGCATTCCACAGATTGTTTCCCTTCCATCTGGAAGAATTGTTGCGGGAAATCATACATTTCTCCGAATGGCTGGACTGCGATCTGCACATGTGGGAAGAATAACGCTGTTCTCGCTCGTTCGACCTGAGTACCTATCGGAATTGTTTGAAGTTCTTTCCAAGGTTCTTGGGAACCCTGAGTTTGAAGATGCGTCGGAAGTTTCTTCGTCAGAAGAGAAGGAAGTAGAGCAATCAGAAAACAAGACAGAAGACTCACTGGATAGAAAGCCAGCAGCTCCACCACCTCCTCCCCCCACCTCGACCTCCGATGATGATAACAGTGAGGAAAAGGATTCTCCTCCCAAAATCAAACCTGCGTATCAGGTGATGACACTACCTTGTGTCGAGTTTCCCTTGAAGAAACGAAAGCAAGGGCACAGGGCATACTCTCCTCTCTATGTGACGGTACGTAGTAAGATGCTTTTGATGAATGTTGGTGCAATGGGATCTCACGTTTTTGTCATTTTTTGCGCTTCAGATTACTATGCTGGGTGATCCTGACCCTCAAAAGCGATGTATACATAGCGTATTCTCAGACTGCCGTGGGACAAACGGAAAAGTTGGGGTCCTTACGCCGGCCCTCATGGAAGCAATTTTTTCAAAGCCTCACCAATCAGACAAGGCGAAACGTCAAGATACCACCACTCCTAGGCACCGCAGCCATGGTCAACATCACCATCGAGGAATGGAAGTTTCGTTTCATCACAAAATTCTGCCTAATACCAACAGGGAGACCACCCCTGTACCGTCTTCAACAGCGATGGAAGTTGCTGCCCCAACCGAAGACAATCAGCAATAAACAATTTATACATATTCCACGGACTTCTCGTATTACATTCATTCTAGCTAGGTAGGTTCTTTCTAGCAGTCGTTTAAAGACATTGTGAGCTCTTGTCACGACTGGGTGATAATATCCAGTCAAGGAATGAATCCGTGACTTAATCTCATTAGCGTCTCGCAAAATCAATGGATTGTTGGCTAGGATGTTTTCTTGGGAGGTTCCACCCATAAAGCCTCTCCATGTTGAGATATCTTCAAGGCGGCAACTCGGGCCTGTTCCTCGTCTTCTGACCATCCGAGGGTAGACCTCGGGTCTCGACGCGCCTGGCGAGTTCGAAACGTATCCCATGCCTCGTCATATCCTTCCTGCAACCCGATCAAAACAATGGTCGTCGATCGAAGCTTGGCCAAGAGATTTTCCTATAAACAGATAACATGTTAGAAACAGATTAACCCCATCTCATACACACATCGCAGAGAAATAATGACATCAACTCACGAGGAAATCGTATACAGCATCGCTTGACTTGGTAACATCGCCTTTCATAGGCATATGACACCACGTCAACAATGCCCTTCTTGACCCAGTTGTCCAAGCAAGAGCCGCCTTCTGAATGGCGTCCAAGTCTTCCATTGCCAAGGCGTCAACGGGGGCTGATTGGTTGGTTACGAATCTCCCCAACCATGGCGATGGACCTATACAAACGGCCTTTCCAAGCGGTACGCCATCCTTTGTTCGAGCTGTTTTGTCAAACAATTCTAGCAGCGAATGGCGGTCTTCGTTTCCTTGGAGCCGAAAGGTGTCTCCTAGGCAAGCTCTTTGCACAGCAAGTTCCATGGCAGCCACCGCATCTTCCTCGCTACAATGACTCCCTTGTTGAATCGTTCGCTTCAACAACGAAGCTGTTAGGTGCTTCAAGGAAAACTTGGTTTTGCTGGTCCGATGACGGAACAGAACCGATGTGTCTATCACTCGAGGGTGCATGTAACGTGTTGCTTTCAGATCGTTCTCTAGGGAATGTCCAACCAAAATGTCTGAAGGACGGAGATATTGAAACAGTGCCATTTGAACCTGCTCCAACCGTGTGGTCACAGGCTCCAACAATTGCGCAGTGATCCCAGAGTATTTTGTGAGATAGTTCTTGATGGTGTTTTCTGGTCTGACCAAAGCATCACAAACGATGGTTGTTTCCAAGGAAGCATCCGGCTTGATTGCATGGAATTGAACCAACGTGATGCGGGCCAGTTCCGATCCTTCAGAAGTTAGAATCATCTCACAATCCAGGCCAAAGACGCGAACATCACAGGAAGGTTCGACAGGTTGGGTCCGAGTGGCAACGTACGCTTCGTGCTCCCAAGTTGTCGCTGCACGAGCAACCCATTCTTTGGCCTTTTCCAACGGAATCTCACTGGGTAGTAGAAATGCGTCCAACAATGGAGGCACCTCCAAGGAATCAGTTTCCACTTTTGTTGTCTCCTCCCATGGTGGATATCCCTCTGTCGTCATGTCGTCGGAAGACAACGTCAAAGCCAGAAATTTTGGAAAAATGTCAGTGTTGTTGTGGTCGCCAGCTTCCAACGATTTCTTTTGGTTCCCATTCTTGGGAATGAAATGGAGCAAACTATCAGACATTGGTTTGGGAACATATCCTTGGAACCATTGGGTAGCTGTTGAGAATGCCCGTTGGGCAAACGGGGACTCCTTTAGACGCTGCCTTAGGGGTGCCAAACCACCGTTTGGGAGGTCAAATTCCAAGACAAGGACTTCTTGAACCATTCCAGGATTATGGATGGAAGCCCAGGAGGGGATAGTGGGATTCTTAATCGGATTCTTGGGCTCGTCAGTCTTTCTCTTTTTCGGAGGTGGGCTCGACTCGGATGTGTCCTGTGATGCCAGTGCTTGATTCAGCATCCATGCCAGAAGGTCCCGATGGTGTGAACCTTCCACTCTGTTAGCCTCCTTTCCCTTCCTCCGCCGAATGGATGGTCCCACCGAGTCCAACAAATCAGTTCCTTCAGCGAGCTTTTGAAAATCTTCCCATTCCGAAGTCGTCAACAAACCACTTCTCTCACTTGACCTTTCCACATTGCTAGCACGTTTTCGGAGCTTTTTAAGCCGCTTTTTGTCTGCCCCTGTGGCTTTTTTGCCTTGCTCTGGTACTTTCGTTTCGTTTTGAGGTGTTTCCGTCTCCATCCTCCCTGTCACCGGTAGATGCAGGGAACGATTCTCACAACGAAATTGCTTTGAATGCTTTCTTGGTTTCAACTTTTTGTGTGGTGTGATTGATGACGTCATGGTTGGAAGCAGGCCAGACCACCATTTCCGGGCATAAAAGAACCGTACAAGTGGACAGACGGACGTGATTGGTGACCCCAAACGTTGCAGAAGACGAATCTTAGAAATCCATGATGAGTTGAAGTGGAATACATTCTTCTGCCATCATAATAAAATCGCTCTGGGTTGGAGAGCAACATCTCCGCTTTGGTTTCCTAATTTCATCACACCGCACATACAAACATATTGAAAATGGAGAAAAGTGAAGAACCAGTGGAGCAAGATGATCCAGAATCTCCTCCAGAAAAGAGTTACTGCACTTCTGCTGTCACTGGAAGTATACCCGCTTTCCAAGCCATCTTTATTTGTCACGAGTGTTTGGGAGGATCGTCCGAGGGAGGCACGACTCCCTTGTGTATCTGTCAAGCCTGTGCGGATCATTGTCATTCGGGAAATGATCATGATGTTGAGTACATTGGTTTGGGTCCTTCGTATTGTGATTGCGATCATGTCAAATGTTGCACTCTGATGCAAGATTCCAAGTTGATGGCTGAAACGTTAGGGGTTGTTCCATTTTGTCGGCCCATTGCACCCTCCACTTCTTCCAAAGAAGACAACATGACAGGACAAGCCAGTGGGACCAACGGAGTTTCGAATCAACCAGAACGTCTCGTTGATGCTCTGGTTTTGGATTCCTATGATGTTCCGTGTCTTCAAGATGCTACCCTGGCCGAGGATCTTGTGGAACAAGCCAGAGAACTCGTCAAACACTCCAAGGAAACGTTTTGGCTGGATCATACCATGGAAGAAGAACAGCTATGTCCTCTAGAAAGACTCGCTTGGAGTATTTACCAACATCATCGACAACGATACGCTCAAAAATTACATCCTGGCTTGGCCGACCAGCAGGGCGGTGCGGAGTGGTGGGTTCAATTCAAAGACGCAGACAGCAATGCCAAAGAAGGAGCCATTGATTTGCATTACGACAAAGACGAAGCTTTGGCGGAAACCTTTGGATTGGGTGTATTCCCAACTCTCTCGACCGTGACCTACTTGACCCATACCACATCTGCATCCCCTACCATTGTATTGAATCACACCTACACACAGGGTGAGGATAATTTGATCGATACCATGTTGGTGAGTCGACCTCGTCTCGGCAAGCATTTGGTCTTTGATGGGACACTGCTTCATGGAGCGCCTGCACACGCCGAATTGAAGCAAGGCACCCCGGCCAAACAAGGCCAAACACGCATGACGTTCCTTGTCAATGTATGGAAGGATGCCAAACCCGCCAAAGTACAACCCCTCGATCCAGAAATTCGACAAAATTTTTCCTTGACGTCGTCTTCGAAACCCAAACCTATGGAAATGACCACCAATGAGGTACCTACCATGACGGTCGACAAGGAGGAAGATTTGCCCGAGGGTCGGCGTCATCGAATTGAACTGCCCTTTGTCACGAGAGGTGTGACTTGGGAAGACCAACTGAATTTGGGAGGTGGTAATAGTAGTAGCAAATGTGAAACGCCAGAGGATGAGGACTATGAGGGGGAAGAAGAAGGGGGTGGCTTGGTGATTGTGACCTTTCCACCGCCCGAGACAGAGGACTCCTTGCTGGTCAAGTTCGGGCCTGGAATGCAAGGGTATTTGGATTATCCAGATGCCAAGGCTGGTGCTTCCGATGACCAAGACGGTGATGAATCGGAACGTTTCCAAACGGGTTATGTGTAAGAGGATGAGGGTGGCATAATATCATCATCATCATGATACTACACTTTAATGGAAAACATTTTGACTAGAGGATATAGGAGTCCTAGGATTTATATTCATGATTCAATGTCATCATTGTCGTCATCGTCATCGTCATCATCGCCGTGGCTGACCTCAATGTTGCGCCAAGGTCCTTGTGGAAAGATGTCGTCGGGGATCTCAATGTAGTGACGGAAACCAGCCATGAAGTGATGATCACTCATGCCCGGTCGGTCCACAAACACAATGGCTTTGTGTGGGACTTGCTTGACCCAGGTTGTAGCTGTATCCGACTGCCAGAGAACCGTGTATTGCCAACTCGTTTCACCTTGATCGTTGGTGACCTCGGCACGGTCCGTGACAGTACAATCAAAGAGATTTTCACTATCCATGGTCTTGGGTGTCTCTGCCCAAAGACGCACTTTTTCTCCGTTCTCATTGATCGAAGGCTCATCCTCGGGTTGTTTGACCACCAAGAAACACTTGAGCATGACGGTTTGTGGGTATCCGGCATCCACCTCAAAGGGTTTGTCTAGGTATTCTTGATTCATGTCCACAGCACGAACGGGCCATGTGGAAGGAAGTTCGCCATCTTGTACTTGTTCTTCCCAATGTTTCTTGTGAGCTTCCCAGGCTTGCACCCAATCAGAGCCATAGTCAAGGGTCACCTCTTCCCCTGGAACAATATCACGAATGGCTTGAACTTCCATGAGTAGTCCCAAATGTTGATTCTCTTGTTCCATCAACTGTTCCGGAGTCATGTCGAACCAATGCGTGTGATGATTGGGATGTTGAGACCAGACAAGTTTGGCATTGGGGTCAGGGGAGTGGTTGATAAAACTGGTGGCGGCACCGGCAGGCATGAGGACAATGTCCGATTCCGGATGTCCAAAGACGTAGTTGTACAAGAGTTGAACGTCGGCCATTTCAGCTCCTGGCTCTCGAACAAAGTATTCTTGATCATGTTCATCTTTGGTTCGAGTGAGAGGATACATATCCAAGACATGCTCATTGGCTACATGAACGAGGGGAATGGGGGCAATGGTGGCTCCAGCTGTCAAGGGGCGCGAAGCAAACGCTCCTCGGCCCGCATGAGGAATCTCGGAGGGACCAGGTTGCAAATTATCCATACAAATACCATGTTGAGCCAACCACGACAAGGGCCGGGTAGAGGTTGGACTGACCGCTTGCGCAGCTCCACCTTGTTGCTGAAAGTCCAGGAGGAAATCTGGACTGGGAGGTAGCAATCGAGCAATCTTGCGACCCTTTTTGGATCCTGCGGCTGCTGCCATGACATCCTTCAAGAGGAATTGATAAATTTCTTGTTTGGATTGTTCATCCAAATCTCCCTTGTATTTGTCAAAGAATTCAATCATTTGCGCAACAGTTTCATCAATCTTGGCAAAATCATCCTTGGTAATTTCAGCCGAGGGCTCGGCGGTGTCATCGGGATTGTCTCCATCCTCACTCCAATTATCACCATAATGTACAAAGATTTCCATACCAGGATTAATATCTTGTGTAGCCGTGAGAGAAACTTCATAATAACTAGAAGAAGCTCCTCGACCTGGATGCGACAATCCAGTCGTCTCTCCCCATTGGGGCCGATGCAAGGGCATGGCATGATTCCAATCGGCATTGGTGAGTTGAGGATGAAATCCTCCAATAATTCCCGTTCCAGGCACGACGGTAATAACCCTCCCCCCATCGTCAAGCTCAAACTGCGCTCCACTGGTTTGAGGAATCCACATGAATTGCTCCATAAAATCGACGACATCGACCATGAAGGGATCGGATTCTTCGAGTCCCAAATTGTTGGCCAAGAGATGAAACGTGGGAATGGCCAACTCTCCATACCCTATCCGATCTCCTGTATGGAGCGCATTTCCTGCATAGAGTCCCCATTTGGGATCATCCGGAGTGGATGTAGAGGAAACAGCCAAATACAATCGACAATCAGGAATGGCATTCTTGTCCTCTGTGGATTCTTCTTGTGCCACAAGCACAGGAAGGAATAATCCCAAGAGACAAAAAGAATCTAGAGATCTCATTGAAAGTTTATAGATAGTCAAATAATGTTGGAAATGGAAAAATGAAAGAATGCAAGGTTTCACAAAACTAACAAGGAATAATAATTTGCCAAGTTGTCGGTGTTGTTGTTGACGGTTGATGATGCTTGATGCTGGGTCCGGTCGTTGTCTCGTGTTTGTTGTTGTCCGTCGTCGTCTCCAACTGGGTTTCAATTTTTGTCGCACGTCGGCTATTTACCGTTATTTGCCATCCAATTTCTCCCCATACTACTACAGGTCCATCGAGTCGAAGAACCACATCCGTCCGTCCTTGTCTCCACCAGTGCGCGAAGGGGGCACCTGCGCCAGAAAGAGATAGTCGTTCGTTGTGTATGTACTCGTACGTACGACTCCCGTAGTAGTGACAAAAAAATGCACATGGTGCACAACTGTCATCATCATCATTCGTAATAACAGGAGGCAAACTACGGTACCGTCGTACTCCTCTTGTTGGAATATTCAACAGAATCAATATTCGTCAGGGAGACGTATTATCATTATTATTATTTATAGAAGAATAAGGTTACAATGGTATTGACAGATCGACAACGAGAAGATTTGCACGCAGGGATTTACGAGTACTTGCAATCGCGAGGAGACTCGTTCGCGGCCGTGGCCGAAGCCTTTGCTGCCGCCGACCCAACCTCTGCTGCCAAAAAGCCCAACAATGTGGGAAGCACTCCCTTGCTGGAGAAGAAGTGGACAGCTATTCCTCGATTGCAAAAGAAAGTCTTGGAGTTGGAGCGAACAGTAGCTCAAAATGCCAAAATCCATGCGCATCGCTCCGGATCTGCGGATGCCAATGGGGGAACCCAACGTCGGATGTTGCCCCGATTGCCTTGTTCCCATACGCTTCAGGGACATGCTGGACCTGTTACTTGTGTCCAGGTGCACCCAGTTTATACTATTGTAGCCAGTGGCAGTGAAGATGGAGCCATCAAGGTGAGTATGGTTTTGGCGTTGGTAGTGTTGCTTCTATGCTGGTATGATTGTATTCTTGTCCAATCCACTCACTCACATACACCATGCATTTCTTCTTTTTGGTAGCTTTGGGATCATGAATCTGGAGAATACATGAAAACACTCAAGGGTCACACGGATTCGGTCAATTCCCTAGCCTTTACGCCTGCTGGCAACTATTTGGCCTCTTGTTCCAACGACCTTTCTATTAAGATTTGGGACTTTGCCACTTACAATTGCATCCGAACCCTCCGAGGTCACGATCACACCATTTCCAACGTTCGATTTATTCCCAACAACAATGTAATTCCTAGTACGGATGACCAGACAGCCATGGATGTGGCGGCTGCCATGACCTCCAAATTGTTGAGTGCGAGTCGCGATCATACCGTCAAACTTTGGGATATGGAGACGGGTTTTTGCGATCAAACCTTTACGAACCACTCGGAATGGGTCCGAACCTTGGCGGTCCGCCAAAACGATGGCGCGTTGTGGGCCAGCGCCGGAAACGACCAAGTCATCTTTGTGTACGACACCCCAACCCAAACTAAAATCGCCGAGTTGCGAGGCCACGAGCATGTCATTGAGGATTTGAGCTTTATCGTGGAAGAATGCTTTCCCAAATTGTCCTCTGCCGCCTCGGCCTCGACCACTGCCAAACACAAGGACACGGTCCGCGACTATTTGGCCAGTGCCGCCCGCGATCGCTCTGTCCGGTTGTGGTCCATCGCCACCGCCTCGTGCATCGCTGTGTACACAGCCCACGAGAATTGGGTCAAGAGTGTAGTCATTCATCCTTCCGGAAACTATGTGATCAGTGCCGGAGACGATCGAACGATACGTGTGTTTGATATCAAAGCCAATCGGTGTCTACGAACCTTGGAGAATGCACATGGACACTTTGTGTCTAGTTTGGATATGCATCATACTTTGCCTATTCTTGTTTCGGGAGGAACAGATCAAGTACTCAAGACGTGGTTGTTGGATTAAAGTATGCGTGGATGGATGGAATGATGAAATCATGGAACAATGGATGGAGCGATGGATGGATGAATGAATGGATATTTGGGAAGTTGTCGTTGTTGTAGATGTTGTAGGAGTGAATGGTGGTCCCCATGGCAACCATCAAACTACTACTACTGCTACTGCAATGCAAGGGTAAACAAAACAAGTTATGTAGGAAGCGGTGAGCAATATATTTTTAGGAGTTTGTAGACGCTGCAGCTGGTCCACTACCAGTAGAGCCATCATGATAGTCCATCGTCCATCCGGGTCGCATGCTAGCATGGTCATTGGCAGCAGTTCACCTGTAGTGACGTCACGTCGCGGGCGAAGGAATTCCTTCGATGCGTGAGGCTCGTAGCCGATTCTACGTAGCCCTTACGTACCACCTCCAATAATTCTGTCCCCAAGGACGACCAACGACCACCAACAAACAACACCACACAGGACGGTTGTGAGTTAAAGTGCCTAGGTACGAGTAGTTTGTTTGGAACAACCCATTGGATTCACCATGACGGACGATACAACCACCACCAACAGCAACAATGTTGACATTAGCAACAAGGATGCGTTGATGGAACCCTTGTTGTCCGAAGACAATGACAACAACAACATTGGAACGACGGACATTGAGACCCCGGCCGCCCTTCCTTCGGATGAACCGGAAGAAACCGCCTCTGTCTTTTCCGTTCAAACAGAACTTTGGGAAATGTTGCAGTTGGGATTCCCTCTGGCTGTCTCGTTCTTTTGCCGTATGGGAATGGCAAGTACCGATTCTGCCTTTGTAGGTCACATTAGCGACGGCCAATTCACGCCCGAAACGTACTTGGCCGCGGCCGTCTTGTCGGACATGTGCGCCAGTGTCTTTGTGGCACCTCCACTCGCCTTTAATCAAGTATTGAATGCCTTGGTGGGACAAGCCATGGGAAGTGGAAATCCCAAAATGGCTGGAATTTGGTTGCAACAGAGTATGTTTTGGTTGACCATGGGCATGTTGCCTTGTCTCGTCGGCTTTTTCTACGTTGAGCCCATTCTACTCTATTTGGGATTCCCCAAGGATGTCTCTCAAGTTGCGGGAACCTACGCCATGTACAATGTCGTTTGGCCTATTCCCAATGGACTCTATCAATGTATGCGCTTTTACTTTCAAGCACAAGGCAAGCCTCGGCCTGCCATGTACAACAATATCTTCTTTCTCTTTGTTAATGCCTTTTTGAATTGGACCTTTGTCTTTGGTGGTCCATTCCGTCATTTCGGTTTCAATGGATTGGGCTTTATTGGAGCTGCCATTTCACTCTCCATCTCGCGGACCATGCAAGGCGTTGTCTACTACTTTTACATGTTTGCCTACAAAAAGCACCATGTCAACACTTGGCCCGACGATGGATTGTCCCTTTCGCATCATACCTGGGACCGCACCAAGGAATTCATGAAGCAGTCCTTGCCTAATCTTGGAACGCTTTTGTTTTCCGTCATTTCGGGCCAAGCCACCACTGTCTTGTTGGGACGGTTGGGAGAAGGTGCCATTGCCGCCAGTTCTGCCTTGTCTACCGTCAGTATTCCGTGGAGTGGAACTCTTTCCGCTACCACCTGTACCATTAGTGGTGTTCGTGTCGGATACCATTTGGGTCGTGGGGATGGACATGCTGCCAACAAGACTACCTGGTTGGTCTTGCATTTCATTACCATTGTCATGGTCATTGTCGCTGTGTTCTTTCTTCCACTCCAAAACTGGATTCTGCAAATTGCCACCAGCGACCAAGAAGTATTGGCCTTGTCCGCCAAGGTTGTCCCGGCCATGTTGGTAGGAACCTACTTGAACTTGTTGGTCAACAACATTACATCGGGAGTCTTTTCCGGAATGGGTCGACCCATTATTGCCACCATTCTTAGTTTCGGATTCGAACTTCCCATGTCCATTGGAGGAGTTGCCATTTACATTCTTGTCTTCCATGGAAACTTGTTGGGAGTCTATTGGTGGAGTGCTATTTCTGGTGCCATTGAGATTGTCGTCGTTTTGGCTATTTTGTTGGCTTCTGATTGGGAACATTGGGCCAATGAGGCACGACGACGACAAGAAGCGCCTGCCGAAGAGGATGATGAAGATGACGATGACGAAGAGGACACGAACAATCTATATGCACCACCAGAGGGAGAGATTGCTCCATTGGTTTCCACCACCACCACTGCGGAACCAGAGGAGACGGTTGTCTAATTACACAAGGGGTGCTGGGTTGATAATGTGGAGTATGTACTCGTACGGGTACCGAAACAAGCAAACAACAAGAAAGATGCAACAAGTAGTGTGAAGCGTTGTTCATACATGCATGGATGCAAGAAGAAGATGATAATAATGATGACGACGACAACATTGTTGCAATTGTCATCTACTACAGAGCTGGTACTGTGCAATTATGACTTTTGACAATAATTATTCTAGTAGTCGATTCTTTTCTGTGAGTAGGGTGTAGGGGCATTGTCATTATATTGTGTATCTTGTACTAGTAGACATGTTGTTTCTGTACCCATCACACTTGGGGTGCAGTCAGACTGAGCAAGACTTGGTATACACTGTCAAACCTGTGCAAACTATAGTCGGAGCGTTTGTGTTGCTGCTATGGACGGCTTGAGCAACAACACTTGATGTGGAGTCGATACTGCCACACGAGCACCATCTACCGCCAGGGCACCCCCATCCACACCCTCGGGAAGTTGTCCTCGACTCCACAGCCGGCCACCATTGCCGGCATGAAAGAGCGATAGGGAAGAACTCTGTTGTCCCGATGAAAGAACCATGGTGTGGTTGTTGTTGTTGTTGTTGTTATTGTTGTTCAAGGAGGATGAACTCCTTGTGGGAGTATAAAAGACGGGACGATGGATCTTGGTGACCTTGCGAACATGTTCCGGAACATGACCTTGTAACACAGTCAGGGGTGTTTGTCCCCATTTGCGGATATCCCAAAGTTGAATCGTATGATCGTGTCCGGCTGGTAGGTAGAGAAAATCAAAGTGAGAACAATACAACGTAGACAGAGCATTATCCAATCGAAACTACACTACACTACAGTGCATAATCGGGACGTACCTGTCAAAAGCACATGTTCGTTGTGAGGATCCCATTGCACTGAATGAGGCCGAGCATGCGCATGATTGCAATCAATGACGACTCGATGGGTCCGAAAATCATGGACAGCCACTACGCCATCATCTCCCGCCGAAGCCAACAAGGAAGTACCCATACCACGGAAACGCACATCACCCACTTTGGAGGTATGATGGGTCGAGGTCCAAATGGGAGCAAACGTTGATGACGTAGAAGTGGAAGTGAGATCGGAAAGCACAATGGTCTTGTCTTTGGATCCAGTGACACAATATAGTTGCGTCGTAGTGTCACTGCAATCGTTGGTGGAGATATCGAGAGAGAAAATTCCACTGGAATGCAACTGGCCCTTGGGCGCTTGAGCCAACAGTTTAGGAACATGGGTCTTGGCCGTCACTGTGGTGAGATCCCACAAACAGACCGTCCCATCATTGGCTGCTGATACCAAGCGTGTGGGTCGTGGAGGAGTAGAAGCCAACGAAGAACTGGTGGGTGGCAAAAAACGAGCATCCGCAATCCATTTTCCTTGATGGGCTTTCCAAGACAAGACAGGATCCAACTCAACGGGTTCTCTTGTTGTATTGTTACCATTGTCATCATCATCATGACCTACAACAGTATTCATGGAATCCACCACTGACTCATCGGAAGTGGCATTCCAAATGGCCAATAAACCTGATTTGCCCGCACCCACCATCCAGGGAGAGGATGGTTGAAAGAAAGAGAGAGAATACATGGCCGATAAACCAGGTGGCAAAGCAAGACTGTAGGACACGGGAACCAAGGCAGAAAAGGAAGGTTCGGGGTCGTCCCATACAAGAGGCCAGGAGGACGATGTTGTTGTTGATGATGTTGTTGGTGTTGCTACAGCATCGGTACCAGCACCAGCCCCAAGAATATCATACGAAGGCATCATGGGGGATACCGTGTAGGTTATCTCCTCGGGTGACGAATACTCTTGATTTTTGTAAGAAGAAGATGTCTGTGTATGGTTTTCCCCGTTGGAAGCATCTTCTACAGCAGTGCTGCTAATGGAAGTACCTTGCGCCAATCGCCTGGAAGATCGCAAACGATAGGTAGAGGGCGGAGACGGCGTCATAGACGATGCCACTACGGCAATGGCACCACGAGTAGTACGACGACTACCACCACCACCACCACCACCACCACCACCACCACCACGTGATTTGGGAGTGACTTTTCGTTTCTTGGTGGGAAGCACGGGAGATTCTGGCTTGTATAAACCCAACGCTTTGAGACGAGCATTGTTTCGTGCAATGTTCCGTAATCTGAGTTTCTCGTAACTAGAGAGTCCTGCTGTCTCATCCTCCTCTTGTACTTCTACTTTGAGGTCTCGTACTCGTACTGCACGAGGACTACCATTCGCCGTATCAGGACTAATGGTCGTACTCGTAGTTGCTGTTGTGGGAATCGAAGTGGACGGAGAAGGAAAGGGACCTGGAGAGGATGGCGACACAGGAGTACTCGTACTACTCGCACCGGCATTTGGGGTGGAGGCACTGGGGGCACTACTCGTACTACTACTACTAGAAACGTTCATGACAGAAGCAGTCCTCATCCGACGACTATCTTCTGCTGGAGTACTCGTAGTAGGAGTGTCAGCTGTTTGGAAGTCATGGGCTGTTGACTGTGATGATGAGTGGATGGGTTGTGCTTTTGGTTTGGGTGTCTGTAGAAAGGACAAGAGGGACGTTTGCCGCTGTCCTCCCATCTTCTTCTTGTTGCTTGCTTGGGTATTTTTGGATTGTCGTCCATGCTCTCCACTTTTTTCCCTCCGACGTCATTTGTTTTTGGCGCGTATTTTCGGGGGATGGGGGTAGTAGTGGGGGAACTTAAAATATCCCCTCCCCGAGATACCCTGTATATCCACCATACACGACATGTCCGACATCCGACATCATCCGACATCATCCGACATCCGCACATTATTTTTGTGCACATCAACGCAACAACATCCGCTACGGTTTACCTGCTGCTGGAAACAACCCATCCAACTAACAAGAACAGCTACATCAACAGCTACATCAACAGCTACAGCTACAGCTACAGCTACTATAGCACCATGGCAGGCCCAGTCCAACGCAAAAAGAGAGACAAGTCTCAACCCAACAACAACAATACTCCAGATGCTGCTGCTGCTGCTGCGACGACTGGCAACGCGGCGACACTCTCCGATCAACTGCATCAAGCCTACATGGCTGTCGAAAAGTCTCGCTTCCAGACCAGACAGTTGCATGAGCAATGGAGAACCTATATGCTTCGCATGAGTTATGTCGTCCTCATGGTTATGCTTCATCAGTCCCAGATTCCTACAACTACTTGTATCAAAGATATCAAGGTTCGTAGGAGGGTGATTTTCTTGGTTGTTTCCTGTGAGATTTTCTTGTCTCACAACTACTGGTATATTTTTATTCCTATATTTTCTTTCGTTTTTGCAGCACTGGAATGGATTGGAAACAACGTCGGAACCTGTTTCGGGGTCTCAAGCCATGCGTCTCGTCATGAATTCTTCCATGATTGAATTGTTGGGTGTCCTTTGTTGTGCCTGTTTGACATGGTGTTTGTCGCTTCCCTTGCCTCCCAGTCGGAATGATTTTGCTACCATTCCCTACCAACTGTCTTGTGTTTTGATTCCCATGATTGTTACACTCTACTTTACCTCCAAGCCAGACCCAGAGGCGGCTGAGACGGATACTACGGATGCACTACTTCTACTCAGCAAGTCTTGTTTGCAATTCCTTCCCGGTGCCGCGTCAATCTTTGCCAGTGGCTCTGCTTCCTTGTTGGACGAAACCGAGGCTCCTCGTCCCCAACGAACCTTGCCTGTCGCTTTGGTCTTTCATGTCATTGCAAGTTGTTGTCTCTGGTTCATGCAATATCAAAGCACGCAGCAAGATCAAACACTGGAAAAGGTCAAGAATCTTCAACAAGATTTGACTCAAGCCCAACAAGGAGGAAAAGGGAAATCCAAATCCAAATCCAATAAATAATAGTCGTCCAACACACTATTGTACTGCGTCGTACTCGTTTTTTTGTGTACTGTAGGGTGAATCGCATTGTGTGTACTCGTACTGTACTCGTACGCCCACACAATCATCGTAGATTTCTCCATGCTTGTGGAAAGACAGTATCTGGAAATCCAATGGCATGTCGAAAGGCTCCTGGCAAATGTTGGTCACTGGTATATGGGCGGTTCACAAAGGTACAAGCTGCATGAGGAACGTTCACGACACGATGAATGCCCGAAGGAGAAAAGGGTGCTCGAGCCAAGACGGTATAGTGATAGAAATCTTCGGCATGAGGTACACGTTCCAAAATATCCACCACTTTGAAATCATCACCTCGAAATGGTTCTTTAGAGCTTGGATCTTGGTACCATTCCACAATGGGATGTGTGCCATCGTGGTGGGCGACTCCGTCAGGACGAGGACGGGTTGGAAGAAAACAAGCGGGAGCAACGTTGGAAGGGTAACTTTGGACAAGAAGTGTTTCTTGCGTTTCCAATGGCTTGGTTTTGTATTCCTGTCGAACATCTTCCGCTTGCATGGGATGCGGCGTTCGAGTCACTTGTTCCTGCCAATCTTCTAGATACTCCTTCCAAGCGGCGCTCCATTCTGGTCCATAGTCGATCGTGATTTCTTCTCCAGGCAACAAATCGCGGAGGGCAACAATTTTCAACACCATGACAACGTCCGTGACTTGGGCCAGTTGCTCCACCGTGTAATCCTGGTACATGTGTTGATTGGAGAGTCCATTGTCTTTGACACGAGCCCATGTCACCATGGCGTTGGGTGTAGCCGCATTGTGATTGATCAGTGTCACCTGACTCGCCAATGGAAACAACAACAAACTAGACTCTGGATGACCAAAACAATAGTTGAGGAGAAGCTGTTGACCGGTAGGTTGGCTCTTTCGTTGGTATACCATGAGTCGTCGACCTGTTTCTGGATGAATGGCTTCGCGAAGAGGATACATTGTCAACAAATCTTTGTCTGCTATATGCAATATAGGCGTAACAGTGATAACATCGTTGGCTTGCACCGGTCGCGTGAGAAACGCCCCTCGGCCTGCCAGGGGAACTTTGGAAGGACCTTGACGCAGTGTATCCATACAATATCCATGATGAGACAACCACTCCATCGACCGAATCATATCAGAATATCGATACAGAAACGTTCCTCCGGCTTGAACAACCGATTTCAATTTGCGAGGATTGTCTGGTAAAATGGATCGTATCGTTCGAGCATGCTTTCCAACAGCTGTACCAAGAACATCCTGCAAGACAAAATCCAACAGTTCTTCTTGTAACCCAAGAGGAAGATTGGGAAACTCGTCATATAGTGCGACAATGGCATGTAATACTTTGTCGGCAAGGATATAGTCTTCCCGTCGGATAGTGTCTTGAAAGATATCATCATCGATGTCTTTTCCTGCTTTGTCATCCCAACTCTGACCAAAATCTGCAAACAGCTCTGAAAAGGAAACAACATCACAATGAGAGAAAGTTGAGGTACAAAACAAACGAGAATATATTGACAGCTGGAAAGGAGCCAAAAACACTCACCCATTCCAGCAGGAATATCTGTTGTTGCTCGAAGTGTTATGTTATGATACAGGGTGGCGGCACCTCGATTCGGAAAAGGTGTCCCTGCCTTGGGTACTTTTAATTTGTCGCGAAAGTACACACTATGTTTGTTGAAATCCACATTGATCAACCCAGTATGTCGCTTGGGCAGGCTGCCGATCCCTGGAATGAGAAGTGGTGCTGGGAACATGCCCTCCCAAGTGGTGCCAGCCTGATCACTGGTCCATAGATGCGACTCCAAAAAGTCCAAAATAGTAGTCCTGGTTTGATTGATACTTCCAACGATTTCTCGTTCATTGCTAAAGACAGTGAGCATATCAATCAATGGAATAGCCAACTCTGTTAAGGGAAGTATAGAATCCTTGGAAAAGTTCTGACCAGCATACATGCCATATTTTGGTTTTTGCTGCGTTCCCGTGTACGAGGGGGCCAGCCATAAGGAACAAGTCTCTTGTTGGGCCTTGGAGCTAGTGAGAGTTGCCGATAGTAGGAACAATACAACCCAACAACAACCCCATGAACCTTGAAACAACATTCCTGCAGCTATGCATATAGGATATAGGCCGATGGTGTGTTTGTCCAGCAACCAGGAATCACATGGGACTCAGATATTATCGACTAGATGGACTTCAGTCGACAAGCGCGACCCTCTTCCTCCTTGGAGCTGCATCCGATGACCTAATCCACTTCTCGTTTCTAATGCGGAAGAAGGGAGAGGCAAAAAAGCTAAAAAGGATACCATGGCTTGGGTTTCGCTCTCTCCACTCCAGTGCACCACTCTCGAACCACTTTACCGGTATTGGGTATCAATTATGAATCAGGACCCCATACAAAGCGATGGAACAAGATAACAAGACTCTCTTACTCGTACTCCTCATTCTTGCTTGCGCCTACTGCAAAAGGCAAGATTAGCATGGTGGTGGCGTTCAGCCACTCAGCAGTTTAGTGACACTGTTGGTCAAGAGGGCTGTGTTTGAGACAACAACAACGATCCTCCGGAAAGCAATAGAAATGGCTTCCAGTCCAAAAGTCGAGTAGTGTTAGATAGAGAACTATAATGTCGCTTCCCACAAACGCTTTTGTCGGCTAGGCCGTAGTAGTACAGAAGGGAAGAAGAACAAACGGAACACAACGCTGTTCTTATGTTTTGCAGTGTGAACGAGATCGTTGCAAACCCAGGTCGTTGCGTTTTGATATTATTATTTTATCTGGCGCTTATCACGAAAAAAGCAGTTGGAAAATCCCTGGTAAAATATTATGATGTTGTCTAACCAAGATGATGGAAGGTTCGAGGAGGTGGTGGTGGCGTCTTGTGTGTCCAGCACGTTCTCCTACAGTGATAGTACCAGTAGAAGAACACCGTCAGTCCAATGCTACTACGTTAGTAGTAGTACTGGTTACCGGTGGCTGTGGGGGCTCTCTCGAGTAGCAGGATCATTGACATACTAGCTACCGGTAGAGGGTTTTCCGAAACACGTTCCGTAATTCTCCAGAAGCTAAGGAAGCCAC
Organism: Nitzschia putrida; assembly: GCA_016586335.1. NCBI lineage: Eukaryota > Bacillariophyta > Bacillariophyceae > Bacillariales > Bacillariaceae > Nitzschia > Nitzschia putrida. The sequence continues at coordinate 277,961 of BLYE01000027.1, read as the reverse complement.
CACTGTCATCCGCAACCGTAGGGGCGGGCAATGGTGATGCAGAGTGACGCAGTGGACAAAGAAGGCTTCGAGAGGACACTTTTTGCTCCGGGGTAGTAGCACCAAATCTTGCGGTAAGAGGAGCTACGAAGAGCGGGCGCCATAACATCATACGAGGTGGTCGTCGTGTGTTTTATCATCCCCAAATGGAGACTCCTCTTCCGTGTCCAGCAGTAAAATGTCGCTCCAACAACGACGGCATGCATCAAAAAGATCTTTCAACACCAGAGATGCCTTCCCATGTTTGTATAAAGGTTTTGTCAGGTTCGTGACAATTCAATGTTTGCCCTTTTGTGGGCGTTCGGGATGCCTAACTCCTGGTATTGACTATGAGAACGCGCGAGCTTAGGTAAAACTATTCCGGCTAAAGTAATAGACGCGGCGAAAACCATCTCTTGGTTCTCTGAGGCGTTCCTTTAATGTAAAGATATCACCGGCGAATCAATGTGCACCATTGGAACAATCTCTTTCTTTTCTCTTCTCCACCTACTCTTGTTGTGTTAAATATTTAGAGGAGAAACAGTGTACGGCAGTCAGCGTAAAACAACGCAGTGATAGCTATTACTAGTAGGAAAAGAGGATGATGCGGTAGTGGTGGTGGTGGTGGAGTCGAACTCCAAGGGTAGTACTCTCGTAGGGATGCAGTTGCTAGTACGTTAGTAGTTGTAGTTAGTGAATAGTAGTTGCTCTACCGGTTCTATCGCATTTAAAAAGTTCTCTTCTGCAGACCCCCTCCTTCGGGGTTGCTTTAGGAGAGAATGGCTCGCACGACGAGTCTCGCCACTCACCACATTAGGTGGTGGTGGTATCGAGTTCAAGAGCGCAGTGTTAAGAAATACGTAGTACATATCGGTGAAATAGGGTGATAAATCTAATTTGCGACGGCGGTAAAACCGTCTCGCCATACGTTCGAAGATCAAACGCCGGCTTTCAGCACAGAAGTTGCTGCCACGCGATCGTGATCACATAAAAATACCACGAGTATAAAAATTGTCCAAGCGACGACGACGAAGCTTCTACTTTCCCTCCCCACCAAGGAAACCATGACAGATTCACCTCAACGTAAGAGAAGATTTGCACGCCGTGGAGCATGTGTGTTCTCAACTCTCTGGCAAGATGCCAGTGCAACGATAATCATGGATGAGTTGCCTCTGGAAGAGAGTCACATTCCATCCACATCCATGCATGGGGATTTGTCTCCTGTGGTATCACTCAGGAGAAAGCGGGAACACAACTTCCCTGAAATCGAAGAGTCTTTGAGTGCAAAGCGATTGGTGTTGGCTGTGATATAACTCTCTGATACCATGGGGTCTTTGTATATACACCAATTTTGAGGAAAGTCACAAGGTTCGGGTCTACACTCACTCGATGCACCACTTCCTACCCCTACACTTTTTGAGGCAACTGTGCCAGCTACTGAGTTCAGATCCTCTTTATCATTCCATACAAGATGGAGGTTTGTGAATGATTGAAATACTACATGAAACTGTGGAGATCAATCCAGCAGACTACCTAATACTAGAGAAAACTAGCTACCTACCATTGCATTCATTTCGAACATTTTGATGTACGTTGTTGCCTCTCTCTTTGCTGCACGAGTTGGAAGAATCGTGTGAAACGGGGACATGCATCTATTATCTATTGGCTTCTACATTGGACGCAGTTTCGCATGTCGAACGGTAACATTGGGATATTCGACACATTTGCAAGGGAAACACCTCTCCGAAAGTGCTGCATGCATTTGTTGAAACCACCCGAGCAGGTTCGTCTCGGTGTCAATGGGAGATTGCAGAATGTCATGACCGTTTGGCATGAGAGTGGCACTCGACTCCTTGGAATACATCTCCATCTAGCGATGTATTCGAATGAGTCTAATTTGTCGTTGGCAAACCATGACCCAGTTTGTGCATTGCCCATTGCCCACACAAGCAAGTGTTTTATTAGATCCCTTGCTCAATTTTGTGGCTATTGGTTTCTGGCTGCTTTGGATCATGTTTCGTTCCAAATCCAAGCTTACGGTGTATCTTATGCTTGTAGTCTGTGCTGCCTTTTTGGCAAACATCGCGCAAGCATTTGGATTGACGGGTGTCATCGTCAGCTGTCCTGGCTGAAAGTTAAACAAGCACAAAGTCCTCAAATCCTTCTTGAAGGATGGTGAGGCGGAGGAGTACGAGGGGATCTCCATTGTGTGGAAGTCAGGTATGTAGATTTTGCTTATTCCCTGTCACATTCTTCCTATTTTTATATTCACAGTCAGTTGGTGCTAACATTCCTTTCATTATATTCATACCCAGGGAGAAAGGCTACTCTCACGATATATCGTGATGGGGCGGAACAAGAAACGGTCCAATTGTATGACCTCAAAACCAAAGAGGAAATGCATGGTATGTTCCAAGCCAAAGGCTTTCACAAGAAGGATGCCTCGGTTCTTCTTCAAGATAAACGCCAGCGGGAGGCGGAACGTGAACTCTCGCATCAACAAAGGCTAGAACCTGTCTTTGGAAACATGTTCAAGTTCTATGGCTTTATCCTTGCTGCAACACTTGTCTTTGTCGGCGTTATGCGAGCGAGGAAAAAGAAGGCGCGCCGAGGGGCAACATCTGCTTTGCCGATTGTTCGGGTGTAGAAATGGAGAAACAAGAGAGATTATGAGATATGTTTGTTGACAAGAGAATATGGAGGTCCTTGGATCATCCTGTTGACAGCGACACATGATCTTGTCTACTGCGTCGTCAAGACGAAAAAAGGATGGTTCGGAATGATGGAAGCGACAGAGGGGGCTCCATTGTAATGGAGAGTTCCCGGTCGTGTCTTGAAAGTAGAATCAGTCGATTTTCTTTTTGTTGAGGTTGATTTGGGTGGAATTGGACTGGGGGTGGCTTGCTTGTGCCAGTTGGCTAATGTTGTTGAGAATGACGGAACCATTGTAGATGCATACACATGGCCTTTTCTTGGACTATTTGTTGCATTTTGGTGGTTTCTGACGATCGACGCACCTGCCTTCTGGACGACATGTAGCTCCAGTTGACCATCCAGATTTGAAAGTATTCTGTCCATGCTATTGGATAGTGCCTTTCTAATTGGTGAATAGGCACAGTTGTACAGTATCATTCTGCCTAGGAAGCTTTCTATCATAATTTATAATCCCCGAGGTCGTTCGTGTCTTCGACTAACCTGACTAAGGAGAACCATTTCAAGAATCTCGGAGTACTGCACTCATCCTCGCCATCACGACACAACAATCATCAAAAGAATCGTTGTGTTGTTACAACCAGAGTTTCTATCCAATACTTCGGCGTTATGGTAGACAGACGAATAAGGTGTGTATCCACAGTTCACTTGGAGGTCTCCTCTTGAAACAAAATATCTCACACATTTTCACCGATTGTGTCGAAATCTTCTTTCCCTTTCCACTTCTACCAGCACATTCACCCATGTCGTGTTGTTGCTAATCTTGGCATGCTTGACATGGATTTGCCATTCTGTAGTCAATCACAAGTTCACTCGCATGATGGATGGGTTGCAACTAGCTGCTTCTTACAAGCGAGACGAGCAAATGGAAGGCCTCGCCTTTATTGACTCGTATCACTCTTCCGAAATTCTTCATCATGAATATCATCAACAACTCCATGAAGCCTACATGAAACAACGTGAAGCAGCCATATTAGCCGCGGAAATAAAACATGAGACAGCTGATATCAGCGCAGCAGCTACTGCCAAGAATGGGACTTCCGCCGAAAAGAAGGCCCTCGACCTGGAGTACCAGAGTGCCTTGGATCAAATTCAGGTTGATAACCATGTCCGAGCAGGCGAGGCTCTCAAAGATAAGGCCATGCAAGAAGAAAGTGAGGCCAAGGAACATCTTGAAAACGCAGATGCTCTTGAAGCTGAAGGAACCACTAAACTTGAGGAGGCACAAGCACAACTCGATGCACTTGCCTCTGGCTCTCCTCCTCCACAGGAAACACACCCATCTGGAATATGTCGATGGTTCCAGTGGGCATGCAATCATGACAATAAAGATCTATCTAACAAGCCTACCGCAGCCTCTATCCAAGCGGCTCGTGAGGTTGATGAGGCTCTCGGCTTGATTAGTCAAGCGCGCAAGGAAAAGGATACAGCGTTGGCGCTTTTGCGTCAATCATCGTTGCATGCCAACATGTCTCTCACAGTGTTAGAGGAAGTGCCTACGTTCCAAAAGAAGGCAGATGAGGAACACTCCGAAGCAGAATCACTTGAACAACAAGGCGGGGATCCAGAGGCCGACAAAGTAAAAGTCCAGGACAACAAATTTGAAGCGTTGATGGAAGAAAGGAATACGCTGCTGGACAATGCTCGCAAGGAAGCGGACAAGGCGAAAGAGCTCGATGACGTGACACTTCCCAAGGAACGAAAGCGCATTGAGGAGACGGAACTTGTCTACCGCTCAGCCACCTTTGAAGCCAGGAAGCATATTACCCATGGAGGGTGGTATGCTTTGTGTGCCATCATTCTGGCACTTGGTTTGTTCGTTTTGTCCGCGACCCGTTTCCTAGATGTCTGTATCAATGAGGATCCCCTTCGATGGATCATCGAGGACTCACCACATGCCCTTCGAGATGCAAGTTATCTCCTCAATCACGTATTCATCTTTGTTATGCTGTTGGCATTCTCGGGCCAGCTACTACACACATTTCACCTGCAACGTTTTGGCGACAAGTTGAAGACCACCATTCTATTTGCAGTAGTAGGAGCCCTCAGCCAAGCTACTGTTCTCCATTTTGCCCCCAACTTGGTTCGTCTGTGTCAACGCAGCGGATTTACACAACGAGAGATGATCGTCCTTGTGCAAGAACACATATGCAAGGATGGACTAATACTCTTTCTCGTGTTTGTGAACGAGTTTCTCATTTGCTGGGTAGTCTTGGGGTCTTTCATCTTCTCCCATGCATATCTACTGAATCGGATGTGGCTCTGGTTGCTTGTTGGGTTCTCCTGTTTTGCTCACGTTGCATCGATTGAAATAGTGCCGTCTCGTGGGAACACAATGACATCAAACAACATTTCTGTTGGATCTGACGTTGAAAACTATAGCTCAACTGAGAGTCACAATGAATCCACATCTACCGAGTTGCAGCCATTGGTAGCTTCCTCCAAGTCGAAAGGGAGTGACCAATCGAATCTATCAAGCGTGGATCTACGGTCTCCGCCATCTTCCTCACAAAGCGACTACGGAGGCACAAATCGTGATGAGTGGCACGTTGCTAGTGTGATGTCCATGTCCTCCCGCCTGGACCAGCTCGTGAGAGTCGTCCTTCTGCTGGACGCACTTGCTACATGCTGGGCGACATGGGTCATTGGCCGCGATATATCTATGCTATTTAGGCTGTCTCCGCTGTCAGCAGGGATTGTTTGGGGACTAATGCCTCTCTGGGTTCTCGTATTCTTTGTTTCATTGATTGCCCTCATCGGAGTCACGATTTCCACATGGTACATACAACGTGATGATGTGTGAGGTTGTCTTTCAATGAGAGGTGGGATCATATTGGTGTCCTTATAGTGAACATACTGAAATGATTATCAGTCTAGAATACCATTGAATATGCAACCATCGCAACTGGACACAAACTACCGGTAGCAAGTTTCAAACAACGAAATTGCAGGCAAAAATCGCCTAATAATATATAACCAAAAAATGATATAATGTAGGAATGTGGTGGCGCAAAAGGCCAAAATTTCTCCGTCACAGGGAATCGAACCCTGGTCTCCCGCGTGACAGGCGGGGATACTAGCCACTATACTATGACGGACGACCTGTAGGAATGTCCAAATTTTTAATTTATGTATGTAATACTGATGACGGCCTTCGATTTTCAAGGAAGAAACTACTGTGTCCTAGCTACTCTGCTGTATAGAGACACTTCGATTTTAACTCTGGTTTTACATCTTAGGATTGTTGGGACGTTTGCTGCGCAGTTTGAGAAGCCACCTGTGCTCGAAGAGTGTCGGCAGCTTGGAATAGACTCTGCACACTGGCAACCGACTCTTGTGGCATGGCGGATTGTATTTGTTGGTAAGCCTGTGCAAAACAAGAAAATGGTAAGTTTGCGTGTCTGACCGAACCAACGCGGACAACGAATAATATAGGAAAACATACCTCAGGTTCCCTGGCAAACGCTGCCTTTAGAGTATCATTCAGGAACAACAATTCATCGACTTGGTCCAGGGGAGAAGAGAAATCTTCGTCAACGTCCTCGCGATCTTCATCCCAGTCATTGCCCAACAGGAACTTTGCCATATCTTCGTCCCAACTGGCAACTCCCTGTAGAGCTTTTCGGTAAGACTCGTCGACTTCGTTTGTAACATCTTCGTCCTCACCGAAACCTTGGTCGACATCAGCAACATGGCCCGTAGCACCGTCGGCATCAGCAATGTTGTCGTCGTTGTCGTTGGGTCGGCTCTCAGATTCAGTCTTCAAGGCAATAGCCATGCGCACAACAGTATCAATGAGTTGAGGAATAGCCTGTTGAATAGAAGGAGGCAAAGAAGCAACGGGAAGCTTCAAAATAGAAGACAATCCAAGAACTGTCATCTTTCGTGGGAGCCACCTATCCATTGTCTCGGCATCCTTGGCCCACTTGGCCAACACTTGTTGTGTTACTCCACGCTTCTCCAACTCCACAAGCTCCAATTGAGGATTGTAGTACATGGCAGAACCGATAATTTGGTAAATGGAGATACGTGTGAGAGCAACCTCCGAGTTGACTTGCTGGCCAAGCTTTCCAAGAGAAATTTCATTGATGATCGGGATGTACATGTCAATTTTACCAGGACAGTTGTGGAGCAAACTCATGAAAAGCGAGAGAGCGTAGCGGCATTCTGTCTCGGAGGCCCGATCGTTGGTAACCGTTTTGGCGACCATACTGACAATGAGATCAATGTAAGGGATCAATCCTTCCGCAAGTTGAGCCTTTCCAGTCAGGAATACATCAGGTGCCTTTTGGATGTAACTTTGGAGGCAGGGGACCATCATGTTCAAATAGTCATAGGCCCATTGGTCAAAGGCAACATAGATGAGGGGGAAAGCTTGCCACAAATCGGGAGACAATTGCTCAGGGAAATAGGTCAAGAAGGTCAAAATATCGAGAGCGCACTCGAGGTATTCAATGTATTCTCCGTCATTTCCCATAATCTTGAGCACAAGGGGGATGAGAAGAGGTTCAAAGCTCTTCAAAATGGCTTGTTGATCGCAAACTCCCTTGAGAACCGTGGCAATACATTCTAGACATTGAGCGGCCGCCATGGCTGCATCATCATCGTCTTCATCCTCACCAGCACTGCAGTATTGATTGAATGCGTTGCTCAATTGGGTAACGAGCTGGAGAGCATGGGGCCCAATGTGGTCGCCGAACTTATCCAGGAGAACCTGAAGAGCACTCACAACTTCGTCATTTCCAATCTCGTTCATAATCCTGAAATACTCGGTCAACAATTGAGGAAGAACAGGAAGGAGTGTATCCTCCGCACCCTCCGCCTCAATGAGGAATCGCAAGGACTTGCTGGCCTCAATTTGGACCGGCAAAGCAGGGTCACTCAAACGTTGCAACGTCAACTGCAGCAAATTGCGAAGGTTCGTTCCATCGTCGGACCACTCCACGGTCGAATATTGTTGGACCATCCAGCAAGCACGGTAACGAAGAAAGGCGACAGGGGAATTGAAATCGGGAAAGACAGAAGTCACAAGCAGACCCTCGATTTCTTTGCCATACTTTTGATTTCCCAACAAGAACTTGGCCAAGGATCCAAAGGTGAGGAGAGCTCCGTCCTTTTCAATGTGATTCTTGGACTCGGGAGGAGCGGAGTTGTATCGGTGGAGGATCTCCGTCATTCGGCCAAGCAAATTCTGGGTAACATCTTGTCCTCGGTGCTTGACCAAGTCCGTGACAAGGGTAATGGCGGACATGCGTGGATCATAAAAGTCCGCAAGAGGACTGTTCTGACGTTGGACAAACTCATGAGGATCGTTCTCAAAGGTATCAATATCCTCTTGTGTCAAGCACATGGTAGGGAAACAGACTTGGTACAACAAAAAGTCCAAATGGGGTTTGAGGAGCTTGTAGGTCGACGAAAGCTCTACGGCGAGATCGACATAGTTCAAACACAAATGCACCACACGATCAGTGCAGAATTGCCCACTGGGACGAAGGTTGAGGGTCTCACAGACGGGACCAAGGAATTGAGGAGCAACGTTTTGGGAGAAATATTGGGCAAAGACCTTGGCATCGTCTTCGGCATAGCTTGGGATTCCGTATCGGGAGAACAAGCGACTCATAATTTGGACCGACCACTTCTTGACTTTCCACCAAGGCCATGCATTGCGCTCTTCCACAGATGTGGGTTGGTGGAGGGGGGGTTGGCCAGTACTAGCCTCGGGGAGGGGTTTGAGGAGGGTGCGTGGGAGGAGATCCAACCAGGGCTGCATGGACTCGGGGTTGGCCAAGGCAGGAGAAGGATCCTTACCATCTCCTCCTGGAAGGTAGAATTGGGTGGATGACCAGAAAATCTTCAAGATTTGCTTGAGCATCATGGCAGCCTCCAAGGAGTGCTCCTCGGGGATGGACAATCGCTGCGCGAGCGGCAAGAGGAGGGGGAAGGCTTGGGCGACAATCTCATTGAGAGGTCCTCGTTGCTCCTTGCTCTTGTACTCGTATCGTTTGCAAACTTTGCGAAGCGCCAACAAGGCATTGTGGACTCGGAGGCCTTGGGAAGGATCGTTGGCCCCTTGTTGGATAGTGTTGAGGAGGGTGGGTACGAGGTCAGGCCAGTTTTGGGGAAAGTCATGAATGACAATGGTCTGCAAGGTCTCGGCAAGCAAATCTCGCAAACTCTTTTCAGGCTCTTCGAGCAGAGTACCCACAAGGCCAGGTCGGATCCTGGCCTTGTCAGCATCACTCAAGATTGGAGGCTTCTTGGCGTCCGAGTCACCCAAGGGGTATCCAGCGTAGTTGACTCGCTCTGCCCAACATTCTCGACAAACATTCTTCAATTGAATGGCAGCAGCCTGTCGAACTTCGAATTGAACCTGTGCAATAAAGGTAGAGGGAAATAGGAGAGTGAGAAGGTATTGTTTAGTATAGGATGATAAAAGCGAACATTCCTTGAGATGCACACTAGAAGAATCTCCAGTTGCTTCCTTCCCGGATACGGTACTTGATGTGCAGTACTACCTTGTAGTGTGCGTGATCAAATGCAACGCCATTTCTACACTACCCAACCTGCAAGTAATCAACACAACATAACACAACACAAAGTAACATAACGTACCTGCCTCTCTGCTGCCACTTGCAACAAGAGAGAAGTAGAACCAGGGATATGCTTCAAATTCCGAATGGTCTCTTCTGCGGGGTCTCGGAGACTAGCATCAGGACTAAAGGATTGTTGCAGAACAACATGAAGTTGTTCCACATCCATGCTGCTCGCCATGCTTGTCCACAACTACAGTTGGTACGAACAGTACAGTACTACAAGTAGAAACAGTAACAAGTAGTAGTGGAGTTGGGGTGGTGGTGGTGGTGGTGGCTGTGGATGTTGTTGCACCCTTTATTCTTTGCCGGTCACCAAGGAGGAAGAGGAGGCACCAACCAACCACCGCCACCACCACAAAAGCTAGTCTAGTACGCTGCTACTTCTGGCTGGTGGCTGACAGGCGGCTGCTACGTGCGCTACTCTGCGCGGTTGTTTTCCCTGCTGTGACATTCTACCTTCTTCCCTCCTTGTTGTTATATGCATGTAAAAGTGCAGTAGTCATGGCACTTTCTTTATCCAATCAAATTAGGCCGAATCCATCAACAGGGTCACAAGAACCTCTTCCATTTTTGCAAGTCAATTTACTATCTTATTTCCAGCTAGAGCAGATTAATCCGCTTCCTCATCCTCAAAGTCACCAGGAGGAAGTCCCAACCGTTCTTCCTCTTCGGTCAAGGGCATGATATCCAATCGGTAGATTTGATCCATCAACTTGGTTCCAATCATTTCAAAGATCATTTGATGACGCTTAATAATATGAAGTCCTTCAAAATCCTCTGCCACAACATAAAGTTCAAAATGCGATTCTCCCTTGGCCGCCGCAGGAGAGTCCAAATTCTCGGCCGTTGTATCGTAGAGTTCCAATTTGGATACCTTTTGGAGTTTTTGTTGCAATTTTTCTAGAATTTTCTTGTGTTTGGGACCTTGGAACGATCGGAGCTCTGCTTTCTTTTCTTGTACTTGTTCGGGAGTAGCTTGGGCCCGGGCTTGTTCGTCGCGTTCGGTGGCACATTGTTTGATTTTGGTGAGCATGTTGAGAAAGCCATTGTTGCGACCAGGAGTTAGGGATTGGTCGAGGCCGGTGAGTTTGATAAAGGCAGGGTCGACCTGTCGAATTTCTTCGGCTGTGTGGCCGGACAAGCAGCTGTGGTCGGGGGGGAGGGATAAACATGGAGGAATGAGTGAGCATCCGACAGCATGCATGCATCCGTCATCAGAGATGGGCGAAAAAAAGAGCACAACAACAAATACAACAGACACAACAAATACAACAGACACAACAGACACAACATACACACATACCTCATAAGCAAGGCAACCAATCCCTTGGTCAAGGTACTATCGGAATCTCCCATGAAATGAATGACATAATCCTTGATATCTTCATCATATTCCGCCTTGGCATCGACATAAACTGTGGACATGCAACCAGGCACTTTGTTCTCCTCGGTTCTGGAAGACGCAGGCAAGGACTGGACTTCAGCTGTAGTGTCAGCCATAAAGAGCAGTTGCTTGTATTTGGTTTGATGATCCGGAACCAGGGCGAATCCATCCGCCAATTCTTTGAGTTCAGGTGTCATGCCATAGGGAAGGTCGGACATTTGCAAGTGGGTGCTGGATGTGGACGTAGAAGAAGAAGGCGTCAACAAAGAAGATGACGAAGACGAAGACGACGACGACGACGACATGCCCCAAGAAGGAGACAGGAGAACGCCACCCAAGAAACCTTGTATTCCAACCCCAACGCTGCTTAGCAACAGCACTTGTAGCAAAAATGTATTTGTCTGTGTCATTCTCATTGTGTGTTTTCTTTCAATTGGAATCTGATTGGTAGATTGGTACCTAGATTGGTAGCAAGTAAAGATGATGATGATGATGATGATGATGAGAAATGGAAGAATGGAAGAATGAACCCAATCGAAACCTGCCACCCAAAATGTTGTGGGTGTCGTCGTTTCTCGGTTCGTTGGTGCCGGAAGTCGTCTTCTGGCTAGGTACGTACCGGTAGCTAGCTGGCTAGCTGGTGCCGGAGATTTCCCAGTTCTCTTACACGTGGAATCCATATTCTCCTTTTCGACACTATAATAGCTCCCTCCTTGCCTTTGGGACAGCGCTAAAATAAAATAGTGATCCCCGATCCCTGCGACGCTTGACACAAACGTGCCGAGGTTCTCATAAAAGCTACTAGTAAAAAATAAGAGTAAAACAGAGTAAAAACAACGATTGAAACAACAACGTAATCAATCAAGCAATCAAGCAAGCAACGAAATGAATCCCACCGACGACGACGACAACAACAACAACAACAAGAACAATAATAACGATGATGAAGATATGAATGAAAGTCACAGCATGTCTGTTTCCCAACGAATAACAGAAATCCTTTCGCAAGGAGGCGTGGAAGTCCCTGCTGCTGGGGCTGCCGAACAAGATCTCATGTCCATGCTGGAAGCCTGGGTGGGACTCCCAGAAGCCCCTATTGCTGACAGTAACAACAACAAAAGTGTTTGGGAAACAGAAGGAATGGAATTCATGGCACCCTTTCCAGATTCGTTTTATACATCTCTCCAGCACCTTTTGATTCAAATTTGGAAACCTCCCAATACTATGGACTCTCCAGAAGTCGTCCAAGTCAATCCATTGATGCGACAACAACAACAACAACAACAGGATAATATTTCACAAGTCAGTTTGTATACTGCCATGGAATCGATTCGTCTCACGCGATTGTTGCGCTATTGGATGGAACTCAATGTCGCGGGTCAACCCATCGACAACAACAACATGGATGAAGGTGACGTCGACGATGCAGCAATGGAGGATGATCCACCCTCCTCTCTTTCCTCCATTCTCTTGTCCGTTGCCACTCCCTCCCAAACACTAGGAACCGCCCAACATCCCATCTTTCCACTCTTACAGGCACTCTACCATCATCTAGAACAACTTCCTTTTTTGCATTCTCAAATGTACGCCTATACACAATCCCTTCGCAAGCAACAACAAGGCAGTGGTGGTGGTGGTGGTGGTGGTCACCACCAACAGCAGCAAACAACCTCTACCACGGCACAATCCCGACTCTATCAATTCCAACAAGCTGAACAAGTTACTGCCAAACTCAATCAAGAATGGCAAGATCATATCGATGCCCTCGAATATATTGTTGGTGATTGGTATCAAGGTGGTACCACGGACATGAGACGACAAACGCGGATGCATTTGGGAGCTCTTTGGACGCAATTTTTGGCACGCTCTGGCAAGGCTGCCAGTGGCGGTCTCAAACTGGAAAATACATCCTCCAGTGCCATTCCTATCACCTTGGCACTCTTGCATAGGATTGTACAAGGAACAACCAGCGTGCCCTTGCAACGATCTCATGAGCATTTGCTCATGACGCATTTGATTCCGTTGCATGAACCCAGTGCTATGGTATTGTGGAGAGATCAAACGAGTTTGTTACAATTGTACCATGAACCATTGGTCCAGTGCATTGCAATTCTTTTACAAAAGCAACCGGAATGGATTCCCAAAGTGATTTCGGCATTGCTGGAGCCCGATATTTGGGATAAGAGCGGAAATACGCCCAAGTTGGTCCTCTTGCTGCATGAAATTGACACCTATTTGGGACTGTTGTCAGATCCCAAGACCAATCCTTCCATTTTGGGTCCTGTCCTTCCCAAACTCTTGCAGTCAGTAGGCGCTTGCATGGCGTCCGATCATTCACAATTGGCCGAACGTGCCTTGTCCTTTGTCAAAACCCCCAACTTTTGTGCCCTCGTCCAAGCCAACTTTTCCTATGCATTGAACCTATTGTTGCCTTATTTGGTCAAGGCAGAGCCTTCCTGGAATCCTACGGTACGAAAAATGACTTACCGTGTCCTCCACACCTTTCAAGAATACGATGAAGAACGTTTTTGGCAAGCTGCCGACAAGTGCTTTCCGGCGGGTGGACTTGGTTCATCATCATCATCAACAACAACAACGACAACCTCGTACTCAAAGCCTCCGTCCACGGGGACTGCACTACAGGAGGCAGGACCTGACCAACCCCAAGGTCCCAAAGACTTTTCACTCAAAGCAGCCATGGGAGATTGGAAGGCACCTCCTTCAGGGGCACGACCTGGAATGCCTCGCACCGCGAGACCCATGACGAGTCATCCAGGTGCCAAAATGGGAGGAACCGCCGCACCACCATTGACTGTCACAGGTGTGGCACCCTGGAGTATGGCGCCACCTACAACCTCCGGAGCTGCCCGTTCCAAACGAGTCAATCCTCCACTGGGTGTCACCGGTGTAGCCCCTTGGGCTTCCAAAAAGAAACCTTCGTTGCCACCCACGAGCCACACAACACCTAGCATAGTGGAAGAGAATGAGAGTAGTCCAAGTCCATCACAAAGTGGCTTGTCAGGAAGAAAACAGGTGGCTCAGTATATGGAAAAGATCAAACCTGCCGCAGAAGAAACAGGAACTTCCAACTGGTCGCAAGCTCAAATGGCGGAAACACCAACACTACTTCCCAATCTCAAATTCCATGATCTTGTCTTTGGACACGATCTAGGGTCGGGTGCCTTTGGTTCTGTACGATATGCTCGTCTCATTGATCGTTCCAAGACGCGGTCCCACTGGGATGAATATGCTGTCAAAGTGATTTCGACCGAAAAAATCAAAGAAATGGGCTATGAAGCGTCTGTTCAGCGAGAAGTTGCAGTCCTACGCGTTGTATCCCATCCAGGCATTGCCCGACTCGTCTCCTCCTTTCGGTTCCGTGAGGGTGTCTACTTGGTGTTGGAGTATGCCAGCAAAGGAGACTTGCATTCGCTAATTCACAAGAGTGGTTCGTTGGATCACGACTCGACACGGTTTGTGATTGGTGAAGTAGTTGCCGCCTTGGCAAGTATTCATGAGCTCGGTTTTGTGTATGGGGATCTCAAACCAGAAAACATTGTCATTTCGGAAACGGGGCATGTCAAGTTGACAGATTTCGGAGGATGTCGTCCCGTGACAGAAAATGCCAAGGAATTGTTGTCGGCCGCAGCCAAGAACTTGTTGAGGGATCTTCGAAGTGGCGACTGGAAACAACAAGGGAATGCGAACGCCATTGGCGAGAACGACACTGATTCTACGGGTGATGAGGAGTTTGAAGACGTGGATGTTCACGAGGATGAACGGATTGAAGGTACGACGGCCTATCTACCACCCGAGGTTGTCATGGGCAACATCCCAACAATTGCGGCGGATTCTTGGGCACTGGGGTGTGTCCTCTATCAATGTTTGACTGGACGACCCCCAATCATTGAAGCAGATGACACTTCAACTCGGCATCGCATTGTGTCGTTTGACAGCAGTGAACCCAGGAGCATCGAAACGCAACTATTTGACAACTCTCATGGCTCTAATGTGAAACAAAATGCTCGAGGCCTAGTGCTGTCCCTGCTCAGTCGAATGCCACTGGAACGACCTGGTATGAACCGGATTGCACAACATGAGTTTTTCACCTCGGAAGGCGTGGATGTGTTTTCGTTGTATCGACTACATGCGCATCCGCTGGATGTCGGTGATGTTTCCCCTGTCGCTGATTCCCAATGGTCGCGTCGTCAGTTCAGTTCGATCTGGGCTCCCCAACCACAATCTTATGACATTTCCATCCAGCCACGATCCAGGGACTCTACTAGAGGACGCTCCTCTAGGAGCCCCATTGCCGAAGGTGATGAAAGTACCACGCTGTTTTCGAAGCAAATTCGTCCCCAGGGACTTCGTCATATTTCCGAGGAAAAGTTCCCTTTACCCATGCCTCCAAGGCCTAGTTCGTAGGTTGATTATTAATGAATAGGACAAGACAGTTGCCTTCTTTACACTAATGTATGATGGATGGTGAAAAAGAGAAAAATGTATCCTATCTTTTGAAGCTGTATGTCCACTATTGCAACAAAGGGTCAGTCGACGACACCCTAGCAGAAATAGACTACATCGAGGAATATACAGTACAAGCCGACTTTCAAACTTGCAAGTACATCTTTACTCGATGACAATGTCCTCCATTTCATCATCTAACTCATCCATGAGCGACGATAGTTGTCGTTCCGGAAGATGTTGGCTAGATGCTGGAGACGTATGGATTACAAATCGAGATTGGCTCTTTCCATCAACGACACTCTCAGAAGACATTGTACGAACCCTTGGTTGGTGACGATGATGTGACGAAGACAAGAATCCAATTGTATTCGAGCTGGTAGCATCAACAGGGCCCCTAGGAGGACTAGATCGGGGTGACCTCGACCCCTTGTCTCGGGAACTGCTTCGGTCAGACTCATACTTTGATTGCATCACATGTCGCCTTCTTTGCGACTGCAACACCTTTGCTTCTAGATCTTTTTCACGTTGACGATCCATCATTTCGAGAAAGCGTTGTCGCTCCCACTCTGAGTGAACTGCTTGTCTTATAGAATGTTGTTGTTCTCTTTTCCTCTCTTCCTCACGTTGCATTTCATAGAAACAACATACTCCGTTGGCCATCACAGTGGAGGCAAGGTTGAGTGCACAGAGGGCGTTTCCAAGTACCATTTTGAATTGTTTGTGTTTCAAAAGAAAGTTTTATGACAATTGAATATGATATGGAATTGGAAATTCTCAGATCAAGGTTTTTGTTCCACTCAGTTTGAAACACAACTTTGATGATGGCAATGGGCAACCCTGACTCAAGAAGTTATAGCAACAAGACGTTTTCTATCCCAGGTTTGCGTTGGATACCGACAGTCTTATTGGAGCCAAAAGATGGCGCACCCTATTACTGTCAGTTCCAAGACTTGGTGTCTCAAGCCCGAATGAAGCTGACTTCGTTCAAACAACGATAGAGCTCCAAAGGGGCTTGGAGCAAAATGTGACGGGCGTTTGCAATTCTTCATAACATCTCGATTTTGTGAGGCCTAAGTCTTGTATTGTGCGCCGAACGCTATTTATTTTTCAACATACATGAATAATAGATATATCAGTTGACAGCTCCCGACTTCATGGAATGACTATTTTGACGAAATACGTGTGGAATTATTAGGACGAAATATTTCAACACATGGAAGCGAAAGACCGACAGCACAGCGCCCGGTCACCACAAATTTGTTCGTGAGATCAACATTTCGAATTAGCAACATCGCCTGCTGCTGATGCCAAGCCAGCAATAACTACTGGTATTTCCTCTAGAGTACTGTACTCGTAGTGAAACGTAACATTATTCTTGATGCATTGTAACTTACTTGGTGGTATTATTTGTACAATGCTAGAATGAGTCCTTTCCACCTTCGCACCATTCAATAGGTTTTCTTGAGGACTACCACTACAAACGCTGCAGCAAGATCTTGCACGAGTCTCTTGATTTTATCACCGCAGTGCTGTAGTAGGAGTATGGTATAGGTACATCTGAAGAAGAACATTTGGAGTATACTACCGAGGTAGTATTATATCATTAGATTAACTTTTTATGTACAGTAAAATCTTGAGCGGTTCCCACATTTGGCGGAATCGCTCTCCCTTGATAACATCATGATGATGTGGTAGATGGCTTTAGTTTGGGTTGCAACCCCCGCAAACAACAGGGAATTCTTGAACAGCAACCACAGTACAAGCCTGAACTTCCGACATCCCGCGGTCTGAAATCAGCCAATCGATTCTGTCACCACATGGCAACGAATCAGCCAATGAAGAAAGAACAGCGTCGGTACAGGTCGAAGTGTTGCACCTATAGCTGCTATCTGTTGTCCCCTCGGATGGAGTGGAATCGTCTCCGTTGGAAACGGCATCACCATCGTCCTCTTCATCGTCGCCCCCTGTTTCCGTGGTACTCGACCCAGCACCTGTTGGATTGCATGGTGCACATTCCGTTGGGTATTCAGTGACCGCTACTAGGTAGCAAGCGTCATATTCCGTCATTCCATTGTTGACAAGGTATGAAATGCGTTCCCCACATGGATATTCCCCAGCCATTGCCTCGAGGGCATCTTCAGTACAGGTATCGGGCTGAAGACAAGTAACAACAAAGGGACCATCCTGCCACTCGTATGTATCAGTGATAATGTAAGGCTCCGAAACACCTGGTCTTGTAGCAATGTACCAGAGAGTATTGGACTTGGAATGCCCATTACCACCAGCAGTGTCGAAAACAGAATTGGTCAATTCCTTGGCATACTCGGCTGCTTGTCCTTGTTGTCCCAATGTGGCAAGACCGGCTAGCAATTGTACGGACCATCCCTCTGTCACACAAGACTGATCGCAGGATTCGGCGTAGTGTTCAAACATTTGTTCGATCCACTCGGGGTCATCTCGCTCCTCAGAGATAGCAGTAAGAGGGATCATTTGGATTCCATACATGTAGTATGCCAATGTTCCGAACCAAGTACCGAACCAAGCTTTGGAGGACCAGAGAATACCAACCACACTGGGCTCATAGACAGCATCGAAGAGCTTCTTGCTCTCGGTCACTTGCCAGTATCGTTTGGTGGACCGAAGTTCCGTGGCAGTCAACAAACGTCCCATCTTGTAAATGTTGTCACAAACTTCCTCCTTTTCTGTGTCTCCCGAGTCTTGGAAGATTTCACGCATCACTTTTCCATACAAGGCAACCGCTTCGTATCCGGCAATGGCCTCACTGGTGGACTCTTGGTTCATTCCAGTGAGAGCTGGTGGTTGGGTAATACCACTGGCCCAGGAACTTCCATGGTACCAATCCTTGTGCCGGGTCAATGGGAACGATTCATCGTCCATAGAAGGGTTGGCAATGTCTCGAACAAACAAAAGGACCTTGTCGTAGTTCTCCAATCCCCATGTGGGGTTGTACTTGGCCAACACAGCGGCAGCATGGATATGGTATCCCAAATGGAAGTGGTGATCATTGTAAAAGCCAAATCCATAGTTCAAACCAGAATCGGTAAGTCCAGGACAGTTGGGATAGGCGTTGACACAGTTCCCATTGGAATAGGTACATCCACAGTTCACAACCCCTCCCCAAGCAGGATCGTACATAAAGGGTGCTTGTGCCTCTCCATTGATCCAAACTTCCACGGCATCTTGCAAATGGGCCATGGCAGCATCAATAGCCGTTTGGGTAGGCAAGGTGACCGAGTTACAGGTTGTTGCGTACTTGTCCGAAACCAAGTTGCGGCGTAGACCAGCCCGTCGGCGACGAGAAGAACAGAGATCCAACACTTCTTGCGCAATCACAATGATGCGAGAGAGTCGAGCCAATTGCTTTCCACTAAAATAGGTATCACCCGCACCAAGTTGGAAGTTGTCTGCAATCTGATAGGACAAGTCATCGACGACAGCCTCAATGATATCAGGAAAGAGCGTTGCGTTGGGCAAACGAGGGGCATGGAACGAAATGGAAGGAAGATCCTCATGGACGGTCCAATTGGTTCCTTGCACCAAACAGACAGAACCCAACAATACAGGGGTACAGTAATCTTCCATGACCGTCATGCGATCTTGATGATGTGGCATGGCATACATGATCATATTAGTACTGCTCACATCATCCAAGGAGGAACCATCCATGGTTTGTGCGTCCCAATCCATAATCAGAGCCGCCTCATCTCCGTTCATGGCATACTGTACCAGGGTATCTTGACCAGGGTATACATTGGCCGTCTCTCGCAACAAGGCCTTGTAGTTGTCCTCATAGTCTTCAAAGACATTGGCATCACTGGAAGGAAGGACCATGGCCATGCGCACCACGAGGGGTGATTCGTCGCTGCTGGTGGTGGTAGTGGACAACAACTCCAAGACTTGGAGTTGAAAGGGCCCAGACGCCGAAGTGGTACATTGGACCGTAACAGGTTGAGAAAAGAAGACCAACCAAGTGTTTCCATTGGTAAAGGTCAACTCCAAGTTGTTGGAGACAGTAAAGGCAGTACCACACTCTTGAGAGGTGGTCTCATCCACCAAGGGAGTCGAGAGAAGACCCGTTTGCGAATACACTGTAGGACGGATGGTATCTCCACTCAAAAAGTTGGGATAGGTCATGGTAGCAAAGGGCATGCCTCGGACCAACGAAGAGGTCATGGTGGCATAGTTCTGTGTATGTATAGTGTGTTGTGTGTAGGAAGTGGGAAGACACAAGAGGAGACAAGGTATGAGGGATCCACAATCAGACAACAAAAAAGGACTGCGTTAACGCTCAATATTCGGTACGTACCCATTGTAGTGTAACTCCCAAATCGTTGGCCGTAGGGACTGTGTATCCCCAGTCGGTGGGAACATCGGTAGTACCATCTCCAGTCGCTCCCAAGGTGACAGCCCATGCATCATTGACGGAAACAATGACTTGTGCACTAGAGGAAGTAATGGAACTGGTGTGAACACGAAGTCCAGGAATAGGTCCATTGACATCCACCATGTAGGGCATGGTATAGACACGATGGCTATCGGTGGGAGTCTCAGTGTCCAACAGGAGCAAGAGATTTTGGTACCACGCATTGGTAGGAACCGCGGCTTGTTGCGACAAGGCGCTGAGACGAGACGAAGGAGATGTTTGGGTGGATCGGACAAAGTTGGAAAGTCCCACATCATCCACAGGGTCTTGAGAAGAAAAGGCCCCAAAGGATTGAAGGGTCAAGTTGCGGAGATTGTAATCGACCGGTTCATCATTCTCATCATCATCATTACCGCCAGTATTGCCAGTATTGTCTACACCTGTTCCATCATCATCATCGGCAACATCGGCAACATCACCATCATCGGTGTGGGAGGAATCATCATCCGTGAGGGTGTATATTATGTTGTCATCATCGTCATAACCGTCATCATCCGTCAAAGTGTACGTACTGTCATCGTCATCATCATCGTAGCGAAAGCCTCCTTCATCATCCATCAATGATGCTTCCACATCATCATCGTAGGCATCATCCTTGAGGGCCGATCCAATCCCATTGATACTGTTGCGGGCCGCACGTTTCCGACGAGGCACCACAATGGTTGGGATCAAAACAAACAAGAATAAAAGACACAGAACAGCCACTTTGTATTGTGTGCGCCGCATGCTGTTGGAACCCTTGCCTTTTGCTTTCCCATCACCCACTACTGTGAACCATTGACGTTTGGAAGCCGTGGGGTAAATGTAGGAGCGTCCTCGGAACTCTCGCACCTCAACAGGTGGAGCACTTTTGCTCGTACTACTCAACTCTCCTTGAGAATCACATTCGCGATCCTCCTCTTCCTCTTCATTGTTATTGCGATTACGAACCTTGTCTGTGTTGTCTCCACAGCCAGGACCGTAACAGTCGACTGTAAAACAGTCGGATCCTTGAAAGGTGGAACTGTTGAGTTCCTCAGCCTCGTCGTCGGTACCTGTGTTGCCTCCCATGTGAACTAAAAAATGCAAGTGATCGTATAAAAATGCCATTACCCCCGTGGGTGAATGATGGTTTGTGTTGTTGCTGGAGGACAACAACACTGGTTCCTTATTCACGTCCATGTTGATTTCCTACCAAACTAATAATACCTTTTAGTGTTTGTGGTTGTGGTGGTTGTGTTGCTGTTTGTTGTTCCTTCCAGTAATACTCGCAAACAGAAAAGGAGACCAACCAACCATCACAACAATAATTCCCCAAGAATGTTTCTCAGCGAAGAGCGTGCTATCGCACCTCCAATGTTGCCTCTCTTGGATGGACAATCGTACAACCAAATTTTGGCTAATTAGGAGCGAAGGGGTTCAAAATCCCAATGTGCGCACATTGGAGCCTATTCTTATATCTTCATTGCAGTAGTTTCTATTTCCCACTCCCTCCGTTCAGTGAGCCGGGCGACCTAGCCCTATGGTCGGACCACACTTTCTTTATATATACCAGCGAATTTCTGTGTCGTTGGGGGTCTTGGTGACGACTGGGTCATGGGAACTGCGAGTCGCCTTTGGGCGATCACATTGGGAAAGGCTTAATTTGGGGGGCACCGCAATTGGCCAACAACCAAAAAGTGACCGACCATTGGCTCCCTTTTCTTCCAATGCGAGTACGCACGGTATCGTACCACAACAACAAGAATGTGGCTGGATCATCAGTCACACTCGGAAGCCCTGACTTTCTCCACCACAACATTGTCGTGTTTCCACGATAATTCCCTGGTTCCTGTGGGTCTAGCTTTGCTTCGCTCTTATAACAACAACGACAAAGCAACCCACAAACTACTCGGAAGTCAGAAGCACTAACTAGGTACTGACTTTCTCCACCATCATTGTCACGCTGTTTCCGTCATAATCATAATAATACCCTGGTTCCTGTGGGTCTAGACTTCGATTTGATCTTATTGTAAAGAGAAAAGGCCACGTGTGACTGGACTTTTACCCTCCTACAATTCCTTGGCTACTTTGCAACAAACACCTTCACTGTATCCCGAGAAAACGAGAAGCGTCTACCTAGTTCGTATGTAGTTAGGACTCCTATGATAAGGAATTTATTGGTCGCTGTTGTTGTAGTTGTTGTAGGAATTCCTCTCCTCTTGGGATTCCTAAAGATACTGCATAAATACAACCTGTCGTGCATTATTTTTATTCTTTCACTTTTATTTCAACAGTTGCAGTTCTTTGTACAATTTCACGGAAGGTGTTTCCTGATACACCGATAGTTCTAAAACATGAATGAATGAAGATAGTAGTGGAAACAAACAAGAATGGAATAGGATGTGGTGAGAGATAATGATGATGAACACGACAGGACATGACCTAGGTATATAAGCAACAAGACAAGCAACCCTGCAACCAACGTACCAACTCCATCTTTCATTTCCGACAAACGTGACTTGTCCGTTTCCTTTTCGGGGTCATAGTATTCCAACCAGGAATCCACTAATCGAGTTGTGACGACTCCCTTTTGCGCAAGTTTCTTCACATACACACAGTAGTTGTTGATGCCGCACAAAACCACATTGTCGGCGGCGACGTGACAGCCCTTTTGAATCAGCCCACTTTGTTCCAACTGTTGCAGGTCTTTGAGATATAGGCGTTTGTCATGATCAATAAACAATAGATCAATTTGGGAGATCTTCTGTTCTTTCAATGTGGCTTCCAAGGTGGTTCGGTACGTATCCAAGACGATACTGTGGACGACATCACTGACCCCTGCCAATTCAAAGATTTGACGCGCAACTTTAGCATGGTTCTCTACCACTTCCACTGTATATAGTTGAAAAGCCTGGCCCGTGTCTTTGAGAATCTTGGCCAATAACACTCCAGAATACCCACAGTAGGTTCCAAGCTCCACAACAATCAACGGTTCTTGCAAGTTGCCCTTGGTTTTGCTGCAAGATTCCAGGAATTCCTGCACAATATCTCCCTTGCGATCTCCCAAATTCATCATCCAATGCTTGTTCCGACAAAATTCATCAATGTAGTTCACTACCAGTTCTGCTCGGTTACTACCATCCGCCAAGGGCGGATTCCTGGAGAGTGCATCTTGAACATATCGCAACATGGCTCGTTCGGTCCCCGAATGAAAGGCAAAGAATCCATTGTTGGGATCACGTTCCTCCTTCATTTCAACTTTGCTTTCGGATTCCTCTTGACAACTATCTTCGTCGTCGTCGTCCTCGTCGTCGTCAAAACATTCAAATGGATCTTCGTCTGGTTCACTCATGGTATCAAGAATGGTTTCTTGTTTTCTCACAACACCTTCGAAGGTTCTTGGAGGTTCTTGCTGTGGTGGTGTTGGTGGTTGTTGGGGTTTACGTTCGATGGACTCAATGGACTCGTATTTGTCTGCAAGCCCATCCAGCAAAAGAACGTAGCGTTCTGAGTATTCGTACTCGTCCGTAAAAATTTCTAGTAGCATAGTGTTGTAGAAGAAGTGGTGGTGTTGATGATTAGTTTAAGCAAATAATGAGAAGAGAAGTATATTCCACAAACTAACAAACGGCGTGACATACAGATCCCGCGATCGAAGGACTAACCAATAAATTTCATCTCAGTCGACCAGGTCAGTTGAATAGAGATTAAGGATTCCTAGCAAGTCCACGATACAACCATTCTTGAGTCCTGAGTTTCGGGCTCTATCGAGTGCTTTCACGGTCAAGACTAAGGTACTCCGAGGACCTCAAGATAATCCACGAGCCATACCCACGAGTTGAGATCAATATATTCCATACCCATGAACCCTTGGAAATCATGGGTTGGGTCCTTCCAGAAATTGGAGTGTAACTCTTGTTGTACTCTTGGACACTCTCATACCTCATACCCCAAGATTCTCCTCATCATCAGACCAAGACGAATCATACTATGTGATGCCGATTCTCCCTACGAAGTTTGCGTAAATGTAGACAGGCCAACTTTGGTGTCAATGTTGAGGAGAAATCGCCTGCGACATGGCTGGACCAATGGTTGAGTTTGTAGGCATATACAGGGCTGCGTCGACTAGCAGAACGTGATGTACTCGCATTTAAACGAGTGGTTTGGGAAGTGCCTGATGGCAGTGGTGTCAAAAACGGCCACACGAGAATGCATCGGAAGTTGCAAGTGTCAATGGACGGCCCACCACAAACCTCCGATCCCATCACGAAAAAACTTCCGTGGGCCTCTCACAAACCATAAAACGACGACCAGATTCCGTTCTGATTTTCTAAACATTGGCATCGTCAATCGTATACAAGCAGCACCATGGCGACAGAAACATCTGCACTACTGTCGAGCAACCATAGCTCCGAGGAGAACATCCAAGGGTGCAACTACTCTGACAGGATCACCTTGCCTATGACATCATCCTACAAGGACCTTCACGAATCAATGGAGTCGCAACTGCAAGCCTACAATGGACCCACCAAGTCCAAGCGTCAAGTATATTTCACCCCTCAAGCAGCCGTTCTACTCTTGTTCGTTGGTTGTGCAATTTGTGTGCTCTTTGTGTCCTTCATTGGTTTGAACCCATTGGAAGACTCTCACACATCGCAGAGGTCGCAAGTCATCGACGACCAGCTCCCAATGCACGGCAAAAAGCCTCTTTCGTTGCTCCATCCAGTTCACGATCTAGGCATTGCCTCTTTTGAGAGACCTAACCAGTCAGCCCCACCAAAAGATGTCTTTGTCCAACGTCATCTAGACGAGGATGACGACCAGCAAGCACTCCCCACCAACGCGTGGTACCAAAACCTCCTCATGGTCCATGGCGAACCTTCCAACTTGCACCGTGCTTACCCCATGCCATATCTTGTAGATACTATTGGGTCTATCCCAGGTATTCGTGTACATTCTCCCCATGTGATGGCCACCAGTACTGTCATGCAGATGGAATTCAACGAACAGTTTGGTCTCACCCTGGGAGCAGCCCCAGATACCACATTGAACCCTCTCTCGACACAGAATTTGAGTGCTTTGTCACATCAATACCATGTTCTTGAGACGACCGATCTTGGATTGACCATGGAGTGGGTACGTTTCATTGGATGACCAGGTCAACATTGTACGATTAAATCACGATTGCCTCAATGTCTCATTGATTTGTTTCAATTTTGCAGAATGTTGCCAACATGTCCACCACTATCGTCAAGGGAATGCCATATTCAACCATGGAGTATGGCGATATGACAAACAGTACATGGCTACCAACTATTGCAGGAAGGGTTGGTCTCACGTCGGTATCCGTCGACGGGGCCACCGCAATGACGGCGACAGCTATGCAAAAGACAACATTGGTGGAATCTGAGCTAGTACTCCACTTTGAAGCAAGTGATTTCACTTGGATGATATTCTTTTCTGAGCCAGTTCGGGTGAGATATACTCATCCTTCTGACAACAATGGTGCTACACTTTTGCAGGTAGTTGGTACAGTGGAGGACTCCGACCCCCGACCATTGATTTTGCGCGCTGCTTTGTTGAATACTTGTACCAATGGGAAAAACCCAAATGGTTGCCGTCCTGGCATTGGTGGTAGATTGGAAGATGAAGACAATGTTGAGGTGTATGCAAGTCTTTTGCGAAAACATGCTCCTTATTACCCTGGCCGACACAGTTCTGTATCGTACGAGGTGGAAGATGATATCGCGACCATTGTACTTGACTGGGATGTTCAGGACATGCGCGGAAACTCTTCATCCAATGAGACGACCACTAGTGCCAATCACGTTCGAAGGAGCTTGGAACAGATTGAAGATATTGACAACACGTCGTTGTTGGCATACGCGCTGCCCCACCACATTGATACTCTTACTCCCTTCAACGAGCCTGATGGTGTGACCTTCTGCAGATCTTCCTTGCATGGACCAGTTTGTTTGGTGGAAGGTAACACTTGGACCTTGACCGAAGAACTACCACGCATTGGTCTTCAGGCACCAAGGCCACCAAGTCCTCGTTTTGTCCCGGCATTGGCACTAACGCTTGCGGAGGACATTCAGTTCTCCTTGCCAGAATTCTTCACAAGAGGAGCTGGAGATACATACTTCAGTGGGAAAATGATCGCTAAGCTTGCTCGGATTCTACTGATTGCTGAAGAATTGGAACAGTTGTGTCATGGTAAGAAGGAGGGGGTTGATTTCAAGGAATACGAATTCGCGTGCAGCAACGCGACGCTCCCCACCAAGGAAGAGAAAGAAGACGCAATTGCACGCCTCCGAAGTTCTGTTGAGATTTGGATCAACGGTACAGCCGAAACACCATTTGTATACGATACGGCATGGGGCGGAGTTGTCAGTTGTGGGTGCTGGTTCAATGGGACCGGGTGCACAAACTCGTACCCCAACTGCCCAGCATTTGAAGATCAGGGATTGAATTTCGGAAACGGTACGTGATATTTTACTGGATTGATACGAGTGACCATTTGGGAACATGCTCTCATACCAGTGATTGCTCTAGGATTCTACAATGACCAACATTTCCACTACGGATACCATATTCATGGAGCTGCAGTCGTCTCTCATTTTGACCCCGCCTGGGGAAAGAAGCACTTTCAGGATGTCCTGCTCTTGGTTCGGAATATTGCCAACCCATCGAAACACGACAAAGCTTTCCCTCTTCACAGGCACAAAGACTGGTATCAAGGAAGTTCGTGGGCGAGCGGTGTGCCATTGCCACCTTACCTCAATGGAAAAAACCAAGAGTCGTCTAGCGAAGCAATTGCATCCTATGAGTCCGTTGCTCTTTTCGGACAAGTGATGAAGGGAGTTTTTGAGTCCGCCCACGACAAGAAGAACTTTGCAACAGCGGCAGAGGTTGAGGCGGTTGGAAGAGTTCTTGCTGCGACTGAGCTCACTGCGGCTGACAAGTACTGGCACATTCGTCAAAACGACACCTTCCGTCTTGTCCCCGAAGTGTATGATGCAAGCGTTGTTGGAATTGTTTGGAACACGATGGCCCAATTTGGTACATGGTTTGGAATTGCACCATACCTTCCCTATGGCATCCAACTTCTTCCACTCACACCAATCTCGGAATACCGGGATCAAATGGACTGGGTGAATGAAATGTACTACCCATTTTCACAGCACTGCGCTGAACAGCACCAGTGCAGTGAGTCAGGATGGGCAATTCTTCAATTGGCAACATTGGCTACTGTTGGCTACCCAGATGAAGCTGTCTCCAGGATGAAGGAACTCCCCGATGAAGGATATGAAAATGCTGGAGGAAACGGCCACTCAAAGTCCAACACTCTTTGGTATATTGCAACACGTCCTGAGGTAGAAAACCCAGTTCCTATGGACTCTTCGGATTATCGCGGACACAAGGAAGTTCTTCCAGAACCCATTTTCGCTCTTACCGATTGTCACACGCCATCAACCTGTACACAATCTGTGCTCGACCGAAAGGCGGGAGAATATACATGCGCGGAACGCATCAACTGGCTCATTCAAGACAGGAACCAGTCGCAATGGGAAGCGTGCTCCATGGTGGGAGGTATCGAATTTGTGAGCGTGTGCGGCCCATGCGATCCTAATCGCGATTCTACTCGCAACTCTACGGAAACAGAATCTCCAAAGGAAGAAACCGCCGAGAGCGAGTGCCCTGCTTGTACCGAAGAACAATGCAATTCAGATTTGAACCGTTGTCCTATTTATGACAGGACATTCGTCTGCACAAGTGGTATCAACACAGGTGGATGCAGCGGCAGCCCTTGGCCGCTATTCGAAGATCAATGCAGCAGTTGTTGCGAAATGACCAAGTGTCAAAAACTTAGAGACGAAGAGTCCAAGAAGGTCACCATGGATGGAAATGGCCTTCAAAGGCCAATTTGTCCTCCATGCGACCCCAGTGTATGCTACAGTAAATTGAACCGATGTCCCGTACACACCGCCCCATATCTCTGCCTTGATGGAAAGAGTGAGGGCGGTTGTTCTTCTACCCCATGGCTGCTGGCCGAAGACGGAGGCCAGTGCGAGTCATGCTGTGAAGTAGTTGTAGACTGTTGATAAAGATTTAGCCGCTGAATAAAGAATACATAGTATTGAAATATACAATCTTCTAGCGACGTCTTCTCTTTCGTGTGACCGCTGACGCAGTGTCACGGAATAGCTCGTCCGCTCTTCGTTCTTCCTCCTCCAGCTCTCGCTGATTCTCAGAAAGTTGTTTCTCCAGTTCCGATTCCTTTGGTAAGACTTTGACAAAATGGACTTGAAACGATGAATCCCGGTCAGGGACTGTATTCTTGCGGAAACGACTAAAATTGGGACCTTGTCGTCCGGATCGAAAAGGATTTGTACTGCGAGGGGCGGCCTGAGTAGTATTGGACAAGGAGGATAGTTGTATGGTTCGTTCTGACAACGCTGCAGGCTCAAACTTCATACCGTCATTCTGTTCACATTCTCTGGAAGCCCGATTCCGAATTGCCTTGCGCTGTTCATCGTCTTTTGGAGCAACCGTGAACCACCCGCCTTGTCCTGATGCGCCCAAACCACCATCCGAACTGTCCGCTGGGGTACGCCTTGTGGTTGGTGGCGATGGTTCGTCATCCTCCATACTAAGATCCATGGAACGACCCGATTTTGGTTCAGCCTCGAAATCGCCATCCTTGTGTGAAAAGGACTCTTCTTCTTCCTCCATTGGGCTCGAAGCACGGAACGACCGGTTCTCTCTCGCTCGCGTTTTGGACCGAGCTGACCTACTGGTGGTAGTGCTGTATTCTTCCTGCTGCGCTGCAGCTGTACTTGTGGTACTTGGATAGGTAACGGTGGTCTCTGTGGCGTAGGGAGCCACACTGATAGACGCATCCACATCCACATCCGCATCCACAGAGTCATGAGCAGCTGTAGTCATTGTGTATGGTTCGTTGGTGACATCGGTGATGGTATCATCGTTCATGTAGGATGAGGAGGGCTTTTTAAAGGAAGAAGATGCGGATGTCGAGGCATCGTCCTTTGTACCATGACGTTGTTGTCGGCTACTAGTCGTGCTACTACTCGTAGTGTCAACCCCCGGCAGAGCGATGGTCTTGCCCTTGGCATCCTTCAAAACGGGGTTTTGTTGAGAAATCGCCTTGGCAAACACATTGACCTTGACCGAAAAGACATGATCCAGTGCGGCAACTTCATTGTGCAATTTCTTGCGCGAGGCCAAGACCAAACAAACCAAATTTTGGCTTTGGGCTTGTTGGATCACTTCTTGGGCCTTGGCCAAGGCGGCATCTGCATCGGATAGAGAATGGAGGGGAACCACCTGTGCTCCAGCAAATTGAATCAAAGCTTCCACTTCACCCTCATCAATGGTCAGGACAATGTAGGGAGAAAGCAATTGTGGATTGGGTTTGGTCAAGAAAAAATTCAGGTCGCTCTTGATGGCAGCCCGATGTTCGGTTTCCGTTGGCACAGGATCGGTACAGGATGTCCGTCCCAACAAGGCTTCTACAAATCCCGGCGTCACCACGGGGATACCTTTGCACCACGCCGCCAATGGCTTGGCCGTCCCACCATATTCCGGAGTGACCAAATGTGTCGTGTCGGCAGACAACCCCGTCTCTTCGATAGCCCCAATTTTATACAGGTCCTGTTTGTTGTGGTTCCAATTCTTGGGCAATCGCGAAAACGTCAAGGCCAAGGGTATCCAAGTAATTTGTAGAACGGAAATGTTCAAGCCAATTTGAATGGCAAGGGTAGGATATTCGCGTTGGTACTGGTAGCCGTCGCCTTCGTCGTTCTTGTTGCTCTTGCTCATGACCGCATCTGCAAAGTTCAAGACACGGGACTCTCCTACATTCAACTTGACTAGTTTGGCTTGTGAACTAGAGTCTCCCAGAATACGTTTGGTTGCTGGAGCTTGTTGGACATCGGTAACGACAGTTCCTTCTCCCCACTGAGTGACTTGCCACGAAGAAGAGGATGATGATGACGTGGTTGCCTTGGGGACAGACTGGCTCGGTTGTTGTTGTTGTGGCTGCTGTTGTTGTTGTGATGCCGGCGGTGCATGATGTTGAGAAGGACGTTGGGAAATACCCTCATCATCCGTTTCTTCATCTTCTGAATCTACAGCATTGGAATCATCATTGGCACCGTCCGCTGCATCGCCAGAAGAAACGGTGGATTTGGGTGGCAACTCGGCAATATAACACCCAGCTTTTCCAGAACTCTCCAATACCAAACAAACACCCATTGGATTCTGAGCACAAGCATCCCGTTCTGCTTGATTGCGAGGCTTGAGGAGTCCATCGTAGTCTCCTACACAACGCAACAAACAATGCTTGCGACTGACGGACTTGTCTTGTTCAAATGTGACATCACCAGCCTTGCGTCCTGACGTAAAGTAAACGCCAGGTTCGGAGCACGTTCCTATACTGCAATCTAGTGTTTGTGCTGCTTCTGTCGATTCCTGGAGGAACGACTGGACGCGGATCCACATGGTTGGATTATTATTTGTGGATGGATGTTTCGTGGGGTGGCACCAGGGCAAAACACGAAACTGGCAATGGCCGTCTACTACTCGTACTGCAGCGCTGATGACGAAAACCTCCCTCCGACAGTTAACAAGCCGTTATACGAGCTTTCCGCTGTCTCCATCCTTCCTCCCCACCAGAAGAAGGGTTCAAATAATCCTACAGGACTGCAAGAACTCATACTATATTAGCTGTCTAGTTAATATATTATGGTAGATACTGGCTAGTATTGGTATAGTTTCAAGCCGTAGGATGGAACACCCAGGTCAAGGAGCTTGGACTAATCATTGGATTACAACGGGTTGTTCACTCGATTCTCCACGGGGCAGCGGATGGCGTTGCTGCGCTTATCACTTCGGGCTCCTTGGTAGCCATCGATTGTGCCAATGTACTTGTAGCACTTGGAAGGACAGTATTTGCAGCAATAATCGTAAGTGTAGATATCCGCGGTTTTGTGGTCTGAATATACCTTCTCTCGGTCGGGAGTTCCTGCTCCTTCGAATCCGTGGAGAATCAAGTTCCCTGTGTCATCGTAGCAACACTGTTGACGTCCTTTCGTTCCAGTAGGTCCATCTGAGCGAATACAGGCTCTAGCCCCAGGATGATATCCCAAATCCAAACACGAATTCATGGCCTTGTCAAAATCCCAGTTGCTGCCATTCAAAGATCCAGTCCAAATGTTGGAACCTACGGGGCGGACTGTGCAAGGCAACATCCCCTTTTCAACGGCGCATGGACATTCAGGCAGTTCATAGATCCAGGCGGTGTCCTATGATAATAATGTGCCGGTAGCGCCCCCACAAATGACGCGAGAATGCGAGTGCGGCGTTAGAAATGACTTTGTGGTTCGTGAGAGACTTCTGGCAACTTTTGTACCTACCTCTCCTTCTTTCTCGAAAAACGCATCACAAGCCAAACAAGCACAATCCTCTTCATCGATTACTTCTTCCACAAAATCGAGGTAAATCCGAGAATCATATTGACCATCTGCCACGTTGGCAACGACTAGGTCCACTTGAACAACACTATTCTCAGAAGAGCCTGATTCAACATGCAAGCCCTTTTCACGCCAAGATGTCGAACCATTGGCATCAAAATCGCCTTTTGGAAAATCGTTCATCGCTCCACTCTCCAAGACCCACTTTTCATCATCACTCAACCGAATGTTCACTAAGAAGTAGTCATTGAACTGACTACCATAGTACCCACCAGGGACTTCAGACGTCTGAAAACGGTAGCGCAAGTTGATGTAACACGCATCATCAGATAATTCAAAGGTGTATGACGCTTCGTTTGGTCCTTCATCGGTCGTGGCGACCATCATGTCGTAATCACTGATGTCGAGACGACGGCGAGATGATGAACAACAGTTGCGACTGTTGGGTCTCCTTCGGGGGTGATTTTCCAACCCTCCAGAGTTCCACTGGCAAAGTCCTTGTTGTCTACAGCGCTGACTTCGTTGAAGCCAACGAGCGTCATAGTTGCAGCGCCGCTTTCCCCGCCAACGTTGCCCGTTGTTCCAAACTCACCATTGGGACCTCTGGCCGTAAAGATGATGGTTCGAGGAGGAATGTTTGCGAACATGACAGTTCCGGTGGCTAGAGGAAATTGTGTGAGAAACGAAGTTTAGCTTCTTGTTAGTGTGATTCTTCAACAACGTACCAGAGGTTTGAGTTGCATACACGGCGACATCATCGGCAAGGCTTGCAGTGACCGTGGCTTCCCCCAGAAAAGGTGCACCTGAATCATCGATCAAGTCCACCTCCATGGTGTAGGAACCAGCATGAATGGCTTTCTGCATAGAAACGGCAACGGGGCCCATTTCTTCAAGCGTCAGCCAGATTGGCAACGTGGAAGCATTGAAACTGAGAACATTTAGTCCTTCTTTCAACACCATGTCCTCGACACATGCCGTGGTTTCATTAACGGTAGGAGTCACACTCGCACCATCAACTTGAAGAATGACTGTCTCTGTGTCAAACTCGGCATTGTGAAGCACAATACAGAAGGAACCAATTGTGGGATTGTATGTGTTCACGTCCAAGATTGTGTCCCAGGTGAGATAGGGATAGTCAACCGAAGACGCCGTAGCGTCAGTGTTGCAAGGACCACAAGCGTACTTCTCAGGATCTTTGCTCACTTTCTTGGCAGCCTTGGCAGGACTGAGACAAAGGTCTGTGTACTCAAAGGTAGCAGCAGTGGGGGGAGCTGTTGGAGCACTGGTTACCCCTCCGTTCTTTTTGGTATTCTTAGTAATCTTGTTGTTGTTCGTTGCTTTGGTAGCTTTGGGAACAGTTTTCTCGCAGACAAAAATGTTGCCATCATCGTCACAGGCAATCTGCTGAACAGCAGGGCAACTCACAGTATCGTCGACGGGGGCGCCCCAACAAGAACGATGGAAAAGGCCCTGCAAACTCAAGACAAACACAGATGCGTAAAGCTTCATGGTGAGCAGTGGGTGATGCAATGAATCAATAAAGAGGAGTACCTTGGCAAAGTCCTTTTTGGGATTTGTGAGCTTGTCTTGTGGGTTGAGCCTGATGGAAAAGGATGATACCTCGTGAAGGCGAAGTCACTTAGTCGCGACCGCGCTAGAGCGCATGACGGATACTTTTTTGACTTTCCAACACGTATCTTGGAAATTGGACTTGAAGTGTCCCAGTCAAGAAATTTGATGACAGATGTGATCTTTCCACTTGGTAAATTGTTTGGAAGTGTCCCAGACAAGTTATCTGATGACAAGGACAGCTCCTCTAAATTGGGCATGGTGTTCGACCATTCACTTGGCAGTGTTGTCGACAGAAGGTTATGACTCTGAAGTGCAGGGAAGTCAAAGCGCTTGGTAAGTTGGTTGGAAACGTCCCTGACTGAGCATTGTAAGTTTAGGTATGTCAACGAGCTTGGTAGTCTGGTTGAAAGTGTCCCTGATGTTGACAGAGCATTCCAATACGTACCTCGGTATGTCAGAGAGCTTGGAAAATATGTTGGAAATGCCCCGTTCAAGTCATTCGAAGACATGGTCAAGTGTCGCAGGTTAGGCAAGGTGTTCGACCATTCACTGGGTAGTATTCCTGAAAGATCATTCCGATACATGTTTATTTATGTCAACAAGCTTGGTAAAATGGTTAGCAGCGTCTCATTCAAGCTATTTTCTGACATGTCCAGCGATTCCAAATTGGGTGCATCGTTTGCCAATGTACCGATCAGTGTTCCTGACAGAGAGCTGTCTGACAGATCAAGAAGGTTCAACGACGTTGGTAAGGTGGGCGTGTTTTTATCCGATTTCGCTAGGGACGCCAGCGTGTGGAACCCAACCCGCCGCCTTCCGACCAGTTTCCAAAGTCGCCTGGAGGGGACGGAAAATCGTTCCCAAGTCACAATATCTAGGAACGGTTGTCCATAGACTCATTTCGAACTTCTACAGTACTACCAGTGCGATTCCGGAGGCGCAAAGTGGTAGCACAAGATAATCGTCCAAGTCACTGGTAGTGTACGTGACAAGCATTAAGAAAAACATGGGCATAGCCATTGAATCTTCCAAAAGCTCAAACCTGCAGGAGTCATGATACGGTTACCAAATGCCGTTGGGGTGTTTCCATTCCGACGAACAGTACCGTGCGAAATGCAAGGCATTCGATCAGGATCATTGGCCAATTCGTCGTTGGTTGTTGGTTGTTGGTTGTTGTTGCTGTCGCAAAAACCTGCCTCCGACTGTTAAAACCCGTTATTCTCCAAACAGTCCAAGCAGTCGAAATTCCCACTGGATCCTCGCGCGAGGATCCATCGGGAAGCCGATCGAATCTATGGTCCTCGTAGGATTCGTTCAAACCGTAAATTGACGCGTGGAGGTTTATGCAGGAGTTCGCACGATATATTATCTTGGGTCACATCCAATGCTCGTAGGTCGTAGGCATTGGCCGTTGGCACAATTTACCCAAGCCCCTTGTTTTGCGTATCCATAGTATCATCACCATGAAGTCCTTTGCTCTTGTCCTCCTCTCTCTCCTTGTTAGCGCCAGTGCTATCGAACTCTCCCCCAGCAACTGGGACGATGAGGTTGCCGGAAAGACTGTTTTCCTCAAGTTCTTCGCTCCTTGGTGTGGACACTGCAAGAAGCTAAAGCCTGATTGGGACAAGCTCATTGACGAGTTCTCTGGCTCCGCCACTGCCCTCGTCGCCGATGTCGACTGTACCGCCGACGGAAAGCCTCTCTGCGATGCCAACGGTGTCCGTGGATACCCCACTCTCAAGTACGGAGACCCATCCAACTTGGAGGACTACAAGGGAGCCCGTGACTTCGCTTCGCTCAAGAAGTTCGCGGAGGAGAACCTCAAGCCCATGTGCTCTCCTTCCAACATCGACCTTTGCGATGCTGACAAGAAGGCCGAGATCGAGAAGTTCCAAGCCATGTCTGCTGCTGACTTGGATGCTTCCATCGCCGAGAAGGAAAAGCTCATGGAAGAGGCTGAGGAGACCTTCAAGGCTGGCGTTGCTGAGCTTCAAGCCACTTACCAAACTTTGATGGCCAAGAAGGAGGAGACTCTTGAGGAGATCAAGCAATCTGGACTTGGATTGATGAAGGCTGTTAAGGCTGCCAAGGGCAAGTCTGGATCCGATGAATTGTAAACACTACTACTACTCTAGTGATGTAGATTTTACCGGTATTGCGTTGCCTTGCTTTTTTTTGTACTATATTTTTGTAGTTGTATGCGATGGAGGTGCAGTACGCAACCATGGTTAAGCTACTATGTTGTGCTGTTGATTACAATTCGTCATTGGAAGAGGCCTCTCCTTCTGTCACGGCACGAAGTTTCTGGACCGCACGCATCAATCCGATCGGACCATCCCGAACGGCGGCTATCTCCTCGTCTCGTTGTTTCGCTGCTGCTTCAAATTGGGCTTGGAGGGATTCCAATGTTTCCTGGTAGGTTTCATGGGCTAAGGACAGTCGTTCTTCTTGTGCCTCGACCAATTCTTCCAATTCCTCTGCCGACATGGACATGTAATACTTTACCGATGCCTTTTCTTCTTCCGAACACTCATCGAGATGCTCTACCGAACAAAGTGGAATCAAATTTTCCTTGGCAAAGGCAGTAAGTTCTTCCAACGATCGACCTCCAGTATATTCTTCCAAACGATTGGGTTCTCCATACAATAAAGTCGGGAAACTCCGAATGTCCAAATATTCACACAAGGGTTTGCCTTCGTTCGAAACACAATCGACTTGTGCTACCAAACCAACAGGATCTTCCTGATAGGATTCTGCTAATTGTTCCCCTATGAGAAGAATAGAAAAAAGAATAGAAACAATGAGATACTTGCAGGGTGTAGGGCAGCAACTCGAATCGCAGCGATACTTACAAGCCTAAGTTGTAGTGCAAAAATGTGAATTCAATGCAGAGAAAAGAGTGTTAGGGGGTTCCTGATGATGCAACAACCAAATACAGAAGTAGACGTTGAATCAGAAACATACAGGTGCCTGTAAATGGACACATAAGCAGGAAGAATAATTTGTGAGCACAATCGTGGCAACAAAGAGGCACAATTCAGTTCTTCATTCCAATCTTTTTTCATTTCACATACAAGTAGTTGACAATGAGTACACCATGGTGCAAAAAATCTGTGAAAAAATCCATACAGAAGGAAGGATACAACAAAACATAGTTAGAAAACATCACATAGTCATGTCATTGCCCCCAATCAATCAAAAAAGTGATCGTACTTGACAAAGACCGTCTTTCCGGCCGTGACGTCGAAAAAGTCTTCTTCTGTCAATGACAATACATCAAAGCCTTGAGCTTGAAAGAGAAGAACAAAAGCCGAGAGTATCGACAAAGCCAAGCGTTGCATGTTGTTGGATATTTGCTATGGAAACAGCACGACGTCGTGTGTATATTTGCCAAGGCGTTGGGTTTTGGTCCGATGGATCTGTGACTCGTGTGACTTCTCCCAAGGGGGACTCCATGCGGGAATGACACGAGGTCGGCTGCGAGGTCAAGCAGCCGCCACCCCTCCCCTACTATGCGATAAATTTGCTATAGCTGTGCTAGAATATTAACTAATTCCACCTGAAAAATGACCGTTCAAGTCACTGTATCTTTGGGTTCTTCGTTGCTTGTCGTTGGACCCAACCCCCACCATGGGCACAAGTAGACGGTCACGTCTCTCCACCACACAACAAAAAGACCATGAAGTCTATCACTGTAGCTTTGCTCGGCCTATTGGTCGGAACCACTCACGCACTTGAACTCACCCCTTCTACTTGGGACGATGCAGTAGCTGGAAAGACTGTCTTCATCAAGTTCTTAGCTCCTTGGTGAGGCCACTGCAAGAAAATGAAGCCGGATTGGGACAAGCTAATGGACGCATTCGCTGATTCCACCACTGCCCTCATTGCTGATGTCGACTGTACAGCTGATGGCAAGCCCCTTTGTGACGCCAACGGGGTCCGTGGATACCCAACTATCAAGTACGGGGACCCATCCAACTTGGAGGATTACAAGGGTGCCCGCGACTTTGCTTCGCTCAAGAAGTTCGCGGAGGAGAACCTCAAGCCCATGTGCTCTCCTTCCAACATCGACCTTTGCGATGCTGACAAGAAGGCCGAGATCGAGAAGTTCCAAGCCATGTCTGCTGCTGACTTGGATGCTTCCATCGCCGAGAAGGAAAAGCTCATGGAAGAGGCTGAGGAGACCTTCAAGACCGGAGTTGCTGAGCTTCAAGCCACTTACCAAACTTTGATGGCCAAGAAGGAGGAGACTCTTGAGGAGATCAAGCAATCCGGACTTGGATTGATGAAGGCAGTCAAGGCTGCCAAGGGCAAGTCTGGATCCGATGAACTCTAGGCAGCGAACTACCGTTCGTTCTCCATCATGACGTTTCCTGTAGCGGATAGAGTGTGAACTTGTAATTGTGGGTGTTTCAGGCGCGAGGCTGTGAGACATGAGTGACGACTGATGTTTCCGGGCTTTTGAGTCAGGGAATGGGATATGTAGGAATGACGTTGCCTGGAAGCGTACTGGCATTTGCCAGTGCTGGTTCCTGGCGACTGAACAAAGTGAGAGCTATTCATCGACAAAACTGGTTTCGCTTCATTACCAGCAACGTTGATGTTTTCTCGCGTTACACATTTCGTTTCTTTTTCGACTAGGAGTCTTGTCGCGGGGCTGGAGCAACAACTTTTACAAAGAATCGCTTTTTCATACTAAATGGATATTGTTTCATGCTATTTGTACAGCAGTAGCTTTCTTCTATGCTCTAGAAATATTGGGTCGGCTGTAGAACTAGTAATATGATGCAGCTATACAGTAGTTTACCCTGTTGATGTTATATTATTGCAACATTGCGTGCTTTTGTTGCACTACCATAGTTTCCCCCCAAAGAGCTCGCACTATACCTCGTAGACCCCACCGGTGGCACAACTCACATCGTGATCTCTGGTCTCTTCTCAGCCCATGTACGATCCTCCGACATCCCCAAGATGAGAAGAATCATGGCAGGTGGATGAAGGTGTTACCCAAACTGGCTGCGAAGTAGGCCAACCCCCAGTGCCTGATGGAGATTTCAAAAAGTCGTCAAGCTGATTTCTTTCCATTAGGAAGCATTTGTACTCAATTCGGTAGCGACGGACTGTGCCACCTTGATTCAAATACACTTCCGTGCCTTCTTGCAACCGTGTGATTTGTTCTGCAGCAGCACTCCAGATTTGGCGAGGCGGTGTGGAAAAGCCGCTTCCATTGGGGGTGGAGGGGCTGGCTGGAACAACAGTACTAGTGGCACTTTCATTGGACGAATGGACACCAGCAACCTCGTCTGTTTCTTTGGGTGCCCGTCGAGCCTTCTTACGGGGAGATGCCTTGGGTGGTTGTTCGGTGGGTGGGCGCTTGGAAGAATTGTTGGATTCATTTCCCTGTTCTGAAGCTTCCTTCTTCTGTTCGTTGTACCGCTCCATCGCAACTTCATATTCCTCAGCTTCCTTGTTGGCTTGTTCTTGGAACGATTGTCGTTCGTCCTCGGGCATGGACTTCCACAATCTCTCAACAGTCGGAATCAATGTTTCCATATTCATCATTTTTTGACGTCGCTTCCGTACCTGTGCCAAGTTATTGTCCCGAACTGATTTGAAGAACAAGACATAGGCCGATCTCGGGCGTCTTGGTGGGACCAAAGGTTGATCCGAAGGCGATGTATCAGTTGGTTCCGTTGGCGTCTCGCTTGTTTTGTCAGGAGAACTATTGGGCGTTTCTTTGGTGGTTGATTCTGTTTTGGGTGTTATTGGTACCTCTGGTCTCGTGGCAACGTTGCTCTCCTGAGGAAAATGAGTTGGTGCGTTAATGTTGACGGCAGTAGCCCAGGATTGTGGGTTTTTGATCGGTACAAAACCCCAATTTCTGTAGTTTCTCCTGTCTGGTCCTTCCCATGATTGCTGGGGTCGGTATCCATGATAGTTTTGCTGTTGATAGGAAGGACCATTGGAGTGTGGACTCTCTCTCAGGTTGTGGACGCTTGCATTATTTTCGTTATCTGTTTCTCTCAGAATCTCCGCCAGGAAGTTGGGGTGGTTGACTAGGTTTGAGATCCCTTCTACACTCTCAGCAAAGCTTCCAATGCGTGAAGGAGTCTCAGTATATTGGAACGATGGAGGAGATGTATAGTTTGTGTCTTGACTGCTATCGGATACTTCACGACTCATGGAATGAAGACGTGGTGGTGAAGTTGTTTCATAGGTCTTGGGAGGAGGAGTACTGACAAGGTGGACACTTCTTGGAGGGACGAACTGTTCGTCAAGCTCTTGTGGAGGGACAATGTTGGTCAATGGAACTCTCATCCTTTTGTCAAATTATGAGCTTGGATTCATTCCGTTGGGCTCCCAAGTTGTCACGCCAGGCAAAATTTGGTGCTTACAACTCGAGTAGGCCAGCGTACGCCCTTTCCCAATATTATGTAGAGAAAGGACTGTTGGTGTACTAATAGCCTAGTTACTCGAGATGGTGTTTGCCTGGTTCGTTCTAAATGACATCCTTGGGAATTTCATCTCCACAAGAATTAGCTTTCCCTTGCAGTATCTTGCTCAATCGTGGGTTAGGGACCCCGCGTAGCCCGCAGTAGAATCGTACCAATCGTGACTTCTGGAATCCACCACTGGGGAAGGGACTGACCGTGGACCAAAAATCTGGCGCCAAAAAGGGTAACGGCATTTCAACGTCTGAACCAAGGTCACAAATTCATCTCGCTGGACATCTGCAGCCCAAAACATCAGCACCTTCCGAATTGTGCAACTAAAAGGTCTCCTGGCATGTCTCGACAAATATCTTCGGCGTCAGTGCTGTTTGTGGAACCAATAGGGTCATTTTTTCAAGAAAATACAGTGATGTTACAGCAGTACTGCCGGTAAATTCGTTTCAAGGTAAAAAAGAATACAGGTGTGGGGTAGAAAACTAGATTAACATATACCGCATACTATTAGGATAGTCCTTCTTTCTGAATCAGCATCCCAACATTGATTTTGACGTCCTACTGTGTTCACTAGTCTACAGAAGCTTTATTAGCTCCTCGTCGTCCAAGTCTTGGATGAGTCAAGCAGGAGTCAAACGAGTCAATCGGTTTTGGACCGCCGCCAACCAACCAAAAAAACAGTACCGTTTTCACTGAGCAAGATGGTGGACGTAGTGACCAACCAAGACCAGCTTCCTCATGTCATTCTGAGAGGATCCACGGCAGATCTTTCAGCATTGAGAGATTCTGAGTCTCAAAGCCTTTTCTTGGAACAACGTAGTCCACTTTTGCCTCAAGGCATTCCTTGCCGAGTTCAATGGCAAGACGAAAACAGTGCCGAGCCTTCCACTAGTGAAGGAGAATTGTTTGTAACATCATCCCAACTTTTGTTTGTAACATCACAATCCTCGGATAACATGTCGGATTTCGCTGTCGGGGCCACTTGCATTCATTTGCATGCCATGACCGAGGACCCAGAGGTATCAGTGTATCTCCAACTGGCTGATGGCAATGACGAAACATCCGAATTGACGGTAGTACCCCTTGACCCTTCCAGTTGCCAATCACTCTTTGATGCTTTGTGCAAATTGGTTTCTCTCCACCCCCTTGATTTGGACGACGAGGAAGGAGGTGATGAGCCATTTGGTGACGGCTGTGTCATGAGTGATGATTTGATTTGGGCCCCATCCGCAGGATTTGGGACTGTTCTGGGCGACGATGATGAGGAGGAGGGTGGTGCATCACCAGAGGAACGAGCTGCCATGTTGGAACGACTAGACAATCTTTTGGTTGTACAGCCTGAATATCAGGTACAAGACGGACAATTTGAAGATGCCGAGGAAGACGAGCGATAGTACATAACATAGACGTAGACTGGAAATCACGTGATGAAACGATATTGCTATAGTTTTTTGGAACGACCATCGGTAATCGATTCCATATAGAAACCAGACTGAGCCAAGCGCTGGATCAGTAGGCTCTCGAAGTGACGAGCATCCGACTTGGATGTCACAGCGAATGCAACACCTTGGCTTTTCGTCCAAGCCCCTCCCTTGGCTCGATGGCTGCGGAGGCGTTGAAAGATATCGTCTGTTTCTCCAACATAGAAGCGAGGTGGGCTGCTTTGTAGTCCCAGAATGTACACACACGACTTGTTGGCCAGAGCAGGTGGTGGGCTGCAGCGAGCTGGAATGGTGCTGGGAACTTGACCAATGAGGTCTGTCGCCAGCGCAACGGCTTCCTGGAATTTAGAGTCTGCGCCCATCTCTTCCATTGAATTCGCCTTAGTCTCCTCCTTCCGAGAAACAAAGTCTGCCTCAAAATAGGTTTGATTCGGTAGGCAGGATTCAAATTCATTGGCACGTTCAATGATATCTAGCGGTAGTCCGAATCTCGACGCAGTCACCATGGCCAACGAATCGTTGCACACACCATCGTCTAATTTGTACGTCCACTGGATTGACTTGCTATCGGGTGTTGATGGGTCAGTTTCTTGAGATATCGCCATTTGCTTGGTGACGACAGGGTTCTTGGTGGTCAAAGGTAGCTGGAGAATGTCGTGGAGGTGTGTCGCGAAGATACCGCGCATACCCCGATTGGCCATGGCTTCCAAAATCGCGGCTGCAAGTCGGGTTCCGTCCCTTGGAGAAGTACCGCGTCCAATTTCATCCACAAATACTAACGACTTGGAACCACAACAACGCATGAGGGCAGCCATGTCTTCCATCTCTGCACCGAATGCACTTTTATTTTCTGCCGGAACATCAGCAGAGGCACCTCGCAAGAAAATGGCGTCACAGCGCGGGATCCGAGAGCCTTCCTGTAAAGGTGCACAAAGGCCACAAATGGTCAACAGAGCAGCAGCTGCAGTGGACCGCATCAAGGTAGATTTGCCACTCATGTTTGGGGCGGTCAAGAAAAACATTGCATCCAAGTCGAAAGTATTGCTCACTCCTTGGGTTTGTGGCATCCAGTAAGGCCACAGACCCACGAAACGTGGAGAAGCTGTTGATTCCCCTTCGACAACTTCGGCTAGATGCCAATTCTGCTTTGTAGCCTTGACGGAATGATGGAATGCAGCCGACAAGGCAAGGTTGAAATGGGCGGACTGAAGGAGAGCAGGCATATGCCCTTGGTCCTGAAGCATCCCTGCCAAATTGGACAACTCCGCTGATACAACCGAACTTGCATCTTCACATGCTGATACATATTCAGACAATGCATCCTTAACACGCTTTGTGGTATAGCGATTGCTGAGGGTTTTGCCGTGTCGATCCCTGGGGTGGATGTAATTTTCGGTCTTTCCTCCTTTGGGAACCTTCTGCAATGCAAACAAGTTATTGAATATGTCCTGTTTCACAAGGGCCTTGTTCGAGTCATCTCCTAAAATGAAATCTTCCGCAACAGCCTTCTCGAGATCCTCAGTAGCCATTTCCACCCTTCTGTAAGCTGCTTCTGCCACTGATCGTTGGATTCGCCCACGCCAGGCCTCTTCGTTTCTCTCGAGGTAGCCCTCGGGGATGTAAACGCAACTTGTGGAACTTTCGTCCGGGGCAGCATTCCCATCCACATTCACGTGGTGAACATGGCTAACAATCGATTCAATCGCACGTTCCGCCTCTTGGCATCGTTCCAACAATGATTCTCTTTGAGCGACAAGGCCGCTCTCGTGGGAAGACAAGGTCAATAGCGCTTCGATGGTAGCGGAATTCCAGTTGGATTGTCTCAAGACGTACGTTGTCACATCCAGCATATGAAGCAGTTCTCCATAGATGTTGGCACTTGCTTGGCCTGCCCGAATCAAACTGAGGACTTTTCCAAGTGGAGGGACCACCAGAGGGGGCAAAGCGATGCTTGAGTCGGGATCCATGAGTGTCCGCACTACGGTCGCCAAGGCCTGTGAAACCTCTGGAGGTGGTGGCACAAGAAGATAGCGTTGAATGAATTGTCGAGTTGCAGCTGGGGCTGCATCGTCTAGAACATGAGAAATCAGGGAAGGTATAGTGGGATCCTTCAAGAGTCCCAGCTGTGTAGCCGTTTCCATGTACAGAGGATTTGTGTGTGTAGATGACTTTGAGA
Organism: Nitzschia putrida; assembly: GCA_016586335.1. Taxonomy (NCBI): domain Eukaryota; phylum Bacillariophyta; class Bacillariophyceae; order Bacillariales; family Bacillariaceae; genus Nitzschia; species Nitzschia putrida. The sequence continues at coordinate 235,251 of BLYE01000027.1, read as the reverse complement.
CTGTGAAATCTTTGAATGTACTCGCTAAATCCTCTGAGGTGTCGATGGCGGTGTCTCCCTCGGCTGTGTGGCGCCTAGCATTCCACTGAATCAACGTATCCACCACAGCTTGAATGTAGCGATCGGATTCTGAACCTCCCAAATGCGCTGAGTTGGGAATCAGGTCAGGTGGTAGCACTATCGTTCGAATACGAAATCCCCCCAGATTGGTCTCGACGCATTGTCGCGGGGATGAGTCATTTTGTGGTTCTGAATCCAAGCGTCGAAGTTGGGGCAAAAACGACAAGGAACGGGAGGGTGGCGACGTATCAGTAGGAGAGGGAATATAGACGAGGGGTTCTGCAGGTGGGTATGCGGCGAGACGACATGCCACTGCTTCTGGTGTCAAACGCTCAGAATACTCAACGGATCGTTCCTCCAGAGACACTTCAATGAGGTGATATCCAGCCGCTGTTTTTACAATTCCGACGCAAGGTCTCGATGGCGGAAGCATGTCCAAGGACGCGTGCTCCTGATCTCCACCCAGAAGCCAATTGTCATAGAGATATGCAGGGTTAGCAGGGGACACAATTTGTGACAAAACACGTGTTTTGAGTTTGGATGTCGATGATGCTTGGCCAACTTCTTCGTACACTGCCACCGAGAATCCCTGTTCAGTTAAACAATTCAGAGTGGCCTGAACATTGCGCCAAGGACAACCAGCTCTGGCTTTGCCACCCATAGGGTTAAGTCCAGCATGCTCCACCAAAAGGAGAGCATCCATTCCATAGGTTTCATAAAAGTCTCCCATCCTGGTCAGGATGATCGACTGTGGATATATTTCCTTTTGTTCTCGACAAAAGGCCAAAAATGTTCCTTTCTTTCCAGCAGTCGAAACCTGAGTCTTTTTCGCTGCACCGTTGCTTTTTGGACTGGCATTTGGATCAAATCCCATCGGACATTGTTGTCCATCCAATTGTTTCAAGAGCTCCCGTGCAACAGGGCGAGTGACATTGCGGAGAGGGGCTTGCCAGTACGGGTCCATCTTGGACCCCGGACTGTCAAATAAAAAGTCAACAGATTGCAAATAAGTATTGCGGTTGGAAAACTGAGGAAACCGCTGCGTTGACTGGGAGATATCTGTTGACTCTGTGGATGGAATTGCATCATCTTCCTCGACGTGTTCCTCCATCTGTTCCTCCATCTGTTCCTCCATCTCCATAGAACTTGGCCGAACATTGATAGCTGAGGACAACTCCCGACAATGAAGAACCAACTGAGCCATCTGGCGTTGGTTGGGAGAAAGTGCTTCATCTTGAATAGCCTGCTGTAATATTGTTTTATTGGAGGACTGTCGTCGTCCAAAAATAGCTTCCGAAACTTGTTTGGGGCTCTGCACGTTGATGGGCGTTCCTCCATTGAGTTTGGTAATTTGGTGTTGAAGAGAGAGCAACAATTCTTCATTATTCCCCTCGTCCATCGAATCGGTAGAATCACACATGCGGAGGGAAGAGAAGGAGCAAGAAGCCACCGGGGAATTCAAATCTCGACATCTTCGGGCACCCAACAGGAGAGTGGTAGGCGAGAAAGCCCTCGTTGGTCGTCTTGACGAAATCAGAAAGAAGGAGAAGTACATTATCTGAATGACGGGCACTATCGCTATTTTCATGTGCACCACTCCCTAGCTGAGAGCCAGATACTTGGTGACAATAGATCCAAGCTTCTGTCCGAACAGAGTGGACTTTGTTCCGACAATGCTGGAGGGTTGACGGTGGCTAGGTGGTGTTGACGGAATTTGTGATTCTGGTCCATCCGATCAAGCGCGCCAAAAATGGATGTCACCTCAGTCGACAACCTCGACTTCTCAATATATTTGTCAAGTACTAATAAGGAGAACTCCATGGATGGGAATCTTAGCACTGTTATTTTAGCTCTCTATTTTTGGTTCCGTCATCATCGCATCCATCGAATACATCATCATCCTCTTCCTCTAGACTATCTTCTGCATCAATGTCAGTATCGTCGATGCTAACTGAACGGTTGGCTTCGCGATCTTTGTCGTATAGCTCTCGATGAACCCGTCTAAGAATAGAAAGGAAGGATTCGCTGATTTTGTCCATCTCCGCGGCATCGTCGTAAATCTCCTTGGCCCTAGCCTTTTGGATAGCCTCATCTGGGCAATCTAACAGGCAGCGTAGAAGGGCTGTGTACGTGCTCGAAGCAAAGTTCAGTGGCCGAATGTCTGTTCGTTTCCGTTGTTCCTTCGAAAAGTCATAGAGTTTCAAAGCCAATCTCCAATCCTTGCAACGCGAACATATTCTCCACATGAGAATGTACACAGGAGGATCAGGAACAACGCGCTTGCTGTACAAATGACGGACGTTGTCAGGTTTGTCCCCAAACAGATGAGGCGTCGAAATATGGTGGAGAAACTGAAAGAGGTGCCAAGCCCGTTCGGGCAATTGTTTCACCTCATCGTGTTCAAATCCACCTTGCTGCGGTTGGCCCTTGGACCGGGAGTCTGGAATCGCGTCTGCCCAAGCATTTAGTACGTATTTGGCAACCTTGAGAGGGTTCATGGTATATCGGTGAGTCAGACCATGGAATAGTTCATAGCGCAGCCACAGTTCATCGATTTGAGCACCCGTTCTTGTCAATTGGAAAAGAAGGTGCCAAGTGTCAACGTTGGGGTACCACGTGGGTGACATGGTCATCCTATCAAGAATGTTGGTCATCGCATAGTCAAAGTCTGCCTTTTGCTCTTCAAACGTTCTCTCCCGAGTGTCCTTGCGGTGTTTCAATGCCAACAATACCGAATGGAAAGTGGATCGTTTGATGGAACCTCGCAAATCTGACACATCATGTGCCAGGATGCATGCTTCCAATAGTTGTTGCGATCGTCGGATATACTCGTCCATTTGTTCATCTACTGTTTTCTCGGGTTCGGTTGAATCCTGTTCGGAAGGTGACGCACCATTCATGCTGACGGGATATTTGGCAAAGATTTGTACCAAACTCTGTAGCAACTTGTGATCATCTTCAAACAAGAGTTTCTCCCATTCTTCCTTGGAGACTAGTGTCGGGTCATGGTTCAACAATGTTTCCCATCGCGTCTTGCTAAACTTTCGTTTGGCAAGGCCTTCCACCCAATCCAAGTATCCGTCCAAAGCAGTCGGAGGGGTATTGGCTAGACATTGAAAGCCAATCGACCAGAATCGAGGTGATGGGTTGAACCTTGAATCCAAAAGCGTTGTACAGACTTGTCGGGTGGCATACGCCGCATTCTTGTTGTAGGTTTCCACATCCTTTCGCATTTGTGACCTTCGCCCGGATGATCGACTACTATTGTTGTTCACAAGTTCTTGATTGCCCGCTTGGGTGACTTGCAAGTAACATACCATGACTGTCCACAATGGTTGATGAAACAAGGTAGGATATTCTTTGCACAGCTTTTCGGCTCTCCGAATCGCCTTGAGACTTCCACAGTCGAGGTGAGCTCGGACCGTCAAGTTTAGAATCTTGCGGGACATTTTGGAGGGATCAATCACTTGCTGAATGGTATCGACACGTTGCCTGTACCACTCATCCGTGGACAATGCTCCATGTGGATTGGGATATAAAAAGTAAATGAGGCTGACCAGCTTGCCGTAGTGATTTTTGGTTGGAGCATATTCTCGCTTTCGGTGTGCCGACAAAAGATCCGCCGTGGAGAAATCAGCATCAATTTGGGTTTGTGGGGGTTTCTTGGGTGGTGGAGCTGGAACTTCCTTGTTCCCTCCCATCATGGCTGGGATCCAACCAAAGATTCCTTTGCGAGGCTCCGCGGGTGTTGGAGTAGTAGTGGTGGTTGTGGTCGTGGTGTTTGTCTGCGATGTTTGTTGTTGCGACTCTGCCAATTCTGTTTCTGAGAGTGGCTTCCAAATGGGTTGAAGTGCATCGACCAAGACCTCTCGTTCTTTTCGAATCCGTTGCCAAAAGGGCAGAACCGTGGTCAATGCCTCTAGATAGGTAGGATCGACGGAACTCGTGGGAACGGCAGCAGCATTTCTAGTAGCATTCGGCGGTTGCATCTCGGCTCGCGATCGCTGTGACAAAAAGGTAAATCGATACTCTTCTTTCATGTAATCATCGCTGTCTCGGTACAAGTGATTGCGGGTGCCATCAAACAAGGCTCGAAAGGTTCGTTCACATTGCGAACAAAGTTCCTTGAACTTCTCTTCGGATTCTACCAATTGATCCCAAGTAACGTTTTCGACTGGCGGATGCGTAAAGTCTTTGAGCAATTGATTCCATTCTTGATCGAGGGAATGGGTAGGGACCAGTGGAATGGATGGATCGGTGGTGTCATTGCTTCCATCATTGCTACTACTGACAACCTCTTCAGGGGAAGTATTGGACACTAGGGATTCATACTCTTCCAACAACTCTTTGAGAGAAGCTTGATTTTGTCGAATCCGTTGTCGTTTTTTGGGATCTAATTCAGTCGGTTGCTCTGGTTCTGGAGCCAATTTTCGGGCATCATCTTCCCAATCATCCAAGAGCGAGGATGATGCTGGAGACAGAGAGGAAGAGTCGTCTTGTGATTTGTTGGAATACGATGGAATATGGATATCGACACTGGTAGTGTTTGCATAGAAGCGACGTGGCTCGTGGACCAAAGAAGTGAGTGGATATAGGGATACTCGTTGTTGCTGTTGTTGTTGTTGCTGCCGTAACAGAGGAGGTTGTGTATAATGATTTGTGTGGACCCAAGGAAGGGATGAAAGACAAGAACGTTGATTCACCCAAAGACTCCGAGGTCGTTTCCGTAGAAGCAACGACAAGGACTCTTGTTTGAGTTGCCGTGTGGAACTACAACAAGGTCTGGAAACCAACAAAGGTCTCATTGGGCAACGTTGCTTTGTGGTTGCTTGTTTTATTAGGTAGTGTTATTATTTGAAAGGTGGAGACGGTTCTCTTTGGTGGATGAGGTGTGCGAATTCTTGAGCCGTGTCGTGGTCGAGCTAGCCATCACAGGATCCTTGTGGGTCAGACGGATGGACGTCTGGATTTTACGGAGGGAGGACACACGGCTTGCCTGGAACTCTCTATGGAATCCACGTGGCGGTGCATGCATGAGGCAACCAACAACCAACACCAATCCCTCACTACAACTACGTGTACTAACGAAACAAGAGAAAGGAGGATAAAGCATCACTACTGTTGTTGTACAAGCAGCAAAGTGATTCTATCCATGTCACGTTGGGTGTGGCGGTTTCTACTTTCTTGTTTTGTGTGTGGGGTGACACACACTGTTAGTTTTCTCGTTGTTTTGCCTCCAACGAGAATTACAGGAAGAAGCAACCTACCACCTGCAACGATCGGCGGTTTGGACCATCAATCCACATGGATTCCTCGATATGCACAGACTGTACCACACGGCCAAGTAACCAACGACAATGACCCTCGACATGTCATTCTCAAGTTGGGGAGAGGCCCATCACAAGAACGATCCAACAAGAATCCTTCATCTCGGCAGCAGCAGCAGCACTACCAAATTGTTCCCATTTCTCAATTCTTTCAATTGGGATATACATTACAAGATATCACCTCTTTGACTTGCGATACAGCAGCCATTTTGTTGAGTCAACGTGTTCCTCGTCCCTCGGCACCCTTGCCTGTCACTTGGATTCTATCTACCGGTAGTGCTGCTAGTACTACTACTACTGCTGCTGGCAACAATTCCACTGTACATACTACATCGGCACCATCATCTTCCTTGGATGAGTCGGGTCTCCTGGTGGCAATCAACAAGAGTCAAGCCGAGCGACTAGTGGCTGATTTGACGCAATCTACCGCTAGTACTGTTTCAACCTCAAATCCAACCACGGCGTTGGATGGAACGTCAACGTCATCCAAAACAGCCCGCGATACTGCATCCACCCAAACTCTGTCCGGGACACCATGGCCTGATACCCCGACAGATACCTCAGCAAGTACCCGCGCCGAGTCTAATAACCAAAACAAGGATACATTGTCTACCACGACAAGTCGTACACCATTCCTCCAAGTGTCGCCACAAGAGTTTGTTCCGTTTTCGACGATACCCTTGAGGAGGACAGCTACGTCGACAACTACGCAAACACTGGAACGGGAATCTTTGAATATTGTATCTACAATTGCGAATTCCAATCAAAGTGAGGTACTACAAGAAGACGTTTCCGTTCTATTGTACACCGATTGGCAAGGCAACCTGTCCTTTGTACCCACCGCCAACCTCACCCGATTAGGCTATTCGGTGGAGGAACTCCGACGACTACACACCACCGCATTCGATCGGATTGTGTTAGGGAAAATTGTACGACCTCATCAAGGGATACCTGTCCGATGGAATTCTCTTGTGGGAGAAGAGGGCACAGTGGTGTGGGTACCAACCATGCAAGCGGCACAAGTCAAGTTGGAACGGTACAAACGAATGCAACAACTGAAAAAGATTCGAATACAAACAGAACAATCCACAAAGAACGACAGAGGAGATCCTCCTCCTCCCAAATCGAGTTGGTTGGTCGATATGAGGACGTATCGCAAACAATTGCGAGAAAGTGCTGCCTTTCGATTGAAATGGCTCGGGAAATCGTGGGCTCCTTGGATTCAACAAGAAGCCAATTTGCGGTTGGATCTGTACAAGAACTTTTTGTGGATGTGGCACGATTACGTCGAAGGGGATCATGGATACCGTGCGGAGCAGTAAACGAAAAAATCTATCGACTACAATATCTTGCACTGGAGGGAGTCCATACCCACGGTGGACATCACATCGTACTTCGGTGTGATAAGTGACCCTCTACTCTGGTATACATCCATTATTTTTGTAAGTCTGAACTTTACTCATACGCAAGACGCTCGGTTTGATGTTTAGAACAAGGCCAATCAATCTGTTCTAACAACAATCCCTACACAAACAGCATCGGAGACTGGTCCTCCTGGATATGGGCGGAGCGTCTTCGTATTCTGGATTGGATACTCAAACAAGTACTCACTTATCTTCTTCTTCATGTAGAACAAGCCCATATTCGTCATCTTCTTCGTAGACATCCTCAAATTCCAACAGGAAGCTACCTTCGAACTTGCGCTCAAATGGCGTTTCGTAGTAGAGGTTCAAGCTCTCCCGGGACTCCGCGAGATAGTCCACTACTGCCTTAACGGACTTGACCAATTCTTGTGGAACTCTGGTCTCTGCTTCACCACAACGGATCAGTGCCAAGAACACTTTGCGGACTGCTTCAGCATTGTCAAACTGTGGCCAGTCAATCGGCTGATCCGTGTCGACGGGGTTAGACTCGGTCCCATACAATGTGTGAGCAAGAACATGGTTCCTCGAAGCAAGAACTGCCCGGTTCGCCTTCAATTCTTCCTTCATTGGACCCACCACAAAGGTTACATCCAGCCAACGGGGATCTGTCAGAACTACAGGAAGTGTGACATCAGCATGGATACCCCTCATTGTTTTGGACCGCTTTCGACCTTTGATCAATCCAAACTTTTCCTGGACAACTTCCACGTCTTGCAACTCAGACTCCCAAAGTAGCTCCTCCACCTCCGAACGAGTAGAGTATGCTCTGATGACATAGTCCACAGCATCAACCTCCAAATCTGGGAGTTCAATATGGCCCGTTTTCGAAAGGTCTCCAATCAGAGATTCGAGTTGAGGGAAGTAACAGGCGAGAACGGCCTTATTGAGTTTGAAGGACTTTTTTGCGTCACCTTCGCCGACCACGAGCTTAAAGTCAAGCGGAACATTTGCAGGAGGAATGATTTCCTGCTGTGTCCTTTCGTTGGGTTTCTTGTCATTCTCTTCCAAGGATATTTCGCACACCGGTAACTGATACGCAAGGGGAGCAACAAAGTGGTAACGAGCAGGAGGGAAAACCACCTTTTCGGAAACTGGCGTAAGCTTGCGGGCGAATTCCAAAAGTGTTTGGTATTGATCATCTTCTGGAACGAGAATGCTATCCATTTGGACTCGAATGTATTTATCGTCAATCTCGTCGGGCCCGCATACTTCCAAAATGGGCGGGGTGACCATATCGTAGTCTTTTTGCATGGCAAGCACAAATGATTCGCCAATATCGTACAACCGAAAGCCATCGGCTTGTTTCAAAAGCCATTTCTTCTCTTTTTCCTCGAGAGGAGCAAAGAACGACTCTGGCCTTGGATCGACATATCCAGGGTCAATGACTTTCTTGACGTATTTGTTGAAAACCAACACAGCAGCTCTGCTGGAGGACGCCGTTTTGACGCTATACCAAGAGAGACCCATGGTTTGTTGTCACGGAAACTGTGATCTTTGCAAATTGTGGCTTCAAACTATTGAGATTTTCATGGGAACCCGGTAATCTGAGATTTTGGTGAGAACACGCGGAATCTGGTACTAACAGTAGGGTAGGTCAATATGGGGTTTTAGCCGCCGGCAGTGGAGCAAAAAAGCATGTCGCACTAAAATATTTTAGACCAATAATATCCAGTCATGACAAGTCACGAAACAGACCAAGACCCCAGGTGAAAATGGGTCCGTGCCAGTGCCTCCCCCTCTTGACCGGCATCGTTTCGTATCAAACAACATTATGTTTTCATGTGATACCAGCTCATACTAACGTGTACAACAACTTAATTTACTTTAATGCTGCTTTCCCTACCTTCTCTGAAAATATTTTGTCCAATGATGAATTTTTACTGGATGTTAGTAAGTGCCTCATGCTGAAGGAAGATTACCTAGTGGTGTCGTGGCGTAGTTGGATGAAATTCGTACTAGTTTTTATTGAAAGTTACATGGCATTTCGTATCCAGAAAATTCAAAACTCGTATTATTGGAATTAACGGAAAATTGAAGCACGAGCAAAACTTGCAGGGTGGGGTGTTCGACACTGACGACGGACGATCAGCCCCCCACTTTTTTTTCTGCCGGCGGCTAAAACCCCAAATTTTAGGGTTTTAGCCGCCGGCGGGAAAAAAAGCGACATGGGTAACCAATCAGAACACACGACTAAGTCGGCGGCTAAAACCCCATATTGACCTACCCTAGTAGTAGCTTTCCCCTGCGATGATGATAGCATGATGGAATCATCATCTGTAGAAGATTAGGATTAGTGCGGCAACAAGATCGAGTACTACCCGTCGTACTCGAGCATCCCATCAGGTGTTCTGTAGCTACAAACAGATACACAATGCACATCAAGGGGTGACCAACCAAACACCATGGAATGCAGGATCTGGAGAAGGTGCAGCTATACTACCAGTCGTTTGCAGCAGTACGAAGTACCGATCAAAATCATCGAGCTACCAGTACAGTACTACTAGTACTGTACATGCAATGGCTTGCAAGCTTGAGGCTTGGACATTATTTAGAGATTCTCATGTGAACACGACAATCTGGGATTGATTTTGGTGTGAACATTCTCATACTGGTGGGGAGGAGGATCGAGATCTTTCGGATGATGGAGCCTCTTGGAAAAGAACATTTTTTTTCGCGTACTACTCATCCATCCAAGAGAGAAATTAGAGACGGGCGCGACTTTTCGTTGGTGGGACTTGCCAACGCCATAGTCCACGCTTGTCCCTGCAGTGTGGGTCACGAACACAAAATTTCGTGGGTCGCCCGGCGGCATTGCGATTTGAATTGTTGATAATAACGGGATGGTTACTTAAAGCGGGATGGTGCATTTTTGCCATGTTTGTGCTTATTACGTTGTTGGCAAGCAGGCAACGGAAAAGGTTACTTGGGATAGTGCCCCTGATATTGTGGGTCCGAATAGAGTAGGAGGGTCGCAAAAAACGGCCATTGGAGAGGCAGCCCCACGTCGTCATCAGACTTTGGTGGAAATACGGCGGCCAACCAGAGCAGCTTACTTTTTCTCGGCACGTGTGTCACGGAGTCGTTGCCTATTATTTCCCTCGTGTCCTTGGTTTACACGTTACCACCGTTCACCCCCTTGTTGTTGTTGTAGCAACAGCAGAACGAAAACACTTGACATCTTCCAGTATCGGAATTAATAACTGCTTCCAGCATTCATCACCGTCGAAACACTCGTTCCTCTCCCTCCAAATCTCCTTCCAAGATGTGCACAAATACAGACGCCAAGAGCAAAAGCGACTCTGTCAAGTCCAGCAGCCCCACGGTTCAACGAAGGGAAGACTCCTTCCACAACCTCAATTCCTCCACTACCTTCAAGGATGTGGAACTTGGAGCCCTTGTCAAGAGTTCCTCGCAGGATTCCAACCAATCCGAGTCCAGTCAAGCAAGTGCCGTTTCCTGGTTGTCGCTCAAGGCGGTTACCAATGGAAAGGTCTTGTCGGCTTGCGTCCTATATAGTTTCTGCAGTGTCTCTATGGTTCTTGCCAACAAGAGTTTGGCTTCCAGGTAAGATCATTATTTGCATCTCAGTGGTAAATAGCATCATGGCTCCTACCGGTAGCTTGGGTGTCTACAGTCTATATCCAAACACGCGTCCATGGATGCTCACGGAATTCTTCTCCAACACTGTTTTTCGTCTTTGTAGTTACAACCATTTGATTGATGGAGATTTGAACATTCTGTTGGTTGTCTTTCAAGCGATTGTTGCTGTTGCCTGCGTCGAATTTTCCAAGTACATGAAATGGGTAGAGTACCCAAACTTCAACCTAACTACCGCCAAGCAATGGGCCCCAGTCAATGTTTTCTTTTGTATGATGCTGTTCACTGGAATGGCTGCTCTTCAATACAACTCGGTCCCTATGGTTACCATTTTCAAGAATGTTACCAACATCATTACCACTGCCGGAGATGCCTATTTCTTTGACGCCACCACGGAATCCTTGGTTGTCGTTGCCTTTGGAATCATGCTTACAGGCGCCGTGGCTGCCGCTTGGAATGACATTGAGGTTACTTGGGTGGGTCTCTTCTGGATGGCACTCAACTGTATCTCCACGGCTGGATATGTGCTATACATGAAGTTTGCCACCAAGAATGTCAAGCTTTCCAAGTTTGGAATGGTATTCTACAACAACTTATTGTGCGTCTTCTTTTTGTTGCCTGCCGCCTACATGATGGGACAAGTCCAAGTCTTCTTCGCCACCGATGCTATCCATACGGTCGACTACTTCACAAAGAACATGTTTGCTGGATTTGTAGGATTCTTCTTGAACTTTGCCTCCCTCAACTGCGTCTCTGTCACTGGTCCTACCACCTACGCCATCATCGGGTCTGTCAACAAGATCCCTGTGGCCTTTTTGGGATACATCCTCTTTGATAACGCCATTACAAGAGAAACATGGTTCTTCATCTGTGTCAGTATGGCTGGAGGGTTCCTCTATTCCTATGCCAAGATCCAGACGAGTCGGCAAAAGCAACCACAATCAGGGAAGTAAAAGGGAATCCAAAAGGTTGACTATGGTTATCGACCTCTGCATATTAGAGTTGATTATTTTGGGATCTTTTTGTTCTGTTATTAGTCGTAGCTTGTGTTGTACTCGTAGTTGCCATTATTATTGCAGCATTGCAGTTTCGTTTGCCCTGAGATTCATGTCATGTCCGCTCGTCGTCGACGGTGGTGGCGAGCTTGTTGTGGTCGTTTTTGTCGTCATTCTCTGTGCTTCTCGCTTGCGACTAACACAGTCTTCTTTGTGGAACCAAAACTATTCCTCCTAAACTTTGGCATCGATTCCTAGCAAGCAGTATCGTTGATCAGGGAAAGGATGAAATCGGCCTCGTCGTCCCTTACCCAACTCCTCCCAGAGAGCGAAGTGCTACTGAAATTAGTAAAATAATAGAAAAAGACCTTTCGCCATGCTCCTCCTCGTCCGTGGTGGTGCCACCACGACCGAGGACGAAATGCTGCTGGTGCTTGTTGTTCGCCCTCATTCTTCCTCCTTTGTTGCTTGGTGCAAGAAGGTCTGAAGTAGTAGGTAGTAGTAGTACTCTAGCTAGTTCGAAGATATCTTCCTAGTACTAGAGGGGCAGTTGTAGTAGTGTAGTAGTAGTATTCATGCATCCAACGCAGAGGACGAGGACGAGCAAGAAGAAGAAGCAAAATAGTTTCTTTCGCCATGTTCCACATTCTTCTTGGCACCGCAGAATTCGTTCTCATTCTCGTTCTTGCAAGAAAAAGAACAAGAATACTACTAAGGATAGTTCTCATCAACTCTTTCGTGGCAGAACCATGTTAGTAGCACGGTGGTGCTACTACTCAAGATAGTTGCAGCAAAGTACCCTCCCTTTCATATGGAATCCTCTCTCTAGAGGTGGTAGTAGGAGTGCTGAGTGTTCCTCCTCGTCAGCAGAGATTCGCACTTGATTCATCGTGATGAGCAAGGACGTTTCCACCTTTTCGCGAAAGCCGAATGGATCAAAGAAGCTACTACTATGCTGCATTGGGTGGCGACTTCTCATTCTCCTTTCCCATGCAACCTGATTGTACTGTCGACGTCGACCTTACTACTACTAGTAGTACTATTAGCGTCGATCATCGTAACTGGCAGCCACTCTAGCAAGAAGGATAATTTACCATCATCGTTTTCTTCAAATTTCTGTAGGGTAGGTTTGTGGCCGCAGACGAGTGAAGCGGCAATTTTCTGTAGCTGCAACATTCGCTGAGAGGAGAATGTGTTGATGTTGTGTTAATGGGGGGGAGGTTCTGGGCTGTGAAGGCACGCCACATTAGACTCCACTTTCGCGAAAAGAGAACAGAGCCATGGTATCCTACTCTAGAGCTACCGTGAGAGAGGCTTCCCTCCTTGGAGGCTTCTCGCATTGCCAGCAGCTCTCTTTGCTCTGTTGTGAGCCTTCTCGAACATTCGAATCGAATGCCAAGCATTAAATAGAGTTGGATGATAAATTCTCCTCATCATGCAAAGGGCTCTTCTGTGCGTCGTCGTTGCCTGACACACCTTCCTTCTTGTTACAACTCCGCCGTACGGACTCGTAGTACTACTGCATGCAACCTGCTGGTGCTGAAAAATGGGTGACGGTTCTCCGTGTCAACTGTACTCTAAATACTGTCACGGAAGTGAAAAAGGGGATTGGGCCTATTAGCAATGTACAGTACTACACCACGACAAACAAGCAGGAGAATAGGCGTCCTCCATTTATTAGGAAAGTGGTACCGTCGTCGTCGTGGAAGAGAGTCGTGATACTTACATCACCATTGAATGTTCGTCGAAAATGACTTGTAGTTCGATTGATTTGAAAGAAGTGCCCCTACACTTAGTGAAGGCTTCTTCCACCATCATCAATAATCACAAAATCCTGTTGGCGGCTGTGTGGAGCTTCACTCCTATTAGGGTCTTTCCTCTTTTAGTCCCTGTGTGAGACCATGGAATGGATGAAAATGAGAACTTTCCCAATTCGTCGATATCCAGTTAACGGAATATTGCTCGCGGTTTGTCCTTTTCATGTCCACGAATCTAGTGCCACATGATACGGGAGTGTTACTCCTAGTAGAAATTCCCTTGCAGCTTTAATTGTTTGGATGATGTCAATTGCATCTGCGGAAGAGCCAAAGTGCACTATCTTTATTCATAAGACCGATTCGCCCTGTCACGTAAGCAATCCATCGCTTCGCCTTGTACAGCTGTACAACTGCCGTAGGAATGTAGGCACGAAGAAGCAAGCGGATGATCAAAATTGTCCTACGTCAATTGTACACAAGTATTCTACGAATGATCAAGGAATCTGGAATCCATCTGAGGCTTGGGATAGAAAGTTCTGAATGGATTCAGGCGCTACTGAAATTTTGATAAGTGGGGTGTTCTTTGGCGCTATGAGGAAGGCTGGAAGAGATACACATTCACCAGGTCAAGATGTATGGGGAAGTGACCCTTTAATTCACGACGCGGAAACGGTCTTCTTCGGGAACCTATGCCATCCCGGGTCTTGTGTTCACAAAGCCATCATTCTGCTCACATACTTTTTGACAAACAGCAACTTTCAAGGCAACGACGCAAAATGAACTGCCCATCAACACCAACCCCCGCAACTGAGGCACTCGAGAAAGCTTTGCGACAGGTCACCATGCCCGCAGTAGAGCAGGTGAAACCAAGAATTAGAAGAAGATCAACCGCAATCTCCAGGAGGGGGTCCTTGGACAGTGCGTTCAATTTCGCACGTATCGAGGAAGCCACAAAGGAAGTGGAGGAATCCGTGGCATTCCCACTGATTGACTGGAGTTTCAATGAGGTGGAGGAGGAAGAAGAGCTCATTGACAGTGGAGTTCAAAAGCTTCCAAAGAGGCGATGCCAAGGACTTTCGCGAACTGGTTGCTCAATTGATCTGTACAAGCTCTCAGCCGAAGCTTGCCGTTCCCGACGGGGCTCTACAGGATCCATGCTGTGATTCGTTTCTTTCCCTTCTCAACCCGCTACGCATGTATATATTCTATGCAAGGGTCGATATCGACCCTGGATGCACAGCTACTGGAGTCCAACCCAACACTGTAAATATTAGGAATTCTAGATCTATCTTTCTCATATCTCTACGCCATCCTTGCTTTCGCTTTGATGACGGTCGAATTCTAATCCATTGCCGGTGTCCTCCCGGTTGGAAAGAGGCTTTCTGTGCTCGTTGGCAATGGGACATCATAATATACTCAGTTAGTACTACTACTACCGGGTACGGTAGTAAGTAGTAATGCTATATACCTTTCGACGGTAACTTGGGTGGTGGTGCCCAACGTTGTCCGGAAACGAGTGTCAGGCTTTTCGTTTTAAGACATTTTTGGCGTCGGCGGAGGCAACAGCAGCAGACGAGTGCCAGCAGTTAGAAGTAACGACGTGGAACGTGGAGAGCTGATAGCACGTTGCTCTAATTATTACTCAGGATATGCCACTCCATGCTGTTCTTTACTACGAACGTTAGTACTAACGTCTTTTGTAACAACGTTTGTGAATTCTCGTTGGCAAACAACAACAACCAAGCAATCAAACAACTGGTAGAAGAGGTATAATTCTGCTACTACTAACGGTACGTAGGTAGCTTAAGCTGCTAACGTTAGTACGAGTACTACTTCTATCGAGGGAGAAGAACCACTCGCCGTACTTCACAATGCGTTTGGGAGGATGTCGCCAACTTCTACAAGTACCAACGTTAGTACTACTAACGTTAGTAGTAGCAGCGCAGCTTCCAGCAGAAACTGTTGCTGAGATGGCCCTCCGTCATGCTAGCTAGAGAGGACGATATCAAAGGAACAATGTTGCCTTGAGGCTACTCGACGGTACGACTGGTACCCACTACTGGTAGAGCTGGTAGAGCGAAGGCTAGAGTAGACTTGTTGCGTGAAACTACAATCTGCGTTGGTTTCAAACCTAGAGCTATTCACCACTCACAACAAGGTACCGGTAGTAGATTCTGTAGAGGGAAAATCGTATTCCTAGTACTAGTAGAAGTTACGGCCCATCAATGAAAAAGATTAGAACAAGCTGCTTTGGACTGACACTGACACCCCGACATCTTCTAGTTGCCGATAGACGTATTGTCAACTGCATAAACGTAGGCATTAACATAAAAACTCAATCTTCTCTGCTGCGCAGCCAGCAACCTCCGTTAAAGGATGTGTTGCACTTTCCTTGTTGCTCAAATGCGAAGCAAAGTGGAAAAACTCTGTCTCCTCCTCCTCATCGCACATCACTCAGCAGATCCGTGCTGTGCACGGTGTGGTTGAGCAAAGGCGATGGAGGAGCCAATGAAAACATACTCATGACTTGAGCGTCAAGAGCGTGATTGCAGTTTCTAGTACCTGACGGAATCCGTGGAACGCGCAATCACAGGAAATTGACATGCTTTCCAACAACAACTCAAGCTATGCAAGCCCAACGACAGGATTACGTGCTGCCGACAGCAATACTCGCTACAAGGACCATGAACCTTGAAAACTCTACTTTTGTCTAAATTGTTATTCCCAAAATTTACACCCAAAACTATTGGAACAAGATGATACCATTGGAGAGTTTATGGCAACTCAAAACCCAAACCGCTGCCATCGAAATCTGTCATGGCACCCGTACTGGCTGTGTGCTCACTTGTAGACAACGAACAGACAGACCCTCTAGACTTCTTTGACAGTACCCCTCGGACAGCTCCTTCGACGTATTCTTCATCCATCCGTGCCAAATTGAATGCGATTTCCTTGGCTATCTCAGTGACCTGCATGTAGACGCGGGCAATGGCTTCAGGATTGATGGAGCCAGTGATGCTCTGGGCTTGTTGAGTGGAAAAGACAGCAGAGCGAGCCCTCTCTCGCAAGTCCCACGTCCGTTCTCTTCCCTCATCTTCCAAGCACTCCAAACCACGGTAGTCCTCATCGTCAAATTCTTCTGGTGAGGTTTGCCCCCGTTGGACTCGCTTCACGCACTCGAGATACTCTGATTGAATGCGTCGGGCCTCCCCGCGCCCATACCAAAGCTCCTCCTTTGCAACGGGAACTGGCAATGCAGGCAGTTCATGTACTGTAGGCTTGGAACTGAAATGTACCTTGCTCTTTCGGCCTTTGCGGCTCAGTGATAACTTCTTGAAAACCTTCATGGAGATGATGTGAGTTTTGTGTTCTGTTTTTTTTTTGGAGTCTTGCTCTCTGTGCAAGATTGAGAATTTTGTGGGCGACCCACCACCAAGCAACCGTCTCCCCGTTCTACCTCTGTTGCGGGAAAATCGGACATTGTCCTTCTTGTTGGCGCATGTAGGTGGTACCGTAATAATCGCAAGAGAAGAACGACTCGGGGTTCAGTGTTGCTGCTGTACTTATTACCAACTTGTTCTAAACTTGCGGAAACTAGTTGCAAGGAGAAAAAGGATCGGATGACTTTGTACTCCGGTAATCAGAATTCGTCACGTTGGCGTTCGCAAATTCTCATATGCAGCGCCAACAATCACGGTGAAGCCCTCTCAATAACTGATTTTACAAAAGTGATACAATCTCGCTACCAAGATACGCGATTGATTTCTTCAATTAACCTTATACCTTCCAACTGCTTTCGCAAAGACACTTTTTAGTCCGCAAGTTCAACTGGTAAGACCTGGAATTGTTATGGTTTGAGTAGTTGGCTATCTTGTAGAATGTCATTTGGGACTACCCTCAACTTGACGTTCTACAGGGGCTACCTAATTGATCTATCAATGGAGAAAGTACTTTGAACGATACTTTCTTCGCATGCGGAGTATTTTGCACGACTTTGGTCCATAATTGGGGATCATCATATTAGGAGTATTAAGTTGCCTCATAATTCATATTATGAGGAAGGACCCTTGCTCGTGGTTTTGGTGGTAACTGACATTTTGAATGGTTCCCTTTTCACCGTACCTTCACTCATCTTTCACCTTCTTGTTTTGCTTGTTACGTCTGTACAAGGTGGTTCGCATTGAAAGAAGAACTACCCTCCTGTGTACTCGTACTCGTTGCTTCTATTGCTGACAGATGCCGCAATCATCGTCATTACGACATTACGACGGTATCGTTCAAATGACCGATGTTGACAAGGCAATCAATCCCGTGGGTCAATGATAAAATATCTGCCGAGGCTTTCTATCATCGGCCTTCCGTGCCATTTCCAAACCCTTTCCCACGCTAAGCAAGCTTTGCCATTGGAGAGGCGATAAAAGCATCTTGGGTGAAGGATGAAGGGTGATGGGTACAGAATCATGAAAGAATGCACAGAAGGAAAGAATCTAAGGGACTACTGACGGTGTGGTGAGCGATGGTAATGCGGCTGATACGCAACACTATCTACTGAAAAGTAAGACTGAAAGCAAGATTACGACGGGGGTAAAAGCCCTTTTCTTTGAGTGGTTGACACCTCATTCTATTACTTTGGCCCAAGCCCTGGAGTCTGGCCTGGTGAAAATAAGTTGGTATTGTGTCTGGCCTCATCGTGAGCGCAAAAATCGTGATCGTCACCTTCGACCAGGAGGCTTGTTGCCACTTGATGATCATGCAGAGCCCATAGCCTTGGGTCATCTGCAGCCCGCCTACGTTCCAGAAAGCTTATTTGTTTGCGTTCATCGGTGATGTAGATTCCATTGAAAGTACCACGATGCAGTGTGTGTCGAATCTCGCCGGTTTGTTTGTCGATATCATAGAAAAATGGAACAGCAGTTGGAATATTCAAGTCCTCGATTTCTTCCACCGGAATAGCGTCGATGTGCATCACCAACGCACGAAGGGTATTGGCATGAGCTACTAGCAAGGAGCAGTTGTTGTATACATCGTCTTCGGCTTGCTGAATGTCGTCAATTAAGTCATCCCAGGCCCGTAGCACTCTGTCTTGGCATTCCTCCAATGATTCACCGTGAGGAATATTTTTTAGATTGCGATATCTTGGATCTTCCTGAATAGTTTGAAAATGTGGGTGTTCTGGAGTCATTAGTGGAGGTCTTGCAGAATAACTTCTACGCCATTTCATCACTTTTTCTCTTCCCAACCGAACAGCAGTTCTTTCTTTGGAGAGTCCTTGTAAGGCCCCATAGTGTCGTTCATTCCACCTCCAATCATACTCAATAGGGGTGTACGCCACCCCAGCAGCCTCTAGACTGCGATGTGCTGTGACTATGCTCCGGGTCAGGAGACTCACGTAGCACTTTCTAAAATACAAATGGTGGCTGAGCAGCACTTGTCCGGCTTCCACAGACTCCACAACGCCACGTTGACTCAGAGCAACATCGCACCATCCAGTGAATATGTTGGCATTGTTGAATTCGGATTCACCATGGCGCATCATGATTAATCTATGGCAGTTCTCAGGAACAGGAGGCAATTGGGAAACGGTCCTTGGAAGTCCAGAAGTGCTGCTTCCAAAGCATCGTCTCAGTAGAATTGGTAGCATCGATTTACTGTTGTTAGCGAGTAGGTGAACGGGGTGCCTCATGATGGAAGAAACAGAAATACACGGAGAGAATGTTGGTTTCACCATTGTTGGAAGATCGGTTTCTGGATTTCGTCGACAGTCAACATTCTCCAAGATGGCTCAAATCCAAGTGACGTCACTCTTCACGAAGGATTCAAAGCGTGACTTGATTTGACTGTTCACCGACTCATGAGACTCTTCAAGTTGAAGGGTCTAACCGCATACACTTGTGCTCGTCTACTTTTCTGTTGTGGCACCTGGCATCTTTCGTGGTTGTTTGCTTCACCCGTTCGGGTCGAAGATGTTTTGATGGCAGTTTTCCCATACGATTGCATTTCTTCTACAGAACCGGTTCAAACCGGTGATAGTGCACTTCAAACGCCATCATACTACCTAGCTAGGTAGTAGCCGCACTCCCATCTGACTACGGGCTAGGGTTATCGTGGAGATCTTACAACACTGGAACTAAGTAGAGGACCAGCAGGTATGCAAGTGGAGTCGTCAAGAGTCAAGAAGTACTATTCGAACTCCAATCCTGTTCTTCTCAACAAAGTCTCTCCAGGTAGCAAAGTACTCTAGTGCAGTACTGCAGTGCTTCTCTGTTGAGAACTTTGACATTGTTTCCCTGGTACACACCATGCTCTAGGTTTCTCGTTCTTTCGCACATCGGCGTCTTCTCATAGTCTGCTCTACTACTAGACGCCACCAGCAACACCCAAAAAGTCACTCGCGCTTGTTCTGGAAAGGAGAGAATGGAGAAAATAACTTGGAAGCTACCATCTCATCAACACGGCCTCCATTGCTTCTTGGGCAACTTAAATTAGTCCGACGAAAGATGGAGAATCGGAATCGTCAACTTCCTCTTAGTCAATTGTGGGTTTAAGAGGATCTCCAAAAATGGTTGCCCCCAACCCCCAACCCCAACTCTACAGCACAGGACTACAGTAGTCTTCTGCTCGCACGTGATTCGATTCAGCTTCGCATATCCTTGGGTGCCATCCTCAAAAAGATCCACAACAGCGCTACCAACAAGAAGTCACCATGCTCTCATCGTTCTCTGCCTTGTCAAAAAAGAGCCTTAGGCCAACTCTGGGATTGAAGCCCCTTCTTGCATGGAGAAGAGTCTCTCAACAGCTGTTGTCCACTGCCTCGGATGCACCTGAAAAAACAGTCCGGCCTCGTCGTTCGCTATTGAGTGTTCCCGGTAGTGAAGAACGCAAGATCCAAAAGGCCGCTGGTTTGAGTGCCGATTCTATTGTGCTTGACTTGGAGGATGGAGTTGCTCTGGATAAGAAGGATGTTGCCCGCGAGCTTGTTTCCAAGTCGCTTCAGGACCGATCCATGTTCCAAGATCGCACCGAGTTGTGTGTCCGAATTAACGCCTTCGACACTGGAGCCTTGGCCATCACGGATCTCGAGGCTATTGTACCTTGTCCTGCACTGCAAGGAATTGTTATCCCCAAGGTCGAATCGCCTGCTGATATTGAGCTTGTTAGTAGTATGATCAAGGACAAAGCCACCTCTAGTGATGTTCGAATTCTTGCTGCCATCGAGTCTGCCAAGGGTATGCTCAACTTGCGCGATATTGCAGCTACTGCAGAATCCTGCTCTCTCGATGCTTTGATTTTTGCTTCGGAGGACTATTGTGCTGATTTGGAACTTATTCGTACGGAACATGCTACCGAAATGTTGTGGGCTCGGTCCGAACTTGTGACTACCGCCAAGGCCTATGGACTCCAGGCAATCGATATGGTTCATATTGATTTCCGAAATCTCCCAGGTCTAGCAGAGGAATGTCAACGTGGACGAGAGCTCGGTTTCACAGGAAAGCAGGCTATTCATCCTGCTCAACTAGATACCATTCATGCCACCTTTGTGCCCTCAGCAAAGGATATTGAATTTGCCAAAAAGTGTGTAGAGGAGTATGAGGCTGCCACCAAAGTTGCAGGCAAGGGAGCATGTGTCGTCGACGGCATTGTTGTGGATGCTCCAGTTTACAAGTGGGCTGTGAAGATCTTGAAGCGCGCCCAACAAGCTGGCCTTGTCTAAGCTTTATCAATATTATTAGAGAAAACGGGTGCTGTAGACACACGGCATGAGAAGATGATGTTGTGTTGTGAGCGTTCAAAAATTCAAAAATATACTACTGTACGAGTTTCAAGTGACAACTTCTCGCTCTAGTTTAGTAAAATATTCCCAAGGAACATTCTCTTTCTTAGTTTGTCGTTGTGGTGGGTGGTGGTGTTGTTGGCGGTGGTCGTAGTTGTGCCATACTAATTCTTCGTAAAGTGGTTGTCACAAGTCACAACTGTCTCCAACGGTTGGCAATTCAAATTCATAGAGGCAAAGATGAAGGTATCGCTAGTTCCCTTTCTGGCTTTCAACCGTTGAAAATTGCCTGATTAGAGGATAACAGTGTGTTGTGTGATTAATGGGCGACGACGTCTTGCAAAAAGCCCTTCCGTATGACTTGTACCAAGAAACACGTAGAAAATGTAACAATCGATTTTGCCGCTCGGAGAAGGCATTCCGGAATTCGGAACAGCGATTCAGTACCTAAAAAATTAACAAAAGGAGACCGTCACTTAGAAATTTAGTTCCGCACCCGCCCTACCACGTGAATCTGAACAACATCGCCCACATTATTTATTTTTATACAGTCGGCAACTTTTTCTGGAGGCAAGGATACCACCTGTCGAACGATGGAGTTGCCCAATCTACAATGCGATTTTGTGGCCCCAAGCTCGGAAGCCTGGCTCAATGTTGTATACTCATACCTCTGCTGCTTGATAGTATGTGGAGCGCCCCTCACATTGTTTGCTTTCTGGTTCGGAAGGGGAAATCCATGGCTTTGTATTCCGGCTGGAACCGTAGTGGCTGTCTCCATTCCTCTTGTTTTTCATGGGTACCTTGACGCCCACTACGATATGCCATGGGTTGCCGCTTTTCTTGCTGGATCGTTCGGAGTCTTCTCCTTTTTCAAGCTCTGGAACATTGGTTTTGAGCAACAACCTGAAGGAGCCTACACGAACTTTCCCACTTTCATGCAATGGTTCCTCACCGTCCCGGAACCACAGTTCTTGAAGGGAGAGACTCGCAAAATGACAGTGCCAGAGATTGGAACTCGTTTGGGTGATCTTGTTTTCAAGATTTTCTTCATGTCATTTATGTTGAGTGCTTTGTACGCCGAAGAAAATGTTGATTTGGCGTTGGATGAAGCCTGGCCGTTGCTGTCAACCCCCGTCATTCGAGAATCTTTCCGGGGGTGGCTACATGTGTGGTGGATGTACTCACTACTGTCCCTTCGAATGGAGTTTTCGAGTGGCATCAACATGGCTACCAGTGGCTTCACGGCTCTTGATCCTGGCTTCAAGAGTCCTCTTTGGGAGTCAAGATCTTACAAGGAGGTATGGGGAACTCGATGGAACGTACCTGTTCAGAAGCTACTCCAAAGGACTTCGTACGTTCCAATGAGACGACTTGGGCACAGCCGGACTGTTGCTGCTGTGACGACCTTCCTTGTGTCGGGGTTGCTACATGAATACTACTTCTTGACCCACAATTGGGTTGCCTACATTCCAGGGCTCGCCACGCTGTTTTTCCTTCTTATGGGAGTAATGATGTTGGTTGAGAAGGTTATCTGGGACAAGGTATTCCCTGAATGGCTCAAAACTGCTATTGATGCCATTCCTTCTCCTGTCATTGCAACGATGCTGGTACTCCCCGTATCTATCCCAGCGGAACGGTTTTTCATTCGCAGCTGGCTGGAAGCTGGGGTGGTCGAATCTCTGGGAGAGCTCGTCCCTCATGTACAATGCGCTTCAGTTACTGCAATCTAAGACCAGACGAAGACGTTGTTGATACCAGGAAGAAATTTGGACAAATACCAAATGACCTTCCAAATCTGTGTGATATTTGTTGGTGTGGAATAGAAGTTACAACCATCCATATGCTAAGTTCTTTGGAACGCTTGGAGTAACAGTGACGTGAAATAATAGAAATGTGAAATATTGATTACTTGCTTAGCTTTTGACGGTATGCATAAAACCCTTTGTATGGTCGTATCGTTTATTGTATCGAGGACATGCGTTAACTCCAGAAATTCCGTCCATGTGCGACACGATACGGAAGCTACAGACGACCAACCTCAGTCGTGACTCGTGACTATTATATCGACTCCCTCCAACATGCCGAGACAACTACTGCCACCACTTTTCTCTCTACTGGAGGACCACCTTCCACTTATTCTAGAAGGTGAGCTCCAGACTGTCTTTCGCTTCTGGTCAATTTGTTCCACAAGAAAATGGGAATAAGATCAGAATGCAGAGTCTTCAGGTTCGTTCTGGCATTACTCCTTCCACTCGCCTGCTGGGGCCATGAAGTATACACTCGCTCCTCGGTTGCCTTTGATGCACCTCTCGCCCCCAATCCACCCGACAACATCACACTGGGTGCCTACTATTATCCTTGGTGGTATAAGCACTTTCAAGTATCGAATGAGGGTTACCTGAGAAGAGAACTTCACCCTCGACAGGAGATCCGACTCGGCCGATATGATGACACTCAAGCATCAGTGATTCAGCAGCATCTGGCTTGGAGTCAACAAGCGAACATCAAAGTTTGGGTCTCCTCTTGGTGGGGTCCTCACTCGTCCACCGACAGCTTCCTTAGGCACTTGGCTTTTACGGACAAGGTGGAGTTGGGCGATCACAAAATCGCCATCCTCTACGAGACTACAGGCCGAATCAAACAAGATGAGAACGGTACCTACATGTACGAACAGAACGTGGCGGACGACTTTGCATATATCTGTCAACAACAACAATACTTCAGCCACCCGAACTATTACAGAATCAATGGTCGTCCAGTGGTGGCTATATACTTGACAAGGCTCCTTGACAAGCACCAGGTGCTCGACGATGTTGTCGGCATCATTCGGTCCAAGTGCAATCACTACGATGTATATATTATTGGTGACCAAGTGTGGGGAATGCCACCGGTGGAGTCCCTGGATTATTTGGATGCTGTTACCAACTGTAAGTTTCCGATTCATTGGATAGGTAACTGTTGTGTTCTGTGATCAACTCACCCCAGTCAACCATGAGCAGATGACATGTATGGCAACATGAAGAAGCCAAGGTATGCCGGTCAAGATAGAGTAGACACATACTTTACAAAAGCGCATAAATGGAAGGAGTATGCAGCGGAGCATAATGCTTCCTTTATCCCGGGTTGTAGCCCAGGATACAATGACCGCGGTGTTAGGCTTCAAAATAACAACACCGCCTTGTCACGACGTTTGGATGAGAACCACGAAGAAGGAACGTTGCTTGCAGCTCAGTTGCTCCAAGCCATACCCTTGGTAGACCCCGGTGCTGACTACTTGCTTTTGGTGAACTCTTTCAATGAGTGGCACGAAGACACACAAGTGGAACCATGTGATGGACCGACCACGACCGAGCCCTACACGTACACACAAGGTCTCGACTACACTGGATATGGTACCCTCTATCTTGACATCCTGGCGACATACACGTTGAAGGAAGACAGTGCACCCGTATCGAAACTCCCAGTGGAGTTTACGGGGCCAGTGTATGCCAATCCTACTCTTGGTGCCTACTACTATTCCTGGTTGACAGAAGAGAACTACATGGCAGGTCTTCGTGGGAATCTCGTCCCATCTCAAACATCCGTTCGTGCAGATGCGGATGACACTATTGTCGCAGACTTGTGGATGTCGTGGCAGGCTAACATCACACTCTGGATCACGCCGTGGACCAAACCCAGTCCGCATGCAACAGACGCCGGGGCTCAATCCATTTTCGAGAATGATTTCCTGCAACAATCCGATCACCGTGTTGCTCTTCAGTACAACGTGAAGAATCGATACAAAGGCGACGATGGTTCCGTCGATTACGAAACCATAGACTCTGACATTACATATGTGTGCGAGATGTATCTGGACCATCCCAACTACTACCAGACATCATCTGGCGATCCAGTTCTGTTTCTTGGCTTGACACGAGCTTTTGATGACGACGAACTTGATATAGTGGTCGATACCATTCGCAAGGCAGCACTGGCGCCTTCCTGTAACATGACGTTGTACTTGGTTGGAGATCAAGTGTGGGGTGACATTGAGGATGCCCCATACTTTCCGTTTTCCAAGTTGGATGCAGTGATGAACCATGATGTATATGGGAATATGGGAGAGCCTGAAGGATATGCTGGAAAGTCGCTGGTAAAGCGATACTATGAGCAACAACGGCTATGGAGAATTGCTGCATGGCAAGAGGGTTGTGCGTATGTTCCGACCGTTTTCCCTGGCTTCAATGATCAAGCCACGCGGGCCTCTTTAGGAAACTCCGTACTCTCTCGTATGATCACGGAAGATTCAGATGAGGGTTCCTTTTTCTCCACCTCTATCGAAGCGGCCAAGTTTCTATTACCTCCTGAGTTGGACAATTTGATGTTAGTCAACTCGCTGAACCACTTTGCCGAAGACACACAAATCTATCCAGTTTGTGGTGCAACCACAACCATCCCAAACAACTTGACAGAAGGAATGACATACAACGGCTATGGTACCTACTATCTCGATATGCTTGCCGATTTGTTTGGTTCTGTGGAGGAACCAAACCAAAAGTACACCAAGATCCGCTCTGACGTCTGCTTCTCTCCGAGCCCAACGTCATACCCCACTGGCTCACTCATGCCAACAGTTACGTCTGCTCCGTCGTATACAATGGCACCTTCCTTTGGTGCCACTATTGAAAACACTGCAACCATTCCCCCTTCTCTACCTCCTTCCCTTTCTCCCTCTCAAACCATGGCACCAACACTCACCGAAGCCCCATCCGAAGATTCTACATGGAATAGTACAACGACAATTTCCATGGAGGATGACTGTTTGGAGCAGGGGAACAATGTTTCTTGTTCTGAAAGCCCTTCCGCTGCACCTAGCAAGTTCGTGGACTTTCAAGACACGACGAATGGCAAGATCCTTCCAACCACATTGTCTCCTGCTCCTACACCGTTCTTGCCGGATGGGTACACAACATCCTATCCCACCCATGCACCATCGCCGTCACCGTCATCGGAAGCACCTACAAAGGACGACACCAAGAGTCCTTCCAAAGGTCCCACGCAAAGCCCGACCGAAATGCAGTTTGAAACAGGTCCATTTCAGTTGGAAGCCGTTGCCGATGGGGCGCAGCATCATCGAGACAAGGTGACTTTCTGGGGGTGGTCGACCATGACCAGCATAATGCTACTCCTACTCCTTGGGGTACTACAATAGATAATAGAAGCTTCACCCAAGCTTTTATAACTCCTGTATAAAGCCTCTCCTTTTGGGAGAGATTACCAACGACACAACATATCCAACATGATGTATTACGTCAAAGTCTGTTTGAGTGTAGTACTATACCTGGTAGGGGATGTTGTATGGCCTAGCTCCTAACACAGGATCAATCACCAGTACAAACGGTCTCCAGTAGTGCAGTGGTTGGTTGTTGTGTACAAAAGGTAAAAAGAGGGACGGAAGGTTTGTTTTGCAACCGACCCATCTCGCATCCTCAACGACACGGCACCAAACTACATGTACACTACAATAACTACGATATAGACAAACACAACGAAAAAACACATGACACGGTGCCAAACACAGGCACTGCATCCTCGATTCAATAGATTTGCATCTAATTTAAATCTCAGCGGCGTCTGCTTGCTTTTGAAGGTATCCCAAGAGTACAGAGAGAGCAGGAGTCTCCTCACCAAAGTCGGTGATGACAGCGCAAGAAGTTCGGACGGCCTTCTTGACATTTCCCTCGTCGTCGAGCTTGGCAAGACCGCAGTAGGCTCCAAGGTCCTTTCCCTTCTCAACAGTGACGACATGAACCTCACCCTCGGCGCAAAGTCCCTTGATGAGCTTCTTGTATTCCTCGTTCTCGCAGTCGCGAGCCAGACAGCACAATCGAGCAGTCTGTCTGTCCAAGGCCTTGGCACATTCGTGAAGACCCTTCTTCAAGCCACCGTGGATCATGGCCTTTTGGAGGACCTGTTGTTGGATGTGGGAAATAGGTGGGAAAAAAGAGAGAGAATCCAAGTAAGTATACATGCTCATGATTTCATCACAACATCCTGCTAGGAAAACCACGTCATCATCATATTGCAACTTACAGCCTTGAGGGCATCCAACACACTCATTTCAACCTCCTCCTCGGCGGCAGGGGCATCTACTACTTCTTCGTCAGCCATGGTTTCGGTATTGATGGATTGATTGCTTGAGGCAAGTACTAAAATGTAAAGCGGTCTCTGCTATTGGATGGAACGACCTGGCTTCGAAACCGTCGGATGAACGTACGGGCGTCCGAGCGTTTGCCGTGGTGTCATTCAACTCTTGGGATATGAGTCAAGTAAATTCAAGTAAATGGTAAAGTTGCTGAGAACGAACTTCGATTCATTCGACTACATGGGGCGTTAACATGCCAGTATTATTTCAAAAAACAAACACCCACCAACTACCATCATGCTACTACTGTATGAATAAAAAGAGGGTTGTGAATACACAAAACTTTTACTTATTCCTACACAAGAAAGTGACGACGGTAATGATGACGATAATGATGATGATAATGATGATGACAGTGACAATTGACGATTGGTTCTAGCGAAATCTCTCCTTTCCCCCCAAAGATTAACACAATAGTGTTGTTGTAGCAGTTGATCGTTCATTTCCCCCATCCATTGGTGATGACAGGTAGGTAGGTAGGTAGGTCAGTACTACGAGTCCCCACCAGAACCTTGACCGCCACCTTTCCTGTTGGAACCATCCACATCCGGTAGTTGTCCAGGATCTACGGTAAATGCTTGCTCTTGTTCTGGATCAAACATGGCCGCGAAATCCATATCCATATCGTCATCCTCCGTTCCACCCAATTCGTTCCAATTGATACCATCCATTTCCACTTCCCCCGATGCAGGCATACCCGGAGATGGCGCAAGTGCAGGGTGCGTCATTCCTACCAGCGGGGGAGGTGCTTGCAATACTTGACCCATGGAAGGTTTGTGGTATTTGGAAGGATCCGATGCTACCATACCCGCTGCTGCCAAGGCACTTGCCTGACGATCTCGTTCCGACATGTCGCCGGAAGGAGGGGGTGGTGGATGAGGTGCCAACAACCGTGGTGCGGCTCCGACGGGACCTGGACTACCACTACGACCACCAACAGCACCGGCACCGCCGCCACCACCGCCACCATTCATGAGAATACCCAAACCGGTTTGAGGTGTAGATGATCCGGGTGCACGATGACTCGGTGAATTGGATCGAAAGTGTGCGGCACGTTGTTCTCCAAGTCTATCATTCGAAACAAAACACAAAAAACAAAAAAGAACAGAAACAAACATGAGGATGTGTTAGTGAGCACAGGTATCCCATCATCCAATAGCAAAATGTTGCCATACACAATCCATACGACACTGACTCTACGTACCCTGCCGACATGACACTAGGCTGCAACAACATTTGCTGTGGAGGAATCAAGACAGCCGGTGGCTCCAACGCCGCCAAGGATGCCGGAGATCCCAATGATGACGCCGGCGACGAGGCTCCACTCCGTGCCCCTGTCACCGGCGACGGTCGCAACGAAGGCGATCCCTTTTGTTTGTTTCGCTTCATTTGCAAACATCGTTCCGGTTGATCTCGATGAAAACTTTCATGTCGATACGATCCAGCATCAGGACCTTTGGTAACGCGACGGAATCCATACAAATTCAATTGCCGTTGAAAGGATGTGAGTTTGGTATGACGGAAATACCGAGGGAGAATGTCACCGACAAATTTATCGGTATCACGGACAATAAAGGCATCTCCTTTGGGCAACCACGCAACGACTGACGAATCCTCTTTGCGAAGCATTTCCATGAGTTTACGAGGAAAAGGGTAGGAATGGCCAGCGTTGGGACTGGACGATCCGGCGGATGGGGAGGGAGGTGTACCCCCAGAGGTACCTCGCGTAGAGGATCGTCGACCGGAGGATCCACTTCCACTGGCAGGAGAACCGGCAATGGCCGATGCCCCAGGACTAATGGTAAGATTGGGAGGGACTTTGATGACACCAGCGGCCATACCTCCCGAGACAGGGACAAGGACTGCTGAGTGAGCTGGAGACTGCTTGGGAGGAGGAATGGCAGACGCAGGACTAGCATCGGGACGCAGATTGTTGGAGTCCATCATGTTGGACGGCTGAGACGATGAGGAATTGGCCTGTGCAGGCGTTTGTGCACTATTGCTGTTGCTATTGTTGTTGTTGCTGTTGTTGGAATGAGGATGCATGGCATCTTGCTGACGTTGTTGTGCAGCCGCTCGAAAGCCTGCCAAATACATGGCTCGCAACTGCTCTTGTCGCACATCGGCAGACGAAGCGGCAGCAGGATCTTTGGCTTCTGTATCGGTAAGAATGTTTTGCAAAGCACTCTCCATACTCTCCTTGAGGGACGACATGTCCATGGAATCTCCATAGTTGTCATAGGAATTGGAGTGCAAAGACGCCGTACTTGTGGAAGCAACCATACCAGTGGAAGCAGAGAGATTGGGTGTACTGGTGCTAGTTGTCATGGTACCATTGGCATTGGAAGCACCATTGGATGACGACGTCGCTCTTGGTTGAATGGCAACAGGAGCTGGCGCCTGAGCAGAGGAACTATAGTTGTCTGCACCACTCGTGTTGTTGTTGTTGCTGTTGTTCCCGTTCCCAGAAGCACTGTTGGATCCGTTTCCAAACATGGCTGCTTGTTGAGTGCTGTGTCCTCAATGCACTTTTGTGTTTGTTTGCGTTTTGGTGGATAACAAGTAAATGTTGTAACTGTGCAAACAATAATGGACTTCACAAAAAATAGGAAAGCACAACTACAACGTTTTGAGGAAAGCTTGCTTCAACAACAACAACGGAAAACAGTCACAGTAGTGGCAATTGTATCGGTGGTAGGTCGGAGAAGAAAAAGCTAAAACCACTCGTTCACTTTCTTTCGTACGGTAAGATAACGGAGTACTCGTACGGAGGAGGAGCAAAGATGAGTGAAGAGAGGACGATGTGCAACTTTTTTTTAGGCGCAGTTATTACGTCGTCGCAGTAGGGGGGGGGGAGCAGGTTGCTACCTTGAGGTTGAGTGGTGACGAGTAGGTGTGGTAACCGTTCTGTACCTTCAGTACGAGACTCTCAGTACAAACCAAAGACCATGGACAGAACAAGGAACAACAAGACTGCGCTGGTGACCCATCCGGTACTCTATTCAACGTACGTACCGGTAGTTACGAGGTGCACGGAATCACGTGGTCTCTTCTGCTGCCGCCATACTACCCAGTCGACGTCACACGCTGAGACATCAATCCCAAGTTCCCAAGACGATACTCCAAATTCGTCAATTCGTTGTAGTCGAATTTCCCGCTCTACTTTTGTACTCGTATCCGTTGCTTTGGATCTGCGATGTCCATGGTAGGGCCAGCTCGCTCAAGCGTGCCTCCGGGGACGCTGCTCGCTGTTCGAAATAGTACAAAGTCCCGTAGATTTGTACATTGGCGGAGATAACAGCACTTTAACCTCCATCGTACGCTTACGCAACAACAACCACAACAACCACAACAAGGATTGAAGATCAACATTATTAGTATTTTTGTGTGCTGTTTGTTGCGTCGTTTGTTGTTGTGTTGTTGTTCCAAGCCAATTCAGGACGAAGACAACAACAACAAACCCTACCACTACAGTACTCCAACTACTAGTACATCTACTACTAGCTGGATAGGCTTCTCTCTTGCAAAAAGAAGAACGAAGAAAGAAACAAGCAAGCAAACGATGGAGACCAATACAACAACGTCGTTTGCTCCCCTCCACGCTGCTCCAGAGCAACCTACAACAGCCTCGACAACCACGGGAACCGCCGTTCCTGTCCGAGACACTACCACACTCCGCGCTGCTCCTACTTCCTCCGATGCCGCCATGATGACATCTTCTGAACCACAGAGTATGACCATTGAAGGAATGGAAGCCTTGGAGGAACACAAGGACCTTCCTTCGGCCATTTCACAAGAAGAACTCTCCTTTTACTCCAATTCCGAAAATGCACACGGGGATGATAACATTTGGGGATTGTTGAGTGGAGTGGGAGGCAACATTTATGAATGGTACGTACTACCGGTACTGTAGTGTTTTGGAAGGCAGACAAGATGCCAATCAAAGTATCCAACAACAACAACAACAACACTCGGGGAGGAAGAGACAAATGTTACATTGGATAGTAGATTCTGATGGAGATGCTGCATTCTGTGTGGATCTCCCTGACGACTCACACAAGGGGTTTAGCAGACTCGAGTGTTTACATGGATTGTTGCCTATATTGTTATGTGATTTCGTTTGCATGTTCATTGCTCTCACACTCCCCACAACTTCTTTGTTTTTTAATTGCAGGTATGACTTTGCTGTTTATGGTCTATTGGCTCCTGAAATTGGAGGATGTTTTTTCCCTGGTACATCCGAAGAGTTGCAATTGATCAACTCCTTTGGAGTCTACCTTGCCGCCTTTCTCATGCGACCTCTTGGAGCCATCTTTTTTGGAGAGATTGGAGATCGCATTGTGGGTCGCAAGCATGCCCTCGTCTTTTCCATTCTCCTCATTACCGTTCCCTCCGTCTGTATGGGAATCCTTCCTGGATACAATAGTTGGGGTGTTATTTCTCCAATTCTTTTGGTGCTCTTGCGTATGTTGCAAGGCTTGTCAGTAGGCGGTCAATTGGCCGGCTCCTATGTCATTAGTATTGAACAGTCTTCCTCCAAATCGCGTGGATTTAGAGGAAGTGTATGCGATGCCAGTTCGGTACGTTTCTCTCTATGTCTTCACACATGGATATTTTGTTGTGGTACATGTATCTCACCATGCACTTTCCACAGGTGGGTGGCTTCTTGTTGGCTTCTGCCGTTACTTCGTGTGTGCGATATGCTTTGACGGAGGATCAAATCAACGACTG
The DNA here is from genome assembly GCA_016586335.1 of Nitzschia putrida. NCBI lineage: Eukaryota > Bacillariophyta > Bacillariophyceae > Bacillariales > Bacillariaceae > Nitzschia > Nitzschia putrida. The sequence continues at coordinate 203,405 of BLYE01000027.1, read as the reverse complement.
GGGATGGCGAGTTCCTTTCCTCTTTTCGTTGTTGTTGGCGCCTATTCTATACTTTGTTGTTAACCAGACCGAAGAGTCCCAACTTTGGAACGAGCGCAACGAGCAAAAGGAAACGGAAATGATGATTCGCGAAGATGAAGACGCAACACGCCCCGCGTTTGTGGACCTACTCTCGTCCCCTTTCCGCCGACGCCAATTGTTTGCCATGGTTGGCGTTCTCTGTGCCGTAACAAGTTCCTTCTACATTCTCTTTTTGTGGACACCCGTCTACCTCTCGGAACTCCGAGGAATCATGTCTCAAGCCGACGCTGATGCCATGAACTTTACTGTAGTTGGATGCTACATTGTTTTCCTCCTCATTTCTGGAAAGGCTTCGGATTCTTTTGAGCACCGAACCGATTTGGTCCGCATTGGCTTGCCTGGATTGATTGTTGGTTGCCCCACCATGTTTGCACTCTTTGAGAGTGAATCCTGGTGGGGAATCTTGCTTGGACAGCTGCAATTCGCAGTTTGTCTGTCCATGGTGCAAGGATGCATGGCTGCCTTTGAAGTCGAATTGTGGATGGATGACCCAACCCTCTCCTTCACTGGGGTAGCAATTGGGCACAATGTTACCTCAACTCTCTTTGGTGGAACAATGCCTCTTGTGGCCACCTTCCTCTACTACCTTTCCAACTCATTAGTGGTTGATGAGCACGGGGACTTTTTCGAGTCGCTACTCCCACGTCTGCTGCCAGGGTTTTATGTTTCTCTTCTTGCCCTGACATCTCTGATCTCCGTCTCGTGGTTCATCAAGCACCCACACGACATTCGCATTGCTGGGCCTCAACTGAGAAACGCTGTAGCCGAGGAGAACCGCAAGTTCAAGGCTGCCATTAAAGCCAAGAAGCAACGCCAAAAGGCAATCGAGGGTCAATTTAACGGTATGTTGACAACTTTTCTGTGTCTTGTTGGCTTTAACCTTTTTCGCGATTCCTGATATTTTCTTACCCCTACCACCATCTACTATCCTACAGACACGGGAGATTACATCCCTCCAATCGCCTAAGATAAGTCATATTGGCTGTCTGCTTTTGCGGTTAACTGTTGCACAGTAAGTAAACAATATTATATTTCTAGAGTACAGTTGTCGTACAGTAGTGATGTTCCTCTCTATGATGATGTGCAATAACATACAGTTAGCTTACAGAAACAAGTAGTCTAACATGGCAGGAACAACTGCTGTCGCTAGAATGGATTCTTGTGAAACTATTGTTCACAAGGTGACCAAGATACAATCTTCATCCACAAAATCCCTCCAAGACAGTATTCTGATGCTTCAGATACTGGATATCCGCTTCGGACAACTGTTCCGTAGTATTTGTTTGATCCCCCGAAGTCTCCGCTGATGGGCTGGAGTCCTTCTCCCCTTTGGATTGCTGACTGGAAGCAGACTTTTGACTCTGATCCCCTTCAGAATGCATGCTCCCTCGCATTTCATCAACATTGGTGGGATCCTCGAAAAGGTCATCAGCCGGTATATCCAAGGATTCATTCGTGACCTCGATTCCCTCCATAGATAGCTCTTCCAGAGGTGATCCGCCGATCAGGTCCATTGAAAAGTTATTGCTAGTAATTTCCAAAGGTTCAATGAGATATTCACGTCGCGTAGCATCGTCCCCCTCTCCGGCCGTTGTTTCTTCCTGAGGCACCGCCCGAAAAGGAAACGAGGCTGGCAATGGCGCAATTTTACTAATGAGGTTGAAATTTGGTGTCCCCGAACCGGCTCCCGATGCTTGTCGGGCAGCGGATGCAGCATTCCTCACTTTAGGAGGACGCTTCATACGAAGACTCATACTGGGAAGCCCACGAAGGAACATCTATCGGAGGAAACAAAACAAGAGCGCAAGATGAGAGACACGATTCAAGAGCCGACAAAAAGTCTCCACCGACTCTTGACTTACTTCGTGATAATATGAATTTAGATCGGGCCCCTCGGTGACTCTGGAAAAAGCCCATCCATTAACCTATACGAGTAGAGGCACATAAGAAGGTACAGTGTAAGATTATTGTGTCATCGTCGCCTCTTGGATCGGCAACCATCATCGACGACGGATAACATACCTGTCTCATGAACGATGCATATTTGGCACTTCGGAAAAAGAGTGGGATTACCTTCTTTTCAAAAGTCTTTGGTTTTTTGATTCGCCATGCGCGACCGTGAGGGAGCCACGCAATGGAATCCTGATATTTTGGGTGAGATAGAATGTAATGAAGTTTCACCGGGAAAGGAAGCTTCATGTCTACTTCATATTCATTCAAGGGGTGATGCTGAGAAAAAGCTGAAGGCTTGCTGAATAGTGAAGCGAGCTGATTCTGGCGTGGGTTAGAAGGGATAGCCTTGTCACTCACTGTGTCAATGGGTGAGGTGTTTGTCAATTGAAGAGTGTTCTCGAAACGTCGATCGTATAAATTTGGAAATGTGTTGGTTTGAACAGGGTTGGTATTCCCGAAAGGAGGCGAGCCTCCACCAAGGCCTCTGTGGTCAAGAGATGGGACTTGGGGATGGTTGCTCAGAATGGGATATCCCTTTGGCCTTGCAAGGCCATCCTCCGATGGGTCCTGGGAGATGTACATTTGAACGTCGCTTTGCCATTTGGCAAATTGAGCATGGGAGACAGCACGAGAGTTCCCCTCGTCAACTTCATCACATCCCATTGGAACGTTTACTTTTTCCATCATAAGCATTGGTTTTTTGATTCTCAACGGAGGTGGAGTAGATTGGCGGCGTCGAGACAAAGGAGCGCTGAATAATTGCAAATGTTTCGGAATATGAGGAGAAGGGAGACCTCTCGAATGGCATGGTTTTCCTAGTGAACTCCATGTCACCAAGCACCTTGCAACCGGAAGGTTCAAGTTGCGTCACATGCCTAGTGTTCCATATATATTGAAGTCTGAGTGGTGTACCAACAAAACAGGCAGTGGAGGACAATGGGGCTTGTGTTCGACAGCGAGCCCCGTTCCAGAACTCTATCAACGGTGACATAAGGTATATACGTGAAAGTGCTTCTAGTCGTTGTTCTGCTTTTTCTTACCAATGGCCTTTATGTATGGACTGACAAGAATCGGAAATTAACGACCCAATACAGGTACTATGCCAATACAATTGCCTCTGAACACAGGAAATGGCGTTCATTGTTCCTTAGCCATACTAACAAGAATGAACGTCTTATCATCGTGAATTGGAATCAGACTCCCGTTTTAGTCGATGTTCAACTTATAGCACAAGTTGTTTTGAGATGGGAAGAAAAGTGGTCTATATGTATCGTCTCCTTTCCTTCCATTCCAAAATTGATAGATGGTAATTATTTGGTCGCATCATGATCCGTGATCAGGGTAGAAAATTCAAATGAGGGTGGTGCATTATCACACCGGATATCAACTAAGTGGGACCATTAAACATCCATCTTTTCCTGACACATCGTTGATTATGTGTTGTACTACCTGACAGCGCTCTCAGTGTCCGTTGGTGGCGACCTACACCAAAATTCGTACTTGATGGAAGAATTGCTGATTCTGAGGAACTCCGATGAATCGTGCTGCATGTAACCGACGCCAAACACTACCTACGTCGAGTGAATGTTGGTTCAATGATGGTGCGATGCCCTTCTTAGCCTGGGCTGCAAACTGAGCAACTGTGGTTCACAATGATTAAGCGAAGGCGAGTAGACAACAATTCTATACGGCGGCATCTTAAACATTTGGTCCTGGCATCTACCATCGTGTTGCGATGAAGGCGAGACACTCAACACCAAAATGGAAGCACATCTAATGTTAGTCAACAAACTTCGTCAACTTGTCGTTGAGTTCAATCCTCCATTTCTCGAAAGCTGAAGGCTAGGTAGTATGTTGTTGCAACCTTTGTTGTAGTTTCATACTCGTACTCACATCTATCACCATCCTTCAACACTTTCCATTCACGTGCGACAGTCCCAGTAGGACGTTGTATAGGTGTAATCCCGTGGTTGCGTACTTCAACCATGGCGCATCGCAATTAAGAAAAGAACGTAAAATGCGAGACGGGTTCTTTTTTCTCACATCGCTTCCCAATCTTTGTCCATAGGTATGCCACAAAATGGGAAACCAGGGATTGTACCTCTACAGGTTGGATTGAACTTTCCTGTATACAAAAGCTTGCAACAGCACAAACGTGTCCAGACGACAGTTGAGAGCGTCTAGACGGCGCTTACGTAGCAATAGGTCCTTGCTCCCTTTGTGAATCTCAATGTGTGATCTAGAAGTACCATGCTAACTGCCGACCCGAAGCGGGGAGAGCTGCTACAAGGCCATTGTAGCATTAGCACAATTGCCCAGTACTCTCTTGCTTCGCAAACTCCATTTCAAAGCCACAATGTTGTGTGGTCTCACCAACATATTATTGTTCTTGTTATGATGGTACCTGACAAACAGCGCTAGACCTACAAGGTAGCTCTACCTGGTAGGTGGTGGGCAATGCAGTTGTACTGACGAGGTTGTACCAGCAACAAGGGCAGTAAAGTACAATTCAGCAATGGCGCCAGATGATACTGGTACTCCTGATTTACCGCGAATTATCATTCCAGCATCTTTGCAGCATGTAGAGTAATAGTCAACTCTTCCGTCTAGTAACATCGTTGGTCGTCGTGTCTTCCTCCTTCCAAGTTTCTTGCATCATGTACGACTGCTCCGTTGGTGGTCATCGTCGAGACATGATACTCATTGGTAGCTTCAATTTCATTGTCATTCAACAAGGGACTTTCCTTGCAAACCGCCCAACACTCTCAGACAAAAGAAGGACGTGGTTCAACACAACATTGTTGCTTCGGTAGAGTCCACCAGGTGGTGGTTGGCTTGACCCCTTCGATTTCATCTCTGGCACCGACACAACTGACTCCTTTGACCACTTTGGTGAGTGCTGCCCGACGGGTCACTGAAATTATTGTGTGGCTAGCTTGTAGCTTGTACTTTTGTCAGTGAATCGACTTCCTTAACCAGTAGTGGCTCTCTTTTTGGAGTAGTTTCTTGTAACCGTGAGGCAACAATGGGGGAAAGCAATGTTGTAGACACCAATACTGATTCAGAAGAGAGTTCTGCTAATGTCCCTGCTCTTCTCTTGGCGTTGGTGTCTTTTATAGTCTACTGGTTCTACTTGAGGCCCACAGCGCCCAACAACAATCGACAACAACAACCAACTCCACAGCAGCAGGCTGCACAGTTCCAACGACGACACGTGCCAGGGGGCGCTGCTGCTCAAGTGGTTCGTCCCAGGCCTGGTGCTGCCGCCGCTGCTGCTGCTGGAATCCCTGATGTCCCCATCATTGATGCACAGGCACCTCAGGACCAATACCAACGCATCATCCCGTGGCAATTAGTTAATGCACGCAACAAGCCATACTGTGATGCAGCCATGGAAGTCTTGGAGGACTGTGCTTCGCGACCTTCGCATGTCACTGTCTCTTCAACAAAAGAGACAATTGGATTAGGAGGCAGCAACATTTTAAATGACTCTGGGTTGGTAGTCTTTCATCACACCAAGGCCAACAATTTGTCCATGGCTGCTGCAAATGCCAAGGAGTCATCCGACAAGGAGGAGGAGGAAGAAGAAGTGGCATCCATTCCTGCATCCACCTTGAATTTGCGTCCCGAACGCGCCAAGATCTTGAGTCGTCTCTGTCAGATGGGCGATGTGTCACCTCCCCCTTCCAAGGGATCCACGTTGGTAGTCTCGATATCCCAAAAGGATCTGGAAGATGCAGACTCCATCATTTCCTTGAATCGTATTCTGATTGCACTGGGAACCTTTTATAATTTGTTGGTGTTGGTGGCTGTCAGTGATGCGTTTGTGGAAAGTCGTCAAGCGTCCAAAGAAGGATCGTCGTCGTCATCGTTGTCCACAACACTCCCCACCGATCCCATCAAGCGCATGTCACTTGCCAAAAAGGTCGTGGTAGATCTCTTGCGTCGTCAACAACAAGACAATGCAGACCAACAGGATGCTTTGACGCTCTCCGAATCCATTTTGCCGTCGCATCGCATAGTCATGGCGTCGACTGTGACGGGACGTGTGGCGTTGGTTCGACAATTGGAGAAGGTAGCCTTGGTAGTGGATTGGGAAGAAGAAGTCCAAACCCAATTGACACGATTTGGATACAAGGTTGCCGTGGTGCCCAATTGGTGCAAATTGCTAGAGTAGAACAATGTCAAAAAACAACAACAAGAATAACAACCACCCACAATGGTAGTAGATGTATTTACTTGTCCTGCTGGAATTGTTTCGGGATGTTGTGGGGTACGTAGGCGTGGAACATCCTCGCATATGCTACAACGCCTACTCGTACTCTACAATAGCAGAAATAAAAACACAAGACACGCAAAAAGTAGTATGGATTGGCAATCACACCTACACACTGTCTCAATTTTAAATAAGAGGATCCGTTGCAAAATCCTCGCTTGACAGCACATTCTGCCAAGATCGGAGAAAATGGCAACAAGGAATCCATAGCAATTTTTCATATAATCCCTCGTTTCGGAGGACAAAGAATAATAATGGGGCATCACAAACCACAACACAAAGGGCTAGACAGTAGTTCTAAGAGATGTCTGTTGCGGTTGGAGATTGGGTGGGCGCGTGTGTACATACGAGTGCTGAATTTATTCTTGGGTGGTCAAACCTGCCAAGGCTTCAGCGGCCTCATCGGCGGCCGCGCCTCCATCGGCTCCTGGGTTGTCCTCACCTGCCAACAGCTTTTCCATTTCCTGTTGGTACTCAGTGAATTTGGTTTTGAATTCTTGTGCTGTCTCTGAGTCAGCAAATCGCATAGCAAAGACAGTTTCTACAAGCTCGCCCTCTGCAAAATCGAAGGCGGACCAGACCCAAGATCGGTCGGAGCCAACATTGGGCTCAAGTTTGATGCGAGGATCCATGGCGTGGTTGGCAATGACCTTCATTGTCTTTTCTTGACGCATGAGCAAACGGATGCGTTGGTGCTCTCGGTGTCTCAAGATGCGAACCTCACCAACTCCGCGGTCCTTCCAAGACTTCTTTCCAGTGCCTTGGTCCAACATGGTCTCACCGAAAAGGAAGAGCTTTGCTCGGACTCCAAAGAGGACCTCTTCGTCCTCTTCACCAGACTTGACATCGACTTCCTCGAGCTTAACCTAGAAATAGTAGAGATAATTGGAACAAAGGACAAAAAACCAAAATGTGAGAGAGACATGCACAGGTTGTTGTTGTAATTGCAATACAACCAACCAAGACAAAAAAGTATATCGTGGTACTCGTAGCCATCAACTCTTCCATAACCTTCCTAACAACAAGCAGTACCGCAGTCTACGTGACTTCAACGTGACGCGTGAATCGGCCGATCGCATGTCACGTACCACAGGTTCAAAGTGAGCCGTGCTCTCGTGGGTCTCCTCAGCCTCTCCAGCTTCCTCCTCTTCTTTGGGTTCTTCTGGTTTCTTGTCTTCTTCGCTCATCTTGAAAAGTTGTAGTTGTGGTTGCTGTAAAGAGTTGTTTGTGGTTTGAGCTCTACCGGCTGTACGAGTGGTATAACGACTTTCGAAGTACGATGCTCGTGCAGTTCAATTTCTATGGCGACAGCGACCACTGAATGACGAATGACCGTCGCACCGGCCTACTAGCATTGGTCGGGTGATGTCCAGACGAATTGGATGGCCGGTGAGTCGTATCGGTCAATTTTGGGGTGTGGTCAATCGAGTCGAAAAGGCTGTTGGGGTTGGCTGTGACCTGCCAATGTTGTAGACAACACTACGAGAAGATCAATCCATGGCCAACAATGAAAAGGAACAGAAACAACACTTGATACAAACTTATCATTAATAGGTGCATCAACCTCAACATGTTGCTATTTCCTTTCTCCTTACAGTAGTTATTCTCCCTCTACTATTCTCCCCCCATCACTTGAAAATCATCGTTCATTCTTGTGAGCGAGTCGTTCTAATTTTGGCCGCGCTCGCCCTACCCTTGTCACTCTCTATATTTCAGCACGGCCTGTGTGCCACACACACCTCTTTTTCCCCATACAACGGACGCAGTGTCTTATCGTACTTAGATCCTTCCCGCCTAATTACTCTCGGTTTAGGCCAATGGGAATCAGCTTCACATGATGTATGGAGGCGGGTGCACGAGACATATCAAGGGGGGAGGAATGGCACTGTCTCCACTCGGAACAACTACTGGCAACCATTCTTGGAGGTGCTCGACCCCACTACTCTACTACTAGATTGAGACCTTCGTGGTATTTCCATACTACTACTGCTATTACTACTACAGGTAGTTGATACCTCTGGAATCAATCTCCATTGACATCCTGTCGTTGTATACAACTTCCTTTCATCAAGACGCATCGAATTATCAACGAGAATTTTTCTGGGAAGCCAACATCCAACGGTCTTGCTTGGAATCACACTTGTGAAGAAGAAGAATAACCATGACAATTCAAATCCCCTGTAGGGTTAGTGTCTTTACCTTGCTCGTTCTGGCTTGTTCCGTGGCACTTTCTCCTGTCTTGGCTGTGTCATCAACATCATCTTCCACTTCCTTTCAAGTTCGTAGTTTGAGTTCCAGTACGAGTACCACAACCCATCAAGAATCTTCCGGCACCACCAACCGACAACTCTTTGATTTTGATAAAATTACCTTTTCCGAAGATGGAGAACCTATCGAGTTGCCCGCCTATCAAGTACAACTATACCCAACTACACAGAATATTTCTGATACCAGTCGACTTTCCATTGAAACTGCACTAGAAGAGTACCTACGGAATCACTTTGAAGGCTTGTATCCCAAAACAGACAATGATGATAATGGAGATGACGATAGCAGCGGTCCTCCCGAGTTTGTGTCTGTATCGGTCTCCGTGGTTGGTGCTACTTCGTTTGAGTATGGTCGTGTTCGACGATCTTTGCAAACAACAACTGCTGCTGCTGCCATTGCGTCGGTGTCATCTCCTGCAACCCCCCACGAACGTTCCTTGGTCGCCTATGGAACCACATTGGATGTCGAAACCACCATGCGATTTCAAGATGGTAACTTTCCTAGCAGTTCCGATTTGGAAGCCAGCATGGAAGATGCTCTTTTTGACAATTTCAATGTATTCTTGTCTGACTATCTCTCTGTCTATGCCACCCCCGAACTATTGGGTGTGGATACAGGAAACTATTTGTCTGGCTTTACCCCTTCCCCTACCATGAGTCCAACGAAACCTACCATGGCTCCCACAAAATCGTCGGGTGTGATTGCTGGAGCGAACAAGGATCAGCCTGTCAATGCCACGGACGATGGAAATTGGCTCAAGTCCTTGTACCCTGCCATGTTTTGTGGTGTGGCCATGTTTCTGTTGACAGGTCTTTGGTTGGCCTCTCGTCGGGTGCGCATGTCCGAATTGGACGATGAATCGTCGTATTTGGATGAAAGCAAGAGCTATCCAGAATCCATGGCACCAAGTTCGGCTATGGAACATATCTCTGTGGATTATGATGGACGACAGGAGGCTCGGGAGTTGGCAGAAGCCGAAGCTATGGAACGTGAGCGTCAAAGTCAACGCATCGAACGGGAACGAGAGTATCAACGACAAAAGCGAAGGGGGATGCAAGAAATGGGGTCGAATGCCAAGAAGTATAACCTTGGATTGATCCATAGTGTACCAATGACAGATGGGACAACAACGGTACACGTGCCTCCTTCCATGGAATACAACAGTAGTTCGAAGCGATACGACCCAACGGCCATTACAATGCGACAGGGAAGTAGCATTCAAGGGTCGTACTATCATGAGGAAATGGCAGCAGATGAAGAGTCGGATATTGGATACAGTCGAACTCGAAGTGCTGCAACCCGTGAAAGCCGCCGTAGCAAAGGATCATCAAGGTCACAATCTTATCAACCATCGCGGGGCGCCATGAGGGCTGGAGCTTCTGTGATTTCATCGTCTCAAGACAGTCAGAGCCAATATTCACAATCCCAAACCAGCCATGGCGGCGTGAGTGAATACACGAATGACTATTCCCATTCCCAGTTTTCCTATCGAACAGGTGGTAGCGAAGACTACTCGAAAGAGTACACACAGTACACCAATCCGAATGACGGGTATCAACATGCTTTGCCGAGCATGCACGGGGGTGGTGAGTTTGGAATGGGGAATGTGATCAACCGTGGTTTAATATAGTTCGTACTACGGTAGGTAGTACGTACCGTAGTAGTGGGCTGGGATGAGCCAACGTGCGAATCGGAAGGAAGAATTTGATGATGTAATGTCGTAAATGTTTGAATTGCTATTGTTATTTCTAGTAGTACATGACTGAGTTCATACTCCAGTCAACCGTGGCCTCCAAGAGCAGTCTCTGGAAAAGTGCTACATACTGCAAAATGTTGGAGACCGATCCATCCAACGATATAGGTTTCTTGATTTGTCTTGGAATCCTATTGATAGCATGGGTGGTCCAGGATGTTATGATGTAGGTAGTTTTCTTTCGTCTAGTAGAATCCTCTGAAGTTTTCATGTTCCTCCTCCTCTCGTCCGCAAGTTGTACGGTTGAGATCCTACTAGACCACACGATACGGACAGAAGGAAAGACCAATGCGTGGACTGACACGACTTCTCCGAGGCAACAACAGCGGAAAAGAAGACCTCCGACGACGCCCAAGCTTGGGCCCGCCAAATCTCACATTGTTGTTGTTGCTCTTGCTGCTACTGCCATTGTAGTTGTTGAAATTCTCCAAAGTACCCTCAGTTTTTTTTTGTATATCAAATATGGACGTTGAAGAGTCTACGGCAACCATCAATTTGGTACGTTTTGTCTTGATGCGTCCCATGGATTGACCGCAGTACGGAGGAGTGGTGGCGTCGCGTGTGTTTAGTAGTAGTTTAGTAGTAGTAAAGGTGTACAAGAGTGAGACCCGTTTCGTCCTGTTTCTCATGTTCCTTTCTATTCTGTCGTATTATTGGAATATACAGATCTCCAAGGAAGGAGATTCTTTCCCAGTTCCCGTGGCTGTTGCTAACATGTCGGAACTCGTCAAGACAATGATGGACGAAGACGATGAAGATGATGACTCGCCTACGGAGATTCCTCTTCCCAACGTCAAGGCGCAAGTGTTGAAGAAGATCATTGAATTCTGTGAGCATCATTTGCAAGAGCCCATGGCAGAAATTGAAAAGCCCCTCAAGGGCCAAAACATGGCTGATGTTGTCCAAAAGTGGTATGCGGACTTTGTGGATTTGGATCAAGTCTTGTTGTTTGAAATCATCTTGGCTGCCAACTACATGGATATCAAGCCCTTGTTGGACTTGTCCTGTGCTACTGTTGCTAGCATGATCAAGGGAAAGACCCCTGATGAGATTCGCTCCACCTTTCACATTACCAATGACTTTTCTCCCGAGGAGGAAGCCCAAGTGCGGGAAGAGAACAAGTGGTGTGAGGAGGCCTAAATAAGTTGTATACTACTCCTTCCGTGAGCATGTTGTTACAATCTATTTCTTGGAGCAGTGCTCGCTTTTGGAAGGTTTGGTAAATTGGTGGTCCCTTCCTGGATGGATTACAAGTTGGATGGATGATGCATGGTTGGTGTGGTGGTGCAATGTGTCACCGTGGGGGAGGAGGAGTAAGGATGGATGATTTAGAAATATATTGATTTTCTATCACTGCGAGTACCGGTAGCCTGTTTACTCGTATCGTATCGTACCGCGCCGCAGTTGTGCTTGATAGAATGACCATGCCATACAATTCAGACGACATGGTGCTACAGAACTGCTATGCGAAGTACAGTACCAGTACTCGTAAAACTTCCTGTTTATTATCCATTCGGCTACGTACTATGATGGAGCGGCTGTGTTGTTTATTGCCGCCATTGGATCCGGAGCCGCAGATTCACCTTCCTTCAAGGGACAGATGCACAGATATGTCTCTTCTTCTGGTTCATCGTGATCAGCTACATGGTACCCGTCCAGAAATCGGTTCTCATCCCCCTTTTTGATCAGCGGAATCACAAAGGAGTCCTGCACCCGCTGGATCCGCCGCGAATACGGAGTGGGAAATTGCAGCTCTACCTTGCGTGTCCGAGAATCATTGTCAAACTCATTCCCCTGAGTCTCCCAATCACCAAAATCAAAGTGGACCTGATGCCGTTCCTTCCATCGCAAGAATGTGCGGGGAGATAGCATTTGGAAATGGTGGTCTCGCATCTCATCGTTTGTCAACACCAGAGTTCGGTACTTCAATGCCGCATGTAGCCAGAACCAATCATCGTTCATGCCGGCCGGTGTCTTGTACAGAATATCCATACGCTCCCACGCATCTTGCAAATACCGATACTTGGGAGGCATGAGGTTCTTGGCAAAGTGCCGTTGGTGAAGGACCAACAAGACTCGCTTGCGCATCTTTTGGAAGCGACGAGCTACCCAGTCAATCTGTTCGTAGTTCACATGCTTGGGAGCATTGGAAAAACTCTGATTCATGTAGCCAACGTTGGCAGCATCAATGACAACATCCAATGGGCCAACATGTTCCAAAAAGTTTTCAAAGTGTGCCCACTGTCGGCGGCGCTCCTCGGGGTCAAAATCGTCACGAATCTTGCCCTTGCGACCACCTTGGAACTCCGACATGTGACCTTCTAGCTTTCCCTCCAACACAATACGTCGGTTCATGTCGATCATTGTCTCCCAGGCACTTTCTGGAATTTGAACAGGATTAAGCTTCACTCCCTTCAACCCCCCTTCTTGCAAAACCCCATTCTCATCAATGGATACCGACGAGTCCAAGTTCCATCCAAACTTGTGCACAACAGGACCGATGGACGGCGCAATGTCCGATTCCTTTTCATGAATCTCTTCCACGAGTTTGCGGACTTCTTCGTCACGAGCACGGTTTGGGTGATTAATCCCTGTGTGCATGGCATGAGCCGAGGCAAACCACTCCAAAACAGCAGCAACCGTGTCCTTGCAGGGCACTGTCACATCTTCGGCCAAGTTGCTAAACACTCGTTCAAAGACGACTGGATCTCCAGTAGCAACTGCACATCGGAGCAAGAACATGGACTCACGTTCCGAGATTTGCAATTCCTGTTTGGAAATAGTGAGCCAACAACGGAGGGCGCTCAACATTTGTCGTTCGGAGCAATAGGCTGTCAACAGGGGGGCGTACAAACGAAGCTTCGGTCGGCATTGTTGCACTGCCTCTGATTCTCGCAGAATTTTTTCTGCCTTTTCATAATCTTTGTTGGCTACCAATACTTTCACAATGGCTGTGTACGCTGCTTCGTTGAGAGGAATATTCAATTGCGCCATGTGTTCCTTGACCCGGAAAGCATGTTCCTGTCGGGTTTTAGGATCCACCGCATCAAGAGGTAGAAACTTGGTGTCTGCCGACTCGGTGTCATCCTCCTTGCGCTTTCCAACATGAACCTTTCGTTCAATGCCCCCACATAGATTCAATAGGTTGTAAAACGATTGAACTTCTACGGTGATGCCTTCCTTGACCGCTTGATCATAGTATTGGATGGCGGACGCCAAATCGTTGTCGCGACACCCCAACTGAATGTTGCGTCGTAGTTCCAACACGCGGGGATCCATATTATTCTTGCGACCCTTCTTGGATGTCTTATCCCCCGATGCCCCTCCATTTTCTAGCGCGGGCTCCTTCACTTCGTCGGATGCAGGTACAGGTACTTCCCCGCCGTTGGTATCCTGCATTGCACTTGGCTTCTCCGACACTAGAGCTTCTAGATCAGTTTGGAGCGGGGGTTTGTCCTCACCGGCTACAACGTCACCAAGCTCCAAAGGTGCTACCTCGGAAGAGTCTGCAGGTTTCTCGGCTTCGGCAACAGCTGGTTCCAATGGTCCTCCGGTGGTAGCATCTACATCCATCTCCGAAACAGGAGTGGTGTCCTCTGTAGTACTTTCAGCGGACACACCATTCTGACTATTCTCCTTGACCTCCAAAGGCTGTGTCTTGGGTTCAACGGTATCGACCTGATCGACGGCTTCAGCCGGGGTCGTGGCTTTAGCATCACCAGTGCCAGGAGTATCCTCTGCCTTCTCTGTCGGTTGAGTCTCTTCTACTGGTGCCACGACAACATTTGCCGGTTCGTCTACATCCATTCCCTCTGACAACTCTACGTTCGTTTCGGCATTGGTGGTTGGGGGATCTTGTGCCTGTGGTGTCTCGGCACTATCTTCTGTTACTGGCGCATCCTTGTCGTTGGCCTCGACATCCATGACGCTGGTAGTACTCGTACTACCCAAGGGAGCCTCAGTTTCCAGTTTGGGTTGTTTGGCTGGAGGTTCGACGGACTCCGATTCTGGATTCGTTGCATCGGCGGATGCTGGCGGCTCTTCCAAAGCTCTTTTGTTGGATCCATCGATTTCGATTTCAGTTTCAATTTCAGTCTCGGCACATTCACTAGCTTGCATGGGAGTGTCGACAGCAACGGCAGGTTCCTTAAGCTCATCACTAGCAGTAGGCGGGTCCATGGGTGCGTCAGGTTTCTCAGGAGGTGTCTCATTGCTGGAGGAAGGAGGGTCCTCTGGGGGTTGCTTGGGGGCTTCCGACACATCCTCCGTGACATTTTCCGTGGCAGGATCCTCCGTTGAAGGAACACTATTGGAAGGCGTCTCCTTGCCTGCCACTACCTTTTCTGGTTCATCCGATGTGGCAGGAGGATCCGTTGCCATTACAGATCCTTTTGGTTGCTCTGCTTCCAGGGTTTCTTCCGATGTTTCCATAGTGGTGGGCGTGGGTTCCTCGGACAAATCATTGGTACGATTGGCAGACTCGGTAATTTCACTCTCTTTGGTTTCGGATTCTGGTGGCGCTTCCTCCTTTGCCGCTGGGGTATCTTCCGGTTCAGCACCATCCGCGACGTTGGAAGATTCCATAGGATTGGCTGGTTTCTCTGCATGGTTGTTGCCATCGCCATTCAAAAGATTCTCGAATGGAACATCCTTAGAGTCTGGAGCTGTTGGCGGAGCATTCTCGTCCTCCTTTTCCGTCTCTACGGCAGGTGTCGGATCGGAGGGTGCCGATGACTCAGCTTCAACATCTACAGGAGTTCTATCCGGTGCAACGACAGTTTGTGGAGTTTCCTGAATCTGCTTTGTCTCTAGAACCTGTTCTTCCGAAGGAGTAGGTTGTTGGTCCCCTTCTTGGGTGGCGGATCCACTTCCAAGTGCACCGCCCTCTGACTGGTCAACAACTTCTACTGACATCACGCGAGATTGTACTTGTAACTCCGTTGACGCATCTCCACTCTCCGAAGCAACTACACCATTGACGGTACCATTATCAACGGCCGTTGCTGTGGGGGTACTATCCTTGTCCTCGGAAGCAGGAGGATCCGTGTCTGTGGACATGATGACGTAGTGAATGTCCCCTCACCAATCAAGTAAACAAATATGATGTACGGTAGCTAGAACGGTACTGCACTGTATCAAAAACAGTGGCAGCAGAGATCTCAGTATTGTTGTTTCCGTGGTTCACCAGACACTAAGGTACTGGTAGTCAATGAAGCAGTGATACCGACCTACGACTGCGACTGCCTGAACAGGATTTCAAACTTGAAATGGGTTACAAACAAGAGTGAGGCTTTGGCCAGTGCTGCACCGGATGCATGCATGAACCTCCTTCACCACCGCCCAACGAGAGAAAGTGGGCGCGACGAGTACAGGGGCACAGGTGCAGTCTGTGCGACGTAGGCATTCTACACAACTATTGTTTAATGAACGCTCAAACGCAACTACAACTGCGACATCAGCAAACATTAACTTTTCGCGCCTTTCTCGTCGTGGTCTCGTTTTTATCGTCCGACCTACAAACCGATGGGGGGCGCGAGACCACCTGCTTCTGTTGCTGTTGCTGTGTACCGTACCACCAGTAGTAGCACTTTGTAGAATTCCTGTGTCGTCCAAAACGCCAATACTGCACTTATTTGGTGGTAGCAGTGTTTGTGATTCGCTTGTCATCTTCCATCCATTTCGCGCAGCAACAGGTTGTTGTTTGTTGTTGGATGCATCCATGAATCATGACGCACGGTGGTGCGGTGGGCGCTACTATAGCTACACGATGATGAGAGGTATACGTTTAGACTAAACCTTTCTCGAGCAGCTTCATTCTTAATTGAAAGTAGATGAGGGGATTACTATTGCCGTGTTACCGGTACTGTACGAGTAGTGCTACTCACTTCTTCTCCTTCTTGGCTCGTTGTTCCTTCTTCTTCTTCCTCTCTTGTTGATTGCCGTTATTCAAGTATTACCATCTATCTTTAGTATTTACCGGTAGTACTGGTGTATCTACTTGTCCATCTTGTGAGCTATGATGATCAATAGAATGTAGAAGTACTAACTACGACTACTGTACCACTACGAGAACTCGTGCTACTGGTAGCACATACAATATTACAACATCATGGATCATGGGTCATGGTTGTACAGCCATCTGAAAGTGCTTGTAATAGCGCGCTACAACAACGACCACCACCACTACCAATACCACCTACTACTTCTTGCACCTCCTCTTTCGTACTCTACTCGTACAGTACCGTAGGTTGTCCTCCTCTCGTCCTCCTCGTCCTTTTCTTCTCTTTCTTGGAGCATCATCAGTTTGATAATTTCGAAAAGTACATACAGGGAAACCGTATCTTTGTTCTATTGCAGTACCAGAGCGATTCCGATTCTGTGGTGGAGAATCTGTTTCTCATTTTCAGTCATGGGCCAGCGATGTTCCATATGGTGGAAACGTGGACTTCGCAAGATCACAATGTTGATTATTAGTACTTGGTATGTTGTTGTTGTTGTCGCTGGCTTCCTGAACTGCTGTGGTGGCAGCTACCTAGTAGAGACAATAGATTTTCCATTCCATTGTAGCCAAACTGGCAAGAAGTGATTCAAGCAAAATTGAACTGGGTGAAACATAGAGAAAGCAATAGCAACAGCAGCACACAATTTCGATAGCAAATGTTTCTTTGTATATACAAAATGGCCACGTCTGACAACAGCGGCTTGTTTAGCTCAGTTGGTTAGAGCACCTCATTAGTAATGAGGAGGTCCGTGGTTCGAATCCGCGATCAAGCTTTCTTTTTCGCGATTTTTCTTCTCATGCCAAATTTTTGCACCGCCTTTGACTTGTCTCTGGTGTTATCAGATGCTGAAGTTAGTAGTATGAAAAAACATATTCGTTGTTGTTGTACTGACTGTACGACAAAACATGCTATAGAAGTAGTGAAGTTTCACATTCTTATTTTGATTTCCGAAGGCAGCACAACCATTTCTTGCTGAGTACCGTACGGTACGGCGGTATCTGGCATCTCATTGGCTCGATTCACAGGATTCAGAAACTAAGATTCGGCAAGATGGTCTCACACCCGACACCCGACACCCAACCAATCATTTCAGAACTGAATAGCAGTGAAACGTTGATTCTTCTGATTGCAACCACAGGAGCCCATGTCAACTTCCAAGAGCAGTTTCTCCAATACCTTCTTCTTGACTGTGAGCGTCGTCATCGTAGCCCAAGTCACTTGGAACAATATTCCGTATTGGGTCAAAGATGCCATCCTGGGGCGTTCTCGCTCGAACAAGGAACATAAAGATGCCAACGATGACCTTGCGAATCCAACGCAAGTATTTTCCAAAATCAAAGAAGTCATGAATTTGGCTCATGAGCTCTCCGAGGATCTCATTGATGACAGTATGCCCCCCTACAGATTGTATTGCAGTTTTATGAGTATGATTCATCTCATGATTGAAATCGATGCGTCTGTTCCTGAATGGCGAGAGAAATACTTTTCGAAAGATGGGGAAGAAGTACCGGAACAAGAGCTTCAGGTCCTTCTGGAATTCCTCGACTACGCTGAGTGGGCTTACTTGGAGAGTCAAGTACAGCTGCAACGTAGGTTGCGTCCTCTCAAATTGGACTTGATCCGGTATGATAATGCCACCGAACCAGGCCGTGTCGGTCATTATATTGCTGTACATCATGAAACAAAACATGTGATCTTTGCTATCAAAGGAACTTCCACATTGTCGGATGTCTTTACAGATATTATTGGAAAAGCAATTCCTCACACACTCGAGGGAAACAAAGATATTCGCTGCCATGAAGGCATGTACGTGGCAGCACAAATGCTACTCCAGGATACGATGCATATGATTGAGAACTTCTTTGCGCCACAAGGATACAAACTCACTATTTGTGGACACTCCTTGGGAGCCGGAGTCAGTTGCTTGTTAGGAATGTTTGTCAAGCAACATCTTCCAGATCTGGAACTGCAAGTGTATGCGTTTGCCACCCCTGCATGCTCTTCCTATGAAGCGAGTACCGAATGTGCAGATTATATTACCTCTATTGTGAACAACAACGACTGTGTCCCTCGCTTGTCTTTGATGAACCTTCGAACCATGAACAAAATCTTGACTTTGGTGGACTCGAAGCTGGAGCAAAAGGGCCTTGCCCCCAAGGACTTTGCAACAGCCCGCGACTACTTTTCGGATCTCATGAAGATTGATTCAGATTTACTGCTTGAACCTCAAGAGCTCACAGACTTTTTGGAAGCTGAGTTTTCTGCTCCCCGTTCAGATCGTTTCATTGACATGGAACTGTATGTTCCAGGCAAGGTTGTATCTGTGTGGAACCATACGAGTGAACCCTCGGTCGTTGGTGGACGTGTAACCGATGGACACTCTCAAGTGTTGAAGCAGGTGTTCATGGAGCCTAACATGGTCACGGATCATTCCTGTGATTGCTACAGGGCGAACATCTCTCAATTGGCAGAGCAGATCCGTTCAGCATGAGTCTGTGACGTCGCGACTAGAACTAAAATTCCCTAGTAGTAGAAGTGGTCGATGCTTCGGTTTCCTTTGTACTACAGTACCAGGACTAGCTAGCTAGTATGTATGTAGTGCCGTTCAAGTTTACTCCGATCCCAAAGTCTCTAGTAGTGGTCGACAGAGCAATCTCTACAATCCAGCAATCTTAAGCTACTTCTTCGATTCGGGTTGCTAACGAGCCAGCAAGAGGACATCCTACCCAGGTGTAGTGGTGGACGAGTGATCCTCGTTTGATGAGGTGAATAGCAGAGATCGGAATTGGGTTCATGGTGAGATACTGAAAGCGTTCACACTGGTTCACCATATTATTGTCCCAAACTGGAACACCTCAATACCACTTGTATACTGCTGAAACGGTACTGATGATTTGATCGCCGACGACAACAACGTCAATGTGGCATTGAGGTCGCCATAGATATTGGTCTCCTTACCATTCATCTCTCGTCTCATATTGTCTCTCCCACATGGTAGCACTGTATTTCATTGATGCCTGAGCTACCACCTCCTCATCGAAATGAACATCCCCGAACAATGAATGATGGGAGTGTTTCGAGCTCAAAAGTAGTACTAGTACCGTAGTACAAACTACGCGTAATCCAAGCTATCATCGTCCTACTAGCCGGCCTGTCATTATCTATACTCCCAGAGTAACACGGGAACAGGATACAGACGCTGCTTCGGCACCACCCTCTCTTCAAGAGACTAGAGTTCTCAGTTGTTGGCCTCTTGAAAGTACAACACTACGAGTAGAGTGCTATATACCGGTACTGTACTCCTACCTTCAACCTAAAAGTGAAGGAAAGCCCAGAACGAAGACCTCTACTTTCAATCTTCTGCAAGTTGCTGTGAAAGTACCTTCGCTCAACTACTGCGTATTATCTCTATGACCAGAGTGCTCGTAGTTGGCTCATTTCGTAGTCTTGATTGCGTTCACAATTTGATTGACACAAAATGTCATTGAGTCATTGCCAACATTAAGAATTGAGGGGGGGGCCCGCTGATGATGATGATAGTTGTCGAAGTAGTAATAACCAGCGGAGAAGCCGATTATGCATCGTACTACGACGACGGTAGTAGGCATCAAAGCCAAAAGTGTCACAACATCACAGTAAATGCAACAAGCAACCCGAACATTGCGTGCCACTGTCAAAGTCATGGGCTCATATCTGTTGACATTCAAGTTCTTGAACAACGTTGTGAAATTTCAGGCTAAAAGAGCACAACAACATGCTTGATTTGGCTCTTGATATAGTGGCGAGAGTCTTCGCAGCTCTACGATTGATAATTTTGTAATAGAGCAATAACAAATGCAGCGCGACATCAGACATCACGTGATGCTCCCCCACATGATTGGACGACCTGGTACGTACGAGTATTCTTTGTTGTGCGAAAGTGAGCAGAGTAGGTCCCTTTGTTACCGATCATTGACCATATCGATGTCCGGCCATTGGCGTTACCATTTACAAGAAGGCTTCCTTCGTTTCTATTTTCTATCTTGCAACCTTGAAGTACGCGGAAGGCGGTACAAGAGGGCTATATTGGAGATGATTTCCGCTCTTGTAGAATCAGAAACATATAGGTGCGGAAACTCGATAGAGAGCCTTCTCCTTGGTGTGACGCTGATACGACACAGTGTTTTCCCGCGTTCACCATACGAGACGCCATCTCGGAGCAACTTGAAGGTCTTGTTCGTAAAGTTTTTCCGCTCTCTCTGTGGGCGGCTTCCTCAGGAGTCACGACACCACGCCATATTTTCGAATCTCGTAGAGTTGCCAGAGTTACTTTACTGTTAGCAACAACAACAACACTGAACACCACCTTACACAATGGCTTTGCTAGATACATACTTCATTCAACTACAGGAACAGACTGGTACCAACCAGGTTGTATTGGTCAGCGACGATCCTATCCAAAAGACATGCAAATCCAAACCTGTAGCTCCTAGCGGACTCGGAAAGAAGCAAAGGTGCCGATCTTGGCACCCTTCCCTAGCCCCAATTCCTTCCGGATCCAGAAGAACAAGCTGCAAATCGAGACCAGAGTTCCAACCTGATGGTCAACCGGACGAGGTTGTCAACAACCGTCCTCCTTGCCAACCAAAGCGAATTGAAAGCCAAGATGACATTTGTACAGCAACTATTAAGCGCATGCACAACCGCAGAGCACACGGAAGCTCGTGTTCATCATCATCAGACATGAGTGGCGATAGAATCCGCTCTCTCTTTGGAGCTGACATGGCCATGTGCATTGAAAAGTCAAAACGAAATAGCGACCCCATCAAACGAGTGAGCGGTGGACATGACAAGTTCCTCAAGAACTTGGCTGCCCCTGCCTTTCCTATGCGCAAAGGAAGCAGAGACGATCTCAGTGCACTGAAATCCAGTTGCCTTCATCTCAACCAGCAATTCTCCAACTCTATGTTGAATGACGAACTTGAACTCTCCAAGTTTTTGGACCAAGTATCGGATACATTGGGACGAGTCAATGCTGCACTCAATACATCTCCAACAACAACCATTCCTCACCGCCGCCATTCTGCAAGTATCTCACCATCCATGCTCCCTCAACTCTCTCGACGATTGGATGGATCTCCCACGCTAAAGCGAACGGATCGATGGGTTCCTCATCACAACCCTGAATCCATGGAAGCCCTCCTCGGTGGAGTCACGCATGCATAAAACTGGGCAACAATTTTGATAAACTAATCGCAAATGAACTACTACTCTCTACACATTACATCTACTCTTATACTACCAAAAGCTGCTGTTACACTAGTTGCCCCTTACTCTCTTCCTCCTTTTCGGTAAGCAACCGCCGTGTTCAGCTACTTCCTTTCTCCTGGCACAGCAGGAAAAACCTCGCCACATCATCGTCTCGCCTGCATTGGAGACACGGCACTGACCGAAGCGTCTGATCGTAACGAATGTACTCAAAGGCTCTCCAAGGACTCGGCGTCTAAATAGTACGACACAGGAAGTCAGACTGTTCAATATACGCGACCATAATGATATATTCTGGAAACGTATTCCATAGGAATGTGAGTCTTTCTCGACGCATGTGTGTCCTTCTCAATACGGCAAAAGAATCATTATGAAACAAGAAAAGTGTGAGGTTTCGGTGAAAAAGCAGGCCCCCCGCTACACCATGAATCCTTCGTGGGAACGCACGTCGTACTCCGTACTACCTGGTACACCGACTGCAGGGGCGTGGGAGGAGTTTGCGTTAATATAATTATTTGCTCAAAAATGTATTTCGTAAAAAAACGTTTTCTGCGTGAATGGTGGACAAGCCTTCAGCTGAGTGCCGATACGCATAACTGCGCTTGGCAAGCAAAAAGCCGAACGGTAGGGGGGCAAAACAGTAGATTCATAACAGTACGTTCTGGCGAAATAACAGTACGTTCTGGCGAAAATGCAGTCTCAATCGATCTACTGTTATGCGAGCTTTCTGTAGTGCTAAATATTCCGACATCAAATCGTGCTTCGATCACGACTCGGCCCATCGCTAAAAAGAGGGATCCAACTCATTGCGCAACGCCGCGATGAAGTCTCGGTACATCTGCTACAGAGGATGGTAGTGGTCCACCACCTGCTCTCATGCAATTCGCGTCTGTTGCGTCCAACACTAACCTCAGTCTCGTCTGACGCAGGGGAGGTTGATTGTTGATTGTTGATTGTTGTCGTGCATCATGGCGTTGCATGTTGACCCAATCTTGGATCCCTCTTTTTAGCGATGGGCCTAGTCGTGATCGAAGCACGATTTGATGTCGTAATATTTAGCACTTTCAGAAAGCTCGCATAACAGTAGATCATAACAGTACGTTCTGGCGAAATAACAGTACGTTCTGGCGAAAATGCAGTCTCAATCTACTGTTATGAATCTACTGTTTTGCCCCCCTACCGTTCGGCTTTTTGCTTGCCAAGCGCAGTTATGCGTATCGGCACTCAGCTGAAGGCTTGTCCGCCATTCACGCAGAAAACGTTTTTTTACGAAATACATTTTTGAGCAAATAATTATATTAACGCAAACTCCTCCCACGCCCCAGAAGATCATTCCTCAACACGTCGCAATGGAATTCGGGTTTCCCAAGCTGCATCTACTACTGTACTCTGGCA
Organism: Nitzschia putrida; assembly: GCA_016586335.1. Taxonomy (NCBI): domain Eukaryota; phylum Bacillariophyta; class Bacillariophyceae; order Bacillariales; family Bacillariaceae; genus Nitzschia; species Nitzschia putrida. The sequence continues at coordinate 180,430 of BLYE01000027.1, read as the reverse complement.
CTAACTACTTGCATGGAGTGCCGTTTCCTCGCCATTCTCGTTCTGTTGTACAGCATTTGCAGGCTCATCCGCTACACCACGTAGAAGCCATTTTTATCAGGCGCTTTCAATCTAGGTTCTGTTTTAGAAGAGTAATTCTATTCTCGCTATTACGGGTTCCGACAAACCACCGCTAACCTTGCTGCCGGTATGGTCATCCCGAAGCCCTAGGAGAAATGTTAGTAAAAGATCTTCCTTTCATCAAGCAACGGGAACCTTATCTGCCATCATCATTGCCGTCATCACTAACCATCAGCTCAAGGTACTCTACTACTAGTAGAAACAAGACGTTGCACTACTAGTTTCACTGTCGTACAGGTACATGGTTTAATGTTGCTTCTTGTTGTCGCAACAGCGGGTACAACGCGTATTCACCCATTGGAACGAGAAGTCGAGTGTTTGGAACGTGTCAAACCTTCTTCCCATTCTTGCTTGTTGCTCACCACCCTGTAATTTTAAGGTGACAGATGCTTGAGGCTGCCTGCTGAACTACAAGTCTTTCAGAGAGAAATGAACCAGAATTCCCAGAACTAATAGACTCCATACGTTCACTGGGTTAAAATAGCTTTCTTGTCGAACACTCTACTACTACCAACTACAACACAGTTTCACACAACAACATGATGATCGACTGCTGGATGATAGTCTCCTCCATCGTCTCCACAATAGAACCTTCTTCTTCCAATGACAGGGAAGTTGGTCGTTTGAACTTGAACGTTTGTACAACATGCAATACAAGTACAATAATAGATTGAAAGTGTTCAAAACTGAACTTCAAATCTTTTCAGGAACTAGAAGCAATTGAATTAGAACTTCTCGTCGCTTCTTCTACTTGTTGCAGCACCTTCCTTCGTGTCGGGTCAGTCCACCAGAAGGGTGCGATGATCAACGTTCCGCCGTCAACCGTCGCTCTCGAATGACAAGCTTTCCCGGGACTTGACAGTTGTACAACCATTGTCATCCAACCACCTCCCACACTACTCCTACCGGTACCACCTTGCTCCATACTACATTTCCTCTATCACTACATTGGAAGGGTTTTCGTTGTCATTCTCACACCATGCCCAAGAAAAAGTTCTACGCCGTCGCTGTAGGACGCAAAGTCGGTGTTTTTGATACTTGGGATGAATGCAAAGAACAAGTGAGTGCCTAAACGTCTCAAGGTGCTGCTTGAAGATGCACCTGTTCGCTCTTACCATGGAACTTCTCATGACACAATAGACGAATGGATTCAGTGGAGCTGTCTTTAAGAGTTTTGGATCCAAGAACGATGCGGAGGGTTTTGTGCAATCTCGTCTGAATTCGGGAAAGCCTCAACCTGTGGCAACGCAACCCAAGAAACGGAAAGAATCCCCAGCCCAAGATTCAACGGCACGTCCCCCAAAGGTGGCGTCCAAGCCAAAATCTGCCAATGCGGCTTTCCATGATATTGTAAATAAGGTGCCACCTGGCAGTACAGCTATTGAAGTCAGCTTTGATGGAGGGGCAAGAGGGAATCCTGGGGTCGCAGGTTGTGGGGCCGAAATCATTGTTCGAACAACGAAACCCCGATCCAATGAGACTGTTCGAACGGTTTATCATATACGGCGTTTCTTGGCTACAAAATCTACCAACAATCAAGCGGAATATTGTGGAATGATCAGTGCCTTGGACTACATACTCAAATTGATCACGTCGTCCACAAACGATTGTTTGCTTCAGAACTTGGTGGTTCGTGGGGATTCGATGCTTGTTGTCCAGCAAATGAATGGACTATGGACTTCAAAAGAATTGAATTATTTGTATATTGTTGCAAAGGATTTGGTGGAACGCATTGTACATGAAAGTGGGATGACATGGTCTTCAGTTGTATTCGAGCATGTGAGGCGACAATACAATGCAGTTGCCGACCGTGAGTTTCCCCGTCAAATTTTGTGTGCATTCAAGTTGCGAAGATGACTCACGGGTGTCTTTTCCTTTCAGGACTAGCAAATGAGGCAATGGATGCCACCAGAAGTTGGATAACTAGAAAAGACTCGGATGGAAACGAAACAAACGAAAATGTTCCTGACATCGACCCCAGAATATATGCCGAGACCCCCGATACCAAGCGCCGACGATGATTACACAGCTTGTAATAATGAAGCAAAGTTGCTATCTACTAACGTATGATTATATCTAAAGGAATTTGACAGCCTTTTGTCTGAGGACAATGAGTGCAGTGATGCGGAAGAACACGAACAGTCCAAACAAGCACAACCAGTTCCACCAAGTCTCATCAGGGTCGGCATCGACATCTTCCAAGAGTCCCTCGCAAGCCATATCAGCGTCTTCTCCTCCACAGCCATGTCCGAATTCTTCTACCAACAAGATTCGGAGAGCATAGGTCAAAGAGCACAAGTAGCGAGGCCAGCGCAACCACTGTGGAATCAATTCAGGCCTGACAAAGAATCCTGCAAAGAGCATCTGCGGGACAAACATGATGGGCATCATCTCCTGTCCAATTTTGGGGTCCTCAATTGCGCATCCAATCATCACCGCAACAGCTGAACTCGCCATGGACAAAACATATGTAGTCAGGAAGAACATACCAAAGCGGCCCTGGAAATCAATCATGTAGTAGTGGATGATAACGTGGAATAGCATTTGGAGCGCAGAGGCAATGGCTTCACTGGTAAGTCGTGACATGAAGTAAGCAAGGACGGAGTAGTGGTTGGTAGAATACTCTCGCAAGAAAACGGGGCGCTCATCAGGGAAAGCAAGAAGTGCTGGCTGAGCAGATCCCATCATGGAACCCATACATAGGATGGTCAATGCACCGAAGTGACTGGTAAGGTTCTGTAGAAACAATGATGTTGAGAGTGAGAATTTCGCTTGGCAATCAAACTCCTTCTGATTTTGCTACTTACTGATGCCACAGAAGAATCGGTCGCACCGACATTCAAGAAGATGATTCCAGTAACAACGCCAATCAAGATTGTATTACCCATTCGAGCACCCATGGAGGTTTTGTCTCGATAAATATTCCTGAGCTCCCTAGAGAACAAGAGTGAGAGTTGGGTAAGCATTCCGGGCTGCCTGTTGTCTTCCGCATGTCCATCGGCATGTGTGGTTGTCCGAACAGTTAGGCCTAGCTCGTCCTTGCCCTCTTCTTCTTTGGTGAAAGGTTCTGGGATATCGCGTTCATCTTTGATGAAGAATCCATTTTTATCGAGCTCATCGAGTGGAACTGCCTGGGCCACGTTCATGATCCAATCGGCGGGATTGTACTTTGCTGGCAAAGGTTGGCCGCGGTCTCCAAAATAGTCTGCCACATCCTCGACAAGTCCGTTGTACATAACCCGTCCTTTGTTCAACAGAACCAGCCTGTCGAACGAGTTGAAGATCTCAGAGGAGGGTTGATGGATTGTAAACAAAACACTGGCTCCGGCATTTGCCACCTTCTTCAACACTTGGCACAACTGCACGGCACTGAAACTGTCCAAACCCGATGTTGGTTCATCAAGCTGATTTACAAATGGAAGAAAACAATGCGGTAAGGGTATCGTCCCGAAGAAAGAAGTCACGAAATCACACATTCCTACTTACGAAAACCATTGCAGGTCGGACCACCAATTCAACTCCGACGGAAGTTCGCTTTCTCTCTCCTCCTGAAATACCTTTCAACAAAGCGCCGCCGACGTAAGTGTCAGCGCAGTGACTTAGTCCGAGTTCCAACAAAATTTTGTTGACAAGCTGACGAATAGTAGCTTCTGGAGTAGTTCGTGGAAGCCTCAACTTGGCAGAGAAGTAGATTGCCTCCCGGGGGGTGGAAGTAACTTGCAAGGAGTCATCTTGGGCCACGAAGGCAATATGTTGACGCACATGAATGTTGGTAGGATCCACAGAATGATTGTTGAAACGAACATCAGATTCAATTTTGACACGTCCTTTCGAACTGGCGCGTCCAGCCAAGATGTTCAAAAGACTACTTTTTCCAGCTCCACTGGGTCCCATGACAGCAGTAGTCTGACCACTGGGCACTTCTCCCCAAACGCCATCAAGAAGTTTCTTGTCTTCGCCACCCTTCACTCCTTTCTGTAAATCGATATTGAGTTAGAACGACCTTTTCAGAACATATTGTATGTTGCTCTTGCAGTAAAAGTACCTACCAAGGTCATGTTGACATCGCGCCAAACGAGGGTCTTTCCTTCGCGACGGGCAAATGGATCGGCAAACGCAGGAACATGCAAGGATTCCTCCTTCTTGGAGCTTTCGATATCACTATCTGAAGAGACGTTAACAGATCCTTCCTTGTTTCCAGTTTCGAGTTCGCTCATTTTGCTTCTTTTTTTCTTTTTGCTTTGTCTTTGTCTCGTCGTTTGTGCGAGTTCAATTTTGTGAGCAAAGTCATTTTTCTGCAATCCTCACCAAAGGGAATTCGATTGCCTTCCCATACGTAGACAACTGTGGACGTCACCTCCTGAGGACATGCAAACGCCATACAGATTTAAGGATCCTTGTCGCTACACGGCGGATGACACAGGATCCACCTAAGTAAATGTACCCAGGGCCCAATGAGCTTTGCGCGCAACAACAACGCTGCCTTAGTTACGCTACTACTCCACCCTACTCGTCGTGTGGCGGATTCAAAAGTGATCTTGAAGATCCTCTTTCCTCCTGGTTCATCTACTCCGGGTCAAAATAGCTCCCACCGCCAGACAGTTCAGTACGAGTAAAGCTAACTCACTACTAGTATGCAGTTGTGAAAGCAGCAAGTGCAAAGTAGCTGCACGTTTCGGAATTCCAGAAAGTGAACTACCTAAAGTAGTAGCCTAGTACTAGTACCTGTACAATGCGAGAAGGACAGCCTATTAGTGGACTGAATGTCCGCCGGCACAGTTCTCAGACATACCCTAGCTCAGCAAATATGCTGGAAATAATGCTGTTGGAAAACAAGAAGCCAATAGGATCCGTCAAACGCAGGATGTCGGAGTTGGTTCGAGTCTTCGATGGCACGATGATGCGTTCAACGAGGTCCAATTCGAAACCTAACATTGCGCCATGGAGGATCTTTTGAACCGTTGTTTCTCCAAACACCTTGCCGATCCACCGTAAATCAAGGCCGTCCTTTGTACGCAGTCGTTTCAGAATAATGTCTGTGAGAATATCGTCTGACGAGGGTGTCCTCGTATTTGTGACATTTTGGCAATTCTCGGACGAACTGAGCTCCCCTACCCATGAATGGTATTCATGAAGAGACTTTGGACGTTGACAGAGTTGGCCTCGGATTGAATCTGTCGCCCCGAGTCCGATGGCATACCACGCGCCATTCGGTGCCCAATAGATTTGATTATGTTGGCCTCTCCAGCTTCTGCTTGAGTCAATCTTAGCATACGAGCTGACTGCAAATAATGTACACCAAAGGCAGAGGTCAGAAGATGGATTTCGATAGCCAAATGGCAACAGATACAAACATACCTTCATAGTGTTCATATCCCTTGGCTCTCAGATATCCTGCTGTGTATTTGTACATTTGAGCCACAGTTTCGCTATCTGGGAGGTTGGGGATCCCAGTGGGCTTGGGAACTTTTGCCTTTCCCAAAGTATCGCCATACCACCGATCAAACACAGTACCTTGTTCCAACTGCAGATCATATATACTCATGTGGGATGGTTTAGGTGTCAGCGAGGTTGCCTTTTGTAGCGTTTGGATCCATCGTGGAAGAGTCAAGCCCGGTGCTCCAGATATCAAATCCAAAGTATAGTGACAGTTGGTATCGCCGTACACTTGTTCCAACATGGACAAAGATTCCATAATATCTGCCTCGCGGTGAACCCTTCCCATGGTTTGCAGGATATCATCGTAGAAAGATTGGACTCCCAAAGAAATACGATTCACCCCCATGTCCTTCAAAGACTCAAGATATTCTAGGCTGAATGTTCCGGGGTCCATTTCCATAGTGATTTCGGCGTTGGGCAGAAGATGGAAGGGGGAATCCGATGTGTTGCTGATGCGGTGCAGAATCGTTTGGATCATTTCCAATGGCGCCAGGCTAGGGGTACCTCCTCCAAAATAAACCGACGTCAAAGGAATACGTTTCCCTTTTTCTCGTCGACAAATATACTCCAACTCGGAAAGCAAATCGGTCTGGTACTCTTCATGAATCTTGGCAAAGGTGGAAGAAGGACGTTGCATGGATCCACCGACAGGAACAATGGCAAAGTTGCAATATCGACATCGTTGACGGCAATACGGAATGTGTACATAGAAACCAATGGGATTGAAGCATGAAATCAAGTCCAAGCGTTGTAGGAAATAGCACACAAGCAATAGGCGGACTGTCCAATAATAATGCACTGTCATACAGATGACAGGAAGACTCAAAACAAGGAGGCAATGGAGGTGTCAATGAATGAGTGATGATTGGTGATTGGTAAGATTGTTTTTTGGTTTGGTTTTTTCTTGGCGAATCGTCTGTCTGCTGTCCGCTTTGGAACTTCCCGTACGTAGCATTCATTTTTCATTTTCTTCGTCACAGTCAAGCAAGACCATCTCCCAGAACACAGGATTCATTCCAGAAGAATCAAGTACAACGAATATAACTGCCAGCAGGGCTACCATACAGTATCGATTACATCGACCATGGCCCATCCTCCCAACGATGCGAAAACCCGACGTGGCATGGCCATGGTAGGCGCCTATTTTGCCGCGTACTTTGGAATTGGTTTTGTGTATCCCATTGTGACGGGTGGCAAACCGGTCCTCACAACTCTCGTGGAACGCATGGGCCTCAAGGAACCAGGATCCAAAATACAGGATTGTTGTCAATCGTACTACGAGGAGGACAAACACCATAGAAAACAGAACGATGAAACAAACAACAAAGAAGTTACTAAATGATGAAGAAGATTTTCCAGAAAGTACGCTCCCTTGTTGAGAGAATTCATCCCAGAAACCCGTGCACTAGGTCGAAAGTAGTAGTAGTAGTAGTAGTAGTAGTACAGACTCGTCCCAATGCCCCACAAAATGCAAGGTTGTCTTGTGGGACAACTACATTACGGGGATGTACGAGTACCATAATATACTTTTGCTGTGATGAAAAACGATTGCATTGTCGTACGCTAGGAAGCTTGACCCAGCTCAAGCCCAATCCATCGGGGTACCTAGGCACCTTCGTTGCTTTTCGAAACCTCCCAAAATTTTAGGGACTTTTGCTACAAGATGGCACGGAACCGGTCTTCAACTTCCCGTCGTCGTAGTACGCATCATCACCTTCTTTACAGTCAAGCAAGACCATCGCCCAGAACGTCTTAATTGAACACAGGATTCGTTGCAGAAGAATAAACTACGAATATAACTGCCAGCAGGGCTAGGTTGTTCTTGTCTTGACGACGACGTTTCTGGAACAATGCAATAGTTTAAGGATTCTCCGATCTTATTGTAGCTCTCAATGTATGTTTTGGAGCAAGATTAAAAAGTGCCTCGTCACTCAAACAATGCTTTCAAACATGTCCATGGCACCAATGAACGAACGAGCTCAACAACTAGATTTCTGAAAGTACGTGCCCCAAGCACCTGTTGAGGGCATCTCGAAAAGAAGGAGCAACTTTACCCGTTTCGACCCATTGCCACCATCTTCTCTTTGTATCAATGAAAGTACCGGTAGTGTAGCATAGTCCAACCACCGGTAACAACAGCACGACGAGTTAGTAGATGTAGAACTTGGAAGTATTCTTGTAGTAGTAATGTACAGTGCTATTAGCTTTAAAAATTGCAACATGTTGATCACACCCAAATACATTGTTGATCGGGGCTTTCGTAGAACAAACAGTGGAGATCGATCTTTATACAACCACCATTGCCACAGCCGAAACGAGGCGGCTGGAGCTGTTGGGTCTGCTCAATCCTCCTTTCTTGACATTTTGAGCGTTGCCACCCGTCCATCGATCATGGTGGGCTTTCTTGTCTCCATTCGTCGGGGCATTGATAGGAAAATCCAAAACGGAAGAGGGAGAGAACTCGTAAGGGTAGTCGGGCTTTCGTCTTGGGCATTGCGGGGATGACGAAGAAACGTTCTGGCCCACAAGCGAGGGCCTGCAAGGCCGAGTAGGGGTGCAATCTCCATCGGCATCCAAGATGGGACACAAAAGCTGGTTCTTGCTGAAAATGTTTGTTTGTCTAGACTTGTTGGCTTGGAAGTTGAAATGATCCCAACCAGCATTCTGTTTTGTGACGGAAGGGGAGGCAAGTGACTGAAGAGAAGGTTTGAAAGTGTTCCTCTTAACCTTGGATGCCAACAAGTACATGTCAATGTCACTTTCGGCACGCTTGGGAATGGAAGCCTTTGCACTACTGCTGGAAGGGTGTCTGGGAAGGCTCCGTGTAGGTTGCACCAGGGAGGAGTCACTATCCGTTCGAGTCCACCTCGATTCCCTGGGGTCAATGTGTGAACATGATCTCATACGAAGTGGCACCTTGCGCTTCTTTTGCAGTTGGTGTGCATTGTCTTGAACGATAGAAGGACTTGCTGAAGCTCTGTCAGCTAGGAGGTCCTTTAGGAACATGGAAAGGGGAGATGAATCAGTCATTGGTAATCTCTACTAGTGTTTTGGATCCGGAAGAAAAATATGAGAGAAGATGAACTGCTGGAGACCAGTACGATAGTCAAAAGCTCTGCGGTAAAATGTTGTGATACAATGCATCTTCAGGAAGTTTTACAGGTAAAACGTACGTAGGCGCAGAGGCAAAAATCGGAGATTTTCTGTGTGCAAGGCGTTCTCCTACTCGTAAATTTCTACCTCATGCAATAGCCATACTTGCGGTAGTCCGACTCTTGTAGTTCAACGTGGGAGAGAAGCCAATTGGACAGAAACTGCGGTCAAATAGGAAACATGGTTCTTGATGGTCCGAAGCAAGATACATGGTTCTCAACACATAAGCATGAAACTTGCATGCTTCAAGCGTTTGAGTGACGGATCATGGCACTTCAACAAGGACGTGATCATTACGTGAGATGTGCATATAGAAACTTCTATCTGGTCATATCGCGTCTCACCGATCTTCTCTTTTTGCTCGCGGGTGATATCAGACTATTCCTGTCTTGACAGACTTTGATGTCCTTTGGTATATGCCTATGTGTCGAGTACGTTCACGGTATTATAAGTGATATGAGAAACACATGACTTTTTTCTCGGAAAAGTGACAAAGTTTCACCACCAACTCCCAATAATCCATAAGAGAATTCATATTTTGCTTTCGGCATAAATTATATATTTAAATACCGATCGGCACAACATTCTATGTCCCACGTTTTATGAGAGAAGGGGACCAAAATGTATCCCCGACTGCGCAAAAGCTCGTACTTGACTACACAAGCTTTCAAGCTCAACGAATTTCATGGTCAATGAATGCGTTGCAAGTTGCAAGGCAGGCATAGAGCTCTGCCGGAATCTTCACAATCGTCTTGCCTTTGAAAGTTACTATCAGGAGCAACACAACCATGACGAAACATTGTTCCATGTTCAAAACGGCCACTATCGCAACGTCTGTAGTGGCCACAGCCGTTGCTGCTTGGTTTCATTTCTATCGCCGCTCAAGCAAATCTTCCGATGTGAAGATTCCCAAATCTCTTCTCCTTTCGCCACATGCCAAGGAACTCCAACTTGCTGTTCGTTTGGCTCAAGAAGCCGGCAACAATATGAAGGGTTACCTAGAATCAAAGGGAACGTCAGCTGAGTCCCAGTTTGATCTAGGAATTGAAACCAAAACTGTTGATAGTGACTTTTGTACCAAAGTCGATGTGGAGAATGAACGTCTCGTGATGGAAGGTATTCAAGAGGCTTATGATGAGTGGAACCTAGAGCGCGAAGGTTCCCCATTGGTGTATGAAATTATTGGAGAAGAGTCTGTTGGAACTGGCTCCATTCCGAAATTGACCAAAAAGCCAACTTGGATCATTGATCCTATCGATGGAACCACGAACTTTTCGCAAGGGATTTTCATGACATGCATCAGCATTGGCTACTGCGTGGATGGCGTTCCCACAATGGGTGTGATCTATGCACCAGCCACAGAGGAGTGGTATATCGCTGCGAAGGGGTATGGTGCCTACAGGAACGGGGTTCCTATCCGACAAAAGCAGCCCAAAACGTCCTTGGCGAAGGCTGTGGTTTGCTGTGAATTTGGATACACCAAGAGTGAGAAAGATGTTGAGGTCATTTTGGGTGCTATCTCTAGAATCATGTCCAATGGGTGTCGAGCTATTCGACAACTAGGAAGTGGTTGTTTGGATCTCTGCTATGTGGCTACCGGGAGGATTGATGTGGTCTACGCTGGAATGGCTAACGAGCAGTGGAAACCTTGGGATTACTGTGCGGGAACTGTAATTTGTCAAGAAGCAGGCTGCATCATTGAAGAAATCGATCAACCAGCTGGTCAACCGTTCGACATGTATGGCAACTCAGTTCTTTGTGGCGTTAGTCGCCAGGTTGTTGATGAGCTCCGTGCTATCTTGCTTGCAAAGTCGCCTGAAGATGCTGTAGTCTATTAATATAGTCTGCGTGCTAAGGATTAAGTTTTCCATGATGGTGGATTCTGACGACGATTTTGTCAATGATCCGATGCTTTGGAACTAATCATTCTTTTCGTAGTTGTTGAAGGGCCTTTTCGGTGAATGTCGGAAGACGACCGGGATAGAGTCAATTCAATTTGACCTCTAGGCGGCGATGAAGGTGTTAGCCTTCCGCCCGGAGACACGCGGTCGCTCATACCATCATCGCCATCACGGCTTCCGACAGGAACTTTTTGGTAGCGATGTGGCTTCCCCCACCACCACCGACGGAACAATGTGTGTATGCGATGTCGGTTCGAATGAATGTGCTGCCAAAGTAGGGAGATGGACGACACAATGACAAATGCGAGTGATACTTCACAAATAACTCGGAGAACAAGTAGTGCTGGCGTCAAAGACGTTGGGCCGTAGTAATTGACCACATCATCATACACCTGAGTCCCAATGGTCCAAGAAGAAACCACGCTACATCGCTGGAATCCTGGAAAGTTTTCTACCAAACGTTCCCCGAATCCTTGATGCTCCAAAATTCCATTGGCTAGTTCCACGGCATCCTTTGCCAGTGGATACAGGTCGGCGGGATCACATGTAAAAATTTTTCCTGGAGCCCTGAATGGTTGCGTCCAATTTTTCCAAAGCACGCCAACTTCCTGAAGCAGATGTCTTCTGTCACTCGTTCTAGATTCCAAAATCTTGTGAGCCTTAGGGTTTGAAATAGACACCTGCAGGACGACCTGCAAAGTGGAACCCTTCGGACCATCCATGGGCACCATTTCTTTCAATTCGTCATCGTTTTCTGGTAACCAAGGTCTAACCGCCAAAATCTCAACGTCACCTTCCTTGAACAATGGCCGATTTGAAGCGATGCTTGAAAACTCTGGTAGGTGCGAAACTCGAGTGAATTCGTGCTGAAATGACTCCATAACATCCCGTGACCACTCGCTCTCTTCGGGTTCACTTCCACTGGAGAGGCTGCCTAATGACCGGGACCTTTGTCGCCCGGTAGTTGTGTCTTTCTCTAACGACAGAATAGCATGAACCAAAAATGGCACCATACATGGGTCATTCCGCCCACATGCATCAATGTGGCAATCACGGGTCTCACGTTGGCTCTCAATACAACGTTCGCCGTCCACTGGATCTCTTTGTACTGCAATTTTGGTTTGCTTGCAGTTGAAATCACACCCACTCCAATGAGATTGCTCGCAATCGTTTGTCTGAGACGCACGTGCCAAGTGTTTGGGTTGCGATCCAGACTTCCGCCGATATTCCAGTGCCTGTAAACAGGGTATTTGGCATGAACGAACTTCTGTACACAAACCATCCAAGCTACATGAAACTGAGCTTGGATCCAAATGTGCTGCAATGTGTTGGCGTTGACTCCACTCGGCTGCCACTTGCAAACAACTGTCCCGTTCACTCCCAGGAGACTCTACGGCGAGCGACCACACTTCTGTACCCAGAATTTCCAGGTTGTCCGGGTGGTCGGAAGCTTCACAAATGGCAACGTCGACTGATTCGGCGCAAGATTTGGTCAATATAGGATCACCCAGGATGCAGCTACCTTGTTTGTATACCTTTTCACTGTAACTGACTTGGTTCTTTGCCGAGACATCGTAAGAACAACTAGATTGAGAGAACCCAATGCGACCGTGTTGCCAGTCAAAGAGAACATTGTGACCTTGCATCGCATTTGATCCCAAAACACCGCCATAGGTCTCCGTGAAATACAACCTGGAAGTGTACAAATTCAAAGTGGGGTTGTATTCCATGTAGTGGGTGGAGGGAATTGCCAGGAGGACATCCGATCGACGTGCAGGGTCTAACATGCCAACTTGTCCGATCACAGGCGTGTCTGACAATGTAGAGATTGTATCCATACTCTGCGCCGCTTGGCATTGAACAAGGATTGTTGGTAAACGTTTCAATTGCGATTGTGTTAGGTATATTGGTGCATGCGTGTATTCCATGCCCGTCACCAATTGCCATGTCTTGACGAACTCGGGCAACAAATTGCTGTTCAGGTACGTGTCTGTGGTTCCACTGTCCACAATAACGCCTTTTCCAGAGTTGACTTGTTGCATATCTATATCCACTCGAACAATGTCATCTGTTGAGGTCTTGTCGTCAAAGAGAAATTGGGATCCACCCGATTTGGCAATGTATATATTCTCGACATGAACGGTGTACCAACCATAGGATTGTACATTTCTGGCGAATACCATTGGAGAGTGATCCAATGTGGAACTGTATCCTCCTAAAGTCATGCTGCCGGCAGAAACCCCCCTTTGCGACGTTCCCAGTTCCTTTCGAAAGCACATGGCGAACATGTTATACTCCAGCTTTCCTTGGTTGTACAACTGTTTCGGAAGTGTGGCTTCATGGGCCGACATTCCCATAATGCCGTCAGCAAGTTGGGTGACAAAGAGACCTTTCTCTTCCTGCAAACATCCAAACATGAAATCTAACGAGTAGAATCTATCCAGGGGACTTGCCGCTTCCAAAACGTCGGGTCCTCCTGCATAGATGGTATCTCTGGCCTGATGACCTCTCCAGGAACTACCTTCCGTATATGATTGAGAGAAGTCACATCGGCGCTGAGGTTGTCCTGCCCCTGCATCGAAGCTATAAAGTGTTGTATGCGAGTGCGCTGCCGTCTGGTTGTGGGTGTTGGCGTTGTTGGCAAGTAGCCTGTGAGGGATGTCGGTGCACATGGCTTGTTCATGACATTCATTGGGACAAGAAAGGAATCGGAACGTTTGGGATTTAGAAGGGTCAAAATAAGGGTCAGTGTGGTGTTCTTGGCCGCATTCATGACACCCACTGCAGGGGAATGCTGTGAAGTGACTGCCCGTATCCACAATGACAGATTGACGTTGTGGAACGGGTGTACCGACCCATATGTGAACATAATGTGTCCCATAACCCTGGTACAGAGGAACTCCTTGATAATAGTTAAATTGACCTCCAGTCAAAGTTTCATCCAATTTGCCCAATCTCCTTCTCGACACCCTAGGCGACGTGTAATTCAAGAGATTGGAGAAATGAGTGTAGTCGCCCGACCAGTTTGGGTGCAAGCTCATGGTGGTTTTGTTACGAAAGGATCGTTCATACCGTGACAAGTGGCGGAATTTAACAAACTCTTGGTAGGTAGAGTCAAGCTCGTCGTGAGTTTCATCCTTAGTAACACCATCCAATGTTGATGGTTGTGGCGGATGAAGCCCAGCGTAAACTGCCCTTACTTGTGGATGAAACCACTCCTTGGGATATTGCAACGCTCGATTACCATGGTCCACACGGCCTAACCGCCGCCGCTGTCTCTTTTGTTCCAGCAAGACATTTGTAGGCTGGAGATCTAGGCGGAGAATTCTTGGCTCCGACAGTCCTCCTCGAACGAGGAGAACAAAACTTGCCCAAACTGCCCACAAAATGCATGAAACTCTCATTGTCTTTTTATGTTATAATGAATGAAACATCAATGAATTCAAGAGAGGGTGGAGTCCCAGAGTTAACACACAAAGAATCAGGATAGAACAAAAAGTAGTAACACAATTACCCGTCTACAACGAGCACCAAAGCCAATGAGCAATGAGCGAATGGAAGACTTTCTGAGGCTCCACTCAGCTGCATCCAACATCTTGTCACGAACCACGATGGCGCGGCCCAGTCACGTTTCCAATCCCCCTTCGATTTGGTTCGATGTCACATCCCTTGTCTCAAACACGTCTAAAACCAAACGATACAAATCCACGTGGAATCCAGTTTTTAAATGCGACAACAACGGCCACTATTTAATTTACAACGGACTAAAACTCGACAACAACAACCAACACCAACGCATTGCTATCCCTTTGGATTGCTTTCAGCTTCAACATGCGGGACATGATAGAACAGTTAGAAGTTTCCATCGTAGAGGATGCAATCAATCAAGATGAAACATGTGTGGATTCCGACCAGACGTTGTTGGGCGATGCCCTGAAGGAACTGGAACAACGTCGCCACAACCTAGAAACCTACACTAAACCCTTGCCTGTGACACCAGAAATGCATTCTTTCTTGAAAGACTTTTATCGCTCGGTCTTCACTCAACATAAGAAAAGATTCTTTGTGATGGAAAGGCACAACTACCCTGTGGTGGACGAGTTTTATGAGGCCTTATGCCACAATACCGACCCATCTGGAATCCTTTCGGGCCAAAACATCTCCTTGAGTAAAGAAGAGTTTTGGCAGCGATATGAATTTCGTTGTGGCAGCATTGAACGGATTGTCAATGAGCTTCGTTCCCAAAAAGATTGCCACACGACGTCAACCATGAACCCCTTGAGACCAACAGTCTCCAGCTCAGGCAAACCGATGTCCACTACTGGTAGCTCGCCACATTCTGCTTCGAGTCAACCTCCTGTACAAGAAGCAAGAGAACCTGACTTCGAGATCCCAATCCCACAACCGCAGAATTTGGAGACTCCTTCTGATGCCGCATCTTCGGAAGCCGACGGCGAGGATTTTTCTGGGGACGTGCTGGTAGAAACCTTGCCCAACTCTGAAAAAAGGGATAATCCCGCCCCAGCTCAAGCAGAGAGAGAAGTTTCGAGCTCTGTTACTGATCCCGACACTCAAATTGAAGAAGAACTTTATGATGTTTTGGAGCATGAGCTCAAAGATTCAGAAAGTTGTGATTCGGTGAAGGAGGTTGACTCTTCGTCGCAATGCGAAACAGATCTCTTCGTTTCATGTTCTGCCGAGACAGAAGTCACATCGCCCTCCAAAAAATTGTCTACGGCCCTTCGTTCGTCCACAGATCAGCTGGTGTATGCTGCATTGGACCATGAGGAACTCCCTGACGACATTCCTGCAACTGGGGAATTTTCCCTAGGTGATGGAGTCAATGAATGTACACGCGTAGACTCAATTACCAATTTGGCAAAGATGCATTCCCCTCGAATCTCGGAGCCATCTTCTGTGAGTGAGAAGGAAGAGGTTGATTGGAGCAACACGACAGACACACAAGACGACGACAGCGATCAAGTATCGTTGTTGACACAAAACAAGGTGGGAGCAAACACATCCGAATCCATTTCGTTGCCGCCCGGGAAAGCGCTCGATGAAGGTACGAGGAGTATTCCTGCTGCCGCTTGGGGCATACGACGAGAAGAAGGTGAAACTACTGCGTCAACAAAGAGCAACCAGGAGAAGAATGCCCTGTATTACCGCGACGACGACGAAACCCTCGGCGGCGACTACTCAGACGATTGCAAGTGTCAAGGATGCATCATCCTTTAACTCTACCATGTATCCCATAATATCGGCAAAGGTACAGAGTAGTATAGAAGCATCAGACCCTCTCCGATGCATTGACACTCGCGCTTCATCCCAATTCACGATTCCCATTGATGCACTCAGTTGCACTCTGATTGTTATCCGGTGTTTTCGTAAATCATCACTAGATATTAGACTTTCATGATGTAGCGCTGCATTTGAGCGCTAACAGTTGTTGTCAGTGACGGGAACTTCTGTCATTAGGCGCAAAGTGTTCAGCTCGTAGATGGCGGTATACCCGGCAACAGTGGTATGTCATGGTCTTCGTTTGGTTGCAGATCGTCTTGGACACCATAATGTGTACTTCATGTCGCACTGCTCGCATTGAGCAGCAACATACCCTTTTTCGACTCCTTCGACAACTAAATGACATGCCCGAAATTCTGGTTCTTGTTTAAGGTTCTTGTTTCTTGTGCGAGTACTCCACCTATGTGGGGATCCGGTTAATCGAAAAAGCAAACTTCCCGCTGCGATCAAAGGAACATTTTAACTTACACTATAATAGCTATTACCAAACCCGAAGCATATCGTAAAACTGACAACGTCATTCAGTGAAGCAATCTAGGCCACTCACATTTTCAGCGTCAAGCTCAGAACTTTCAGTGTCAAGGTGAGATCGAACTGAAGAACTTCTGCAGAATCCAGAAGACTCCCTCGCCTCACATTCTTGTCAAGTGGACTCATTTTTTTATTCTGAAGCAAAGCGAATCCATCAAACTGGAAACATGGCAGCAACAAATAATGATCCACCAAAGCGTCTTGTGACGTTCGAAACTGCCACTGCAAGCGACAGCAGTGATACCGACCGCGACCGTTGGCCATCCCGTGCTGCGTTCTATCTTGCTGCCGTCGGCAGTGCCGTCGGATTCGGAAATATCTGGCGTTTCCCTGCTCTTGCCAAGGATTATGGAGGTGGAGCATTTTTTGTTCCATACCTCATGGCACTTGTCCTCGTCGGATTGCCTGTCCTCATTCTCGAAATTGGCGTTGGCCAATTCAAGCAAACTGGTAACATTGGTGTCTTCGGCTCCTTCCATGCCCGACTTCGAGGAGTCGGTATGGGCAGTGTGGCCTTGGCATTCATGCTTGTCGTTTACTACAGTATGCTCTTGGCCTGGGTGGCCCGAGCATTCTTCGAGTCTTGGTCGGACGAAGCACCATGGACCGACGAAGATGCCGACGGAACCAGTGCCGTCGGATACTTCACCGGGGTAAGTAAATCCGAGGATTTGTTGCTCCTCACTACCAGTGCGATTTAATCTGAAAACTCATAATCTCGATTTTTTCACTTGCTCACAGCACATTATTGGAATGGAAACCCTTGGAGGCGACCTTCGACCCACTCGAATTGTTGGTCCCAATGTCGGATACTCACTCTTTGTCTGGATTTGCATCTGGGCTAGTCTTGCTTTCGGCCTAAAGTGGACCGGTCGCATTGCCTACATCAGTATGGGACTTCCCATCCTTCTCTTGTTCATGTTCCTTATCCGTGCGTGCACTTTGGAAGGCGCATCAGATGGTATCAAGGCCTACATTGGAGAGTGGGATATGGCAGTTCTCACCGATCGCCCTGACGTTTGGAGTACTGCTGTTTCGCAGATCTTCTTCTCCTTGTCTGTCACCTTCGGCACCATGACTGCCTACGGAAGTCACTGTCCTCGTGGCGAGCCTGCTTTCACCAACTCCGTTGTGGTTGGAATTGCAAACTCCATGTTCTCCATCCTTTCCGGTTTTGCAGTCTTCGCTGCCATGGGACATCTCGCCTTCCAACAAGGTGTTGCAGTTGATCAAATCCCATACGCTGGATTCAGTCTAGTATTTGGAACTTGGCCTGTTGTCCTTGGTTCCTTGCCAGGTGGCGGTTTCTGGGCTCGCCTCTTGTTCATTGACTTGTTCATGTTGGGTATTGACTCTGCCTTTTCTATTGTTGAGGCACCTTTGACCGTTGCCACTGATCGATGGCCCGAGATCCCCAAGTGGAAGATGGCAGGTGGTTTCTGCACCCTCGGTTTCTTGCTCAGTATCATTTACGGTACGTACAAGATTGGCCACCCAGCCAGCTCACAAACTTTACCCATCACATATCTCACACCGTCTTGCCTATTGACAATGCAGCCACTGACGCCGGTCTAATCTTCCTTGACTCCATCGATTTCTACATCAACTTCATCCTTCTCTTGGTCGGTTTCTTTGAAACTTTCGGAGCTGGTTGGATTTTCAACATTGAGCTCACCATCGAGCAACTTGGACCTGAAGTTGTACTTGTCTACATCTTCACCAACTTCGGTTCGGTCATTATTGCCTCCGGTCTTTGGTTTGGATTGAACGAAAACGCCGTCATGGCTGGATTTGTTGCCTTGTTTGGATGCATCGCACTTGGACTCGCCATCACCTTTGCTCTTCTCTCCAAGAAAATGAACGAGGAACCAGGAAAGTGGACATGGAGTACCATCATCTATGAACTCTGCTTGAAGAACGTCATGGACCTTCGCGACGAACTCTCTGAAGTTGTTGGATACATGCCATGGGTGTGGGCCTTTGCCATGAAGTCCATCATCCCCCACATTCTTTTGATTCTCTTCATCAACCTAACACAGTCCAGCAACGGAAGCGGAGCTCCATTGTTCGGAAACTACGAAGGCTATGTCAACTGGCCATTCCAAATTTTGGGCATTTTGTGTGTTGCCTTTGCAGCCTCCATCATTTTGGTCGGCGCAGCCATGCCAGTTCTTTTTGAATCTTTTGACATTCCTTTTGTAGAGGCTCAAGAGCGAGCCACCAAGGAAGCCTCCGAGGCTGACATTACGGAAAAGGGTCTCCACAAGAACGATGAAAGCTCCGAGGAAGAGCAAATCGAAGCGTAAACTTGAAACATTCTCTCAGGGTATGAGATTGTACCAATGCATTCTATACATTCTATAGTTCATGATGTGTTTGTGTTCTTGACAAAAGGTATATCACAGCAAACGTAGGTAGTCCACATGTTGAGAAATCAATCGTTGTTGTTTACTCTTCCACTTCCGGCACCATTTCCTCAATGGGAACCATATCGGGCATGGTACTTTCCACCGAGAAATCAAAGGAGGCTTCTTCTGGAACGGTGGGACGGCAACGTTCCAAGTAAGATTTTAAATCTCCAATGTTCTCCTTGACCACTTTTCCGGTCGACGCCTCGGAAATGATATGCAGATACCAATCATTGTAATGGCCGCTGGAACCACGGTATAGACAAGCTACAATAAGAGCCGTATGTCCATCCAAGGATTCGGCATTGGACATGGCGTAGGTAGCCATGTCCGTGTTGGTGGCGGGATCGAACAAGTGACACGAGGCACGATCCACATCATCCAACTCTTGTCCACTGTAGGAATTGATGACAAAGGAAATGTACTCGACGGTAGGATTCACCTTGCCCAAACAAATCTCCATTTTCTCGTCATCCCCTGCTTTTCCACCTTCTTCTTCATCACCAAAATGGACAATAGCTCCGTCATCACTCTTGAGATGATCAAAATAGACGACATCCACAGCATTCAAATGAGCATCCAAACACACGGCCGATGCATCAAAATCCACCGTGACACCATCCGTAATATCCCAGGCTAGACCAAACATGAGACGCTCTGGAATGGTTCCTCCCTTGGTATAATCGGTAAGACGGACACTACCTCCCTTTTGCATAATGGCTACCCGCTCGGTGGGATCGACGGTAATGGTGGGTATCAAATCGCGGGTATAACTCTTGAAATAGGGAAGGAGAGGTCCAAAATCGCGAGCGGTGGGATGGGTATCTTCCATAATAGCCAAGACCCATCGATTGGAGGTAGGATTGACGCGAGCAATCCGAACCATAAACATGGCAGTAGCATCGTCGGATTTTTGAGAAGGAGTGAAACGACAAAGCGTACAACGTTGTTTGACATCATAGACACGGAGTGTAGTCGATTCGACATCGGAAATGCGCATGCCCGGAGTAGCGACGGTCAATAGAATATACATACACAGGACACGATCCGGAATGGCTTTTAAATCGAGAGAAATCTTTTCATCGTCACCATCGTCATCTCCCACTTGCTCATCTCCTGAATGAACGACGGACTCGTTGGAATTGGCTTGATTGCCATAATAGACGGTATCGTCTTTGAGAAAGGTTCCTTCTTTGGAAATGGCGACACAGGAAACATCCAAATCAACACCCTTGCGGCCAGGCAACATATCCCAGGCGAGACCCACTTGCAATTGCTTCTTTCCATCCAAAGGAAATTGATTGCCTCGAATGAGCCGTTGCGTATAGACGACCGTGACATT
The DNA here is from genome assembly GCA_016586335.1 of Nitzschia putrida. Taxonomy (NCBI): domain Eukaryota; phylum Bacillariophyta; class Bacillariophyceae; order Bacillariales; family Bacillariaceae; genus Nitzschia; species Nitzschia putrida. The sequence continues at coordinate 160,235 of BLYE01000027.1, read as the reverse complement.
GAGTTCCACCAACAATCGTCCCGTCGCATTTTTGGCAGAATCCGGAGGAATGTCATACCATTCTTGCGTAGTACAATTTTTGGCAGGCACACGAATGGTGACGGATCCCATGGCATCGTCACTGGTCAATTCATCATGATCAAAGACATGAAGAACGATATGAGGCGCCTTGCATTCTTTGCCTTGGAATTCTACAACAAACGGTTGTTTAGGCCATTCCGGATTGAGAGATTTAAAGACAGTTTGTGTCTGTCCAATCATGGTCGACGAACCCTGTTTGAAGACTTGGCAATAAGGATCGGAGGATGTTTTGCGACCGAGAAAGTTGCGGTCTTTGGCAGCCAAATCAGCGCCTTGTAGTACAGTGACTTGTACAATTACTTTGTCCATGGTTGTTGTTGATTGAAAGTGACGTTTGGTGTGTTGTGTTGGCTATAGTTTACTATAGCAGTAGGGATGGTTGTTGTTGCTGCTGCTGCTTTTGTTGTGTGACTCGTTGGGTTAGACCAGTACCGGCAGTAGTAGTATGGCACACCTGGATTGTGGATTGTGGTGGAGGTGGTGCACAAGAAGAAGCAAGATTGGAGGTTCACTCAGTCGCAAGTCGCTCCTCCTCCTCCTCGACATGTCGCACCAGACAACATCTCAGACGTGCAGCCCAATGGATCCTGTTTGACTCTTTTGACTTCTATAAAGTAGGACGGCACAACCCGAATGGAAGAACGATGAATGGTGATGCGGCCTTGCCCCGCTGCCAACCTCTTTATTTTTCTCAACTACTACGAGTTGGACGATTGCGATACAACAGTAGTTGAATCTTATTCCTTTTTTTGATACACAACAGACAAACAATCAACATGACAGCCCTTCCCAGAACTGCCAGACCTCTTGTTTCTGCTCTTGTTCAGAGACTCCGTGCCTCTTCCACAGTCTCCCAAACTGCAGTGCAACACGTCAGGGTAGCACCAGTTGTTGCCACTGCTACTGCCGCCCCCCACACTCCATTCGTTCGATGGTTTTCGGATGATTCCACGATCGACCAAGTCAACGAGAAACCACACCCCGCCGAAGACTTGCAAGGCGACCGCTCTCAATACACAGTCCCCATTACCATCCGCATGCCAGACATGAACGAAGACTCGGACGTAGAACAATCCATCGAAGAGTGGTTCAAGCAACCTGGTGATATCATCAAGAAGAATGATGTCTTGTGTGATATTACTACTCCTGACTTTACATTTGGTATGGTTACCGATGATGATCATGATGCCATCATGGGAGAGATTCATGTACAGGCAGGAGAGTTTGCGGCAGATAATGCTCCCATTTGTACCATTTATCATCCAGAACCTGTCAAAGAGGGAGAAGAAGTGGTCACTCCCGATGTAGATCTCGACACCAAAAAGTAGTCCTCTTAAAAAACTACGTGCATGGCTGCCAGCTACGAATACTGTACTGTACGGTATGCCTTTCTCTAGTAGTAGTGATAACGTAAAATGATTGTGTGCGCATCCTACGTTCGAGGACACTGTGTTGTTATTATTATTATTATTATTATTATTATTATTATTATTATTATTATTATTATTATTATTATTATTATTATTATTATTATTATTATTTGTCCAAGGCCCTCCAGGCATTAATATCTAGTGGCTTTCCAACCGCATTGTTCTCAATGATCTTTCCCGTCTTCCCACTCAACACTACCAGACGGGGGATACCCGATACTTGAATGGCTCCCATTAGATTCTCTCGGGCATCATCGTCAAAGTCTACCGCCATCCAGGGGTGTGTACGGAAATAGCTCTGGAAACCACTCTCGTCGTGGTCGGCACTCAAAAAGACAACTTCTACATGATCCTTGACGGTACGATACCAGTTGGATAACATGGGAGTAAATTGTCGGCAAGGGCCACACCAGTGCGCCGATGCATACAGCAAGACAAACTCCTTGCCACCCAAGGCATCGGCAAGAGGCACTGGTTCCTTGACGCCACTACGAAGAAGAGTACCGTCTTCAAGACTCTGGAACCATCGCTGGATTCCAGCCGACAATCCACGGGCCAAGGCAGCATCAGAGGGAGGAGAAAAAGGTCCAACACTACCACTACCACTACCACTCACGCGGACACGGAATTGATATCCTGATTTGGAAGTCAAATTCTTTTTGCGAACTTCGGTTCCTGACAGAGATGGAGCAATGGTAGTCCAATCGGCACCTCCCACATTTTCTCTCATTTGCAATTCATATCCAGAGGAGGAGGCTCCTGATGATGGGGCTGTCCAAGAGATTTTCAAGGCGTGATTGCCTGCAGGAGCTGTGGTGGGTGCAGCCATGCAAGCGGACTCTTGTTCGGCAGAAATAGGTTGGAAAGGAGTGTCATGAGATACCCAAGCATTCTCTTGAACTGAGTCATTCACGATAGGGGCCACACGGAAAACGTATTGTTGGTCGGATTGGAGATTCTTTTTTCTCGCTTGGGTTTGGGTCAATTTATCGGATAGGAGATCAAAGTCTGTTTGATCGGCCGTCTTGTACTCCAAACGATACTTGGAAGCACCGGATACTTCAGGCCAAGTGATGGCCAAGGAATTGGATCGTGCGTCGATTAATACAATGGATGTCATGATGTGATAGTAGTAGTATCAGCAGTTGCTTTTGGTTCAGTGATGAATTTTATGAGCTCGGTCGTGTCGGCACAACATGCTTGTTGTTGTGGTTGTCCAACCACCGTCCGGAGAAAATGGAAAAAGAGCCACAAAAAGGGCCTATGGCCTGTGCCCATGAAGCCATTCGAATTCGAAGGAGTCAAATAGATGGTGTCACGTCGCTTGTCGCATGTCACCTCTCATGGTCAGTCCAAAGAAAGTGTACGATGATGAGAATCGTTTTGGTGGTAGACGCAAGGAGTGGTGCAGATGCCTGGCACCAGATGTATAAATCTTCGAGTTTGGATTTCCAAAACCGATTGGGAACGGCTGTTCGAATACAGACTCAGTGAAACTCTTTCATGGTGTTCCTAACTTATATCTATCATGATTTATGATTCAGCACCGTAGCAGATATTGCTGTCAGAGGCGTGCCAGTGGTTGGTTCTCAGTTGCTGCGATGTGGACTTTTGGGCACTTTTGGAACGAGCTTTTCTTGCAGACTCGCGCTTCTTCAACCTGGATACCTGAATCATCAGCATTGAGATGATTTGCTTTTGGTTTTCCACGGTTCCCTGCAGCATATCTTTTTCTTCCATTGCGGTCGACATGTGCTCACAGGTATTCTGAAGCTCTTCCTCCTTGGTCGCTAGTTTTGCTAGGAGGAGTTCGATGATCTCTTCTTGTAGGCCACCTTCACTGTTCTTGTGCATCTCCTGCTGATACTGAAGACGATGTTCGAGCTCCCGGATCTGGAGTCTTTGCTCTCGAATTTTGTGCTTGTCTCGCTCTCCGGCAGCCACAAGGTCGGCTGTGGCAGTGTGCTTCTCATCTTGGGCGGCGTTTTCCAAATTGGACACCTTCAAGCGAAGGCATTCATTTTCCTCTTGTTCTTGAAGCAGGCGAATCTCCAAACGCTCTCGCTCACAAGCGATCATCTCGCGCTCCTTCTTTACAGCGTTGTGTTCACTGAGGAGATCCATCTTCAAGGCCTGGACATCGTCAAGAAGGTTCTTCTGTCGAGCTTCGTTGACATTGTCAACGGCAGCTTCGTGAACACTATTGTTGGACAAGCTATCTTGCAATGCATTGAAGCTTCCGTCGAGGAACTCCCGCAAAGATTCATCCAATGGCCCCTCTGCTGACGTTGATGCAAGTTTCTTTGGTCGTTCCTTGCTAGTCTTGTCAGTGTCCTTCTTTTGGGCAGTATCCTTTCTCTTCTTTTTGGACTTCTTCTCCGAATGGACACTTCCCTTCACAAGCTCTGAATCTTCAGCTTTTTTCACCTTCTTCGCTTTCTTTTTCTTCTCTGTTTTCTTCTTCTTCTTCGGACCTTTCGAGTCCTCTCCCTCTAGGGACTTGCTGCATTCCGCAATTGAGGGAAGTGAATACTCAAACATACTCGCACTTCTAGACCTGTTCAATTCCGTCGTCAACTCGCTTGCTGACTGGAGCATGGAACTGTCATCAGTTAGGTCTGAGGTGTCAGATGCCCAAGAGCTGTGACCTTTGCTCTCCGAATATCCTGCACTACTACTTTCAGTAGTAGAATGGACGAGAGAACTTCCTCCGTTGACAAGAGAGCACAAGCTGTGAGAATTGTTCATCTCTGTTGAAAATTCGCTTGCAGCTTGAATCATATTGCTGTCATCAGCAAATGAGACTTCCGACGTATCAGAAGTCCACGAACTGTGGCCTCCCAAGCTTCCAAGAGAGCCCCAGAAATCTCCTGCTTCGACTTTGGAGGCAGATGCATGGTTCTGTTGCTTGTCCTTCGAAGTGGTCTTCATAGGAGTAGCAAGTAGAAAATCGTCACCGATGGAAACATCGTCATCGTCATCGTTGTCATAGTTGTATCCCGAATTTTTGCGTTGACCTCCTCGTGGTGATTTGACCAACTGCATGACTGCCATGTTGGACATACTCTTCCACTGTCGAGCCAGGAATCCTGGAGAAACTGGTTCAGCCTTGGTCTCCCCATGGTGACTGTGAGGGAGCAAGGTGCCACCAGTGGTTTTCTTGTTTTCTTTCTTGGATGTAGTACGAGTACTGCTTGCCTTGGTCATTTTCCCTTCTCCAGACTTGCCATGGGTACTGGAGGGCTTTCCGATGACTTGCAACATTGTTGTTGTTCTAGTTTATGATACTTTCCAAGTGGTTGAGCTTTTGATTTTGTGAGGAGAAGCACTCGTGGATAATACCTCGCTTGCACTTGATCGGAAATGGACAAACAGGTGGGTCTCCAAGGTATTTTGTGAGGAGCTGAACCCTCCAATCAAACATCTATGCATTTATGACATTTCCGAAGAACAACGCATGGAAATACTTAAGCAAGTGCAACCACGCAGCTTCACGGGGAAAATTGGGGACAATAATAGTGCTTGAATTTTCGACCGTGTTGTTGAGACTAAAGCGCACAGAGTTTCGCCGACAAAGGTTCTCTCATGATGAAGCAAGCCTCCAAAGTGTGACAAGAAGGAAAATGCCGAGCAGCTTCTCCAGTTTCCATCATTGCAATTACAGGAGAGGCATCAAGAAGGAGATATTACCAGATATACAGGAGACATTTTCGGAGTTACAAAGCTTTCGGTGATCTCGCTTGAAGGCTTGCAGCTGGCCTGAACAATAGAGGAATGCTTTGGACTGACTCATTTTGCCACGTTGGCAGTGAAAAGATCGATTCCAAAGTGAAATGGATGAGGGCAAATGGAAGAGGATGCCAATCCACAACAACACATCACCAAGTGCACCCCCCTTCGAGGCTTCGAGGCTTCGAGGCTTTGAATGACACTTTCCAATCATGGTGTGTTGCCCAAACGGTTTGACCGGTTGACAGAATGTTGGCTTGCATATTCATCAAGCTCGCATGATGTCTTGACACCAGCGGGCCAGTCCATTCAGTCCAAGGCTGACATTCGCGTGAGGCCTCTGTATCTCGGAGTTACGCCCACTTGATGGCCTTCCAGGGACTTCATGACTCCGACACGAATGACAAAGAATTTATGTGACATCGTGAACGTGCGTGCGACGTCGCCGAGGGGTTCTTTTTCTAAGTTCGTATGACTCATAGACAAATTGTAGCCAATCAGAATTGTCCGATGAGACATTGCTCAAGTTCGAATTCAGTTGGGTGTTCGATGACAGTTGCCATTTCTTGCCACTTCTGCTCATAAAATAACGAACTTTCACTTCCGACAACGTCTCTTCCGCAAGACCCGTCCAACAACTAGACAACTCTCTACCGATAGAATCCGTCCACATCATGACCAACACACACCGCCCCATTGCCACAATTGCCGCCACTTCACATGGAGGAATTACCTTTTCCAGAAGCCCAGTGGTTAGAGCCATGCTCTCCAACAACAGAATGTTGAACTGCCAAGACGTCACCCAAATGGTGCAAGCCTGCAAGATGTCTGGATCCACAGACCGCATTTGCCGCACTGCCAACGACTACCTAAGTGTCTGTCTCAAGAAGGACGGGAGTGTATAACGAAGAAGCAATTTGAATCGAAGAGGAGGGATGGAATCGTGCATCGAGATAGATAGAGCTCTGCGCCACCCCTCGACCCTTTCCTCTCTCGAAACCCACTTTGTTGATAAACTGTAATTGTAGAGAATGACTCATTGATTATTCTGTTTTTTTGTAGTATGGTTTTGCACAACATCTGATTGTGGGAGCAGTAGAAACGGAAAAGCATTCTTCGAAGGGGATCGAGCAACCCATGCAGTGAGAATCTGCATGTTTCGAGGCTTTACCGGGCTTGCACACTGCTCTCCTAGGGAGCTACTTCTAGAGACAACAACAACTGGTGTGTAGCGATGCGCTACGATTTCGTATTGCGTGATCTCGGAAGGTCACCCTTTGGACTCGTGGCTCACGCAAGGGCGTTCGTTGATTGAGGGGGCCATTCACTACCTTATTTTACTACGATTTGATAAGAACCAACTCATTGAAACTTCAGGCGCAAACTGTATTCACACCAGTAACCCTGCATTGCCATACAATACAATTGATCAGGATATACTATTTTGTACAATCAACATCATTCTTGGGTGGTGTCAGGGATTTGCAGGGTTCATTCACAAGCTTGCAAGAGGTGAAAAAATGATCGTGGCTTGACGCGACGCGAATCCCAAGAACGTGACGCAACAGGAAGAATCTCTGAAACAAGGCGCCAACTCACAACAGATTCGTCCATGTTGTTCCACTTTGTCTCCTTCATTCCAAACTATTAAAGCCTGGTCATTCCCATCAGGATTTCACACAGAAAGTACGACGTTTCGATCTTCTTGGAAATATTATTGGTGGTTCCAACAACTAACAACAAGATGGAAGGATATTACCCATACTAAATAACTACTACTAGTAGTACATGCCACAAGGGAAACAGTACTAACTACTAACGTCGTTAGTAAAAGGAACTGCTGTAGTTGAATTAATTATTTTGTTGGGGAATACTGTTAGTACTAACGTTGGCACTACTAATCTACCGTAGAGTACAACAATATTAAATACCGGTACTCGTACTAGTACATGGTTAGTCCCAACTGTAATATAGAAGCACAATACTAACTAACTAACTTCCGAATGCTCCAACGTCATGATGATGCATGAAGAAGTTACGAGTACTGTTGCTCTTTCCGGTCTTCTTCAGTTACACACATTCAGTGCACCCGACCACTACCCGTACTTCTACTAAGTACTACCGGTAGTAGTTGTTTGCTTCTCGTACTACGGCGCGGCAATCTACGTTAGTAATTAAAATTGGAGTAGTCCTTTCGTTTCTCGTCGGAAACACGAGAAATAATGTGACTGTAGTAGTTAAGATTCTATTGATCCTGCATCTTCTAGAGCTAGGTTTCATGACTTAGTCCCATGATGTGTGATTTCCTTGAAGCAAATTACTCTCATCCCTTTCAACTTCAACTGATTTCGTAGTGCGAAGCTTGCAACGCCTCGCGTAATAATACGGGAGTGAATGTACACTGGATTCTTGAATCGTCGTAGTGCAGCACGTAAGTTTTACTACGAGTACGTGGGAAAGTGTGACTGATACAGCGTGCCTACCACTCCTTTGGCGCTCTCATCGTCAACACATTTTTTCTCACAAATTGACGAAAAACACCTCCGATAAGAGGTAGAGTACTTGTACGAAAAGCCGTACCTAAGAAACAACTACAACAAATAAAAATGGATCACGGAGGACCAGGAGGAGGTGGCGGAGGCCCAGGTGATGGTGGCTTCGGTGGCGGTCCAGGGGGAGGAGGCTTTGGCGGCGGCTTTGGAGGTGGCCCTGGTGGGGGTGGCGGTGGACCTGGAGGAGGAGGTTTCGGCGGCGGCCCAGGCGGCGGTGGCGGCGGCTTCGGAGGAATGAATATGGGTGGCATGAACATGGGTGGTATGAACATGGGAAATATGAACATGGGAGGAATGAATATGGGCGGTTTCGGAGGAGGAGGAAATGGGCATGGTGGACCCCCATCCATTTGCGCACCTTGCTGCTTCATATGCTGTTGTTGCGGATTGTGCGACATCTGTGACGGCCCTCCAGGTGGTGGTCCTGGAGGACATGGCGGTCCCCCTGGAGGTGGTGGCGGCGGTGGTGGCCCACCTCACTAAGATTGCCGTGACAACACGACGCTTCAGAACAACAAATAAAAAGTGTGGTGCCTACCCATGACCACAATGCCACATGATTTTCAGTCAATGTAATGTGATTATAGATATACAGCTACCGACCATTCTACAGTTGTATTTGTGCAAGGTGAAACAATGCCCCTCGCAATCGGTGACAACAAAATTGTTTTTTCTCGTCAGCGCCATGCTCCGCCAAGCAGCACTAGTAGCAGCCCAATTTGTAAGACGCATCTCTCGGAGGAGTTCTGTTGTGTTTTGACTATTATTTTCGATGTGAATGGGATCAACTTTCTCTTCCGATACGAATTCTTTGGCTAGGTCCGCTCCTCTTCCTACCAGGGAACTACTCAACATCGAAAAAATGTTCATTCTGACACGCTGGTATGCTGATACCAGTACCGTCCGATTCGTGGTGAAGAATGCGAGAGAGGAAAACATGACCGACGAAAAAGGTAGGCAAACAGCAGCGTAAGACAGGCACAAAAGTACCAGTGTATCGTACTTGAATTTAAGAAGGTCCCTTTCACAGGAGCATTGTGGTTTAAGGAATCTCAAGCCAGAAATATCCAGAGGAAAGATCTCGTCCATGACGAACGCGCCATGCTGGTAAACGTAGAGAAGATTGTACCAAAACACCACCGCCCAAAGGTCAAAGCCCACGTTCTTCTTCATTGCGTTATCCATGGTGATCTCTGTGGGTGATCATAGTAGTACATCATTCCTCCTTTTATCTTGTTGTCGTGATCTCATGGAGAGGACCCTTTTCAGGATCCTGTTGTTCTATGGTTGCATATGACGACTGTCGACATGATGGTCGTTCGCGCTCACCTCTTCTCTCGAATGCTTCATGCTTTGGATGCTTGGATGGGTTTTTTGGATCTCGTCGTCGTATCTTTCCGGACGCCAGACGTGCAGCACTTCAAATTGTCTTCCACGTGGCAGTATCGAAGATTCGCTGTCGCCTGATGAAAATTCTTTGTGTCATAGTTTGTCGTCATAAGCTGTTTCTACTACTAACGTACGTACTGGATGCTGATTTCTTGTTGGTTCTTCCATGCATTGTTGCTCTGAATGATTCTGTCTCATCAGCAACAGCAGCAAGATGAAAACAAGTTCCAGAAAATGAATCTTCCATACGTGGAAAGAGCTATTCGGCACAGTACCATGGGATTGATTGACCGGGTCACCCAACACCACCATATTGCGAACAGCTGGACAGTTAGCCTCTTCTTGGCTCCCGGGAATGGATGCCAAACAAGTGAGCTGGTTGTACTTTAGTCGAAGGATCTCTTGTGTTCTAGCAGCCTCCTTCGTGGGAACAACAATGGCTAGCTAGCTAGATATCAAGGTATTGGAATGATGCTTGTAAAAGAATTTGGTGTAAAATGGATTTCTATAGTACATACAGTAGTGTATTTCATTTCATAGGAACCCCGCAAGGTACTCTATTTGCTGGATCCTCTTCCCCGCCCCATAGCGTTGCAATCAGTAGCATAGTTGCTTATGAGATGGAGATTTCGATATTGTCAAAGTCAAATTGATGCATACCACTTCGGGCTTCTCGCTCCAATAGCTCTTTGAAGATGCGTTGTTGATCGGCCAGAGTATTCTTGAAGAGTTGATCTTCTTCTTCGGAGAAGACATGCTTCTTGACTTGTCGGGGTCTTCTTTGCTTGATACGGTTGGGGTCCTTGGCACTGCGCAAGGCGTGGCTAACCTTTTCTCGGGCAGCGGCTTCATCAAGCTCGACCCAAGCTCCCGTTTCTTCCTCGACGCGCAAGAAGCGGCCTCCCATTTTGCGGACCATTTCCAAGAGACGGGTTGTGATACGAGTCTTGGCGTCGCGGGTTGGAGCTGTTTGGTATTCTTCCCGGTTGGCGGCTACGATCTTGCGGAAATATTTGTTTCCAGGATGGGAAACTGTGGGTCTGTCGCGGCCACTGAGGACATCGGCAGGGTTGACTCCCTCGAGGCTGGGCTGAGGAGACGCGGAAGGGCCTGGGTAACTTTCGCTGCCGGATCCATCCAAAGATTGGTTATCGAATTCACTAAGTCTAGACATGTTCATAATTCGCATCATTGTGTTGGTGTGATGTAGTTGTTGTGGTTGTGGTTTACTACTAGGTTGTTGCGCTTTCTGGATGTCGTCCCAGAGATTTTGTGAGCAGCTCGTCTCTCCCAGGATGGGATGATGAATGAATGCCCATGATGCATGGGGGGGCAAGACCAAGAAACAAACTCACAAACTCAGATGCCTCGGTGAACAGGTTAAATACATATGGTCAGTATATGCCTCGTCTATGCCTTTCCGCGCCATCCCCGCCTGTTGCTATGTCTCATCTCCATATATAATCTGTTTTGTACCAGCGCGTAGAAATGAACGTACCAAGATACCAAAAACAGACCTCTCAAAAATATGCAGCGATTTTTCTATTGTCTCATCCCACGAACTATTTACGAGGCCCGCCAAGAGGTCCAGCCCAAGACTAACCAAAGCTCGTAACGCTCGCACTCTTGTTCGATGGGATTGCTGAATATGACGTCGGAATTAAGAATCGAATTTCGCAAGGTCTCTTGGCTCTTTGTTGCTAAACCAAAATCGGACAAACGAAGCAGCGTCTGGGCCTCTCGCATAAATGAAACTAGATGCACGCTGTCAACGATTCCATCGCTCGACCACATTTTTTGCCATATACATTAGCGAGATAGTCACAAAAGTACAAAAGAGTAGGAAAGCCAAAAGACGTTTGGATACTGTGGAAGAATGTTAGAACTAACAGGAGAAGCTAGAGTAGCATGTAGTAGCAGATGAGGAGGAGGAGGGAGAAACCGTCAAACATCTAATCCCAAGGCTCGGCAATTTGGGAGCCATGGGCTCTACTACGACGACCATGACCATTAGGTCCAACCAACAGTCGGCGTTCGAGGTACTAGCAGAATAGTAGTACAAACTCCCAAGAGACAAGAAGTAGGATGTCCAATGTCCAGTCTAGTGAACAACTTGATTTGTTGTTGAGGTAGTTCATGATGTGAACTGCCCCATGAAATTGAATGGAACAGAATGTACGTTCTTGTTGACCCTTGAAGAATCCAGCCTTTTTTGCCTCCAAAGTGTCAAGGGGAATTCTCTCATGTCACCATCGTCATCCAACTAGGTACTAGCCTGTAGTAGTCTTCGTCCCACCATTGGGGTGCTCCCGCGATGGACCATTCTCGTTCCCATCTTCATGGTTCGTCGTCGTCTTGTTCGCCGTCCGATCCTCTCGTTTCAACAAAAATTCGGAAGGACAGGGTGCCCCCCCTCCTTCCGGTGCCTTTCGTTTCGGTCCCGACCATCCTGCCATGGCTTGAGGTGCAATCACAGCCGTGAGCGCCTTGGGTGGATCCAAAGCAATTTGTTCAGCCACCATGCGAGCCGCCTCTTGTTCCGCCATGAACAAGTGATTTTGGAGGACCAAGACGTTGGCAGCTTCTTGCCTGCTACGGAGAGTACGTTTCTGTTCGACGAGGAACTGTTTGTATTTAAAGAGAGTGAAAGGAAGAGTAGGGGAGAGCGTGAGTATGAACATCCCTAGTGTGAACGCTTGTTGTCCTTATTGGCAACAAGCATCTCTGCTGCAATGATGAGCGTACGTACCCTTCCCAAATGATTCAAGGTCTGTTTGGTCAATGTCTTGGTGGACGAGACTCCGGTATAGACTTGTCCTGGAAACTGCATGGCAAGTCGTTGCGACGCATCCGATGGCTCTTTGGAAAGAAGATGCAAACAAGCAACCGAAGTGTCGTTGCGTCCTGCTTGAACTTCTTCCTCTTCCCCAATGTCAAGGCCAGCAACAATCCCCTCCACCAAGGGTACTTCATCCGGAAGGAGCGATTCTCCCCGTATTGTCAAAAAAACTTGTGGTGGCGAGGTCAAACCCAACAACGGCAAAAAAGAACCTACGGCTGCACCTTTTCCTACCGCCAAAATTCCCCAAAATGGCATGGAGGACCATACTTGACGCAAGAGCAATAAACTGGCGTCCAGGCCAGGATAGGATGGAGCAGTGTTGTCAACTTCCTCCTGGTCTGTTGTTCCTGTTGTACTGGCGTTGGTGGTGGTAGTAGAAGGTTTGGATAGTATTTCGGTAGTTGTGGTAGTCGATCCTTCTTCCCACCAAACACGCTGCGTCTTTTCCTCATCCGGTATGACTTCTGATTCATGGTCATCAGGTGACACCACAAGAGGACCATTAATATAAACAAACTCAATGGCGTGGTTCTCGAGCAATCGATCTCCAAGTGGTTCCAATTGTTGGAACAATTCATGGGCGTTGGAATTGGCATCGTGTAAGCATAAGATTCTTAGGGTTGGCTCAAAGGTTGGAACCTGTTTCTCCTCGGAAGAGGATGATGGCTGGGTGTTGTTATTGTTGCTGTCCTTGTCGTTGGTGGCCGCCATGGTTTTTGTCGTGATGTTGTGGCGGCAGTGGTGGTGGTCCAAGCCGGTTTGAGAAAGAGCGGTTATGACCGTTATCCTTTTGTCGTCACGTGGCTTGCTCACAACACTGCTGCCTCCACTGGACGACAACCTCCCATTCTCATCCATATCCACCCAACCTGTTGCAACCAACCAACAACTACACGACGAGTACCAATATCCGTAGGATTCGCTAGATGGAGTGTTGATACGAATATTTTCTTTTTCTCCTCCATCTATAGACATCATGTCATCCGACAACGAAGAGCTTAAAAAGGAGACCAGATCCAACGATTCGGACGAGGAGAGAGCCGATAAAGAGCCTCGATCCAATCGACATCGACATCGACGCCGTCACCGATCCCGTGACTCGAAACGACACAGACGTCATTCTAAAAAGCACAGGAAACGGTCTAGATACGATTCGTCATCGTCCTCATCGTCATCTTCGGACTCCTCGAGTGTCAGCAGCCATGGCAGCAGTAGCAGTAGCAGTTCGGAAGAAGAGCGACGACGACGACGAAAACGTCGGCATAAACGACGAAAAGAACGAAAAGAGCAAAAACGACGACGCAAAGAATCCAAGAAGCGAGATTCTAAAAAGAAGAAGGACGATTCGGTGGATATCCCGACGGAGGAGGATCCTTTGCTTGACGAACAAGCACCACAACCTCCTGTTGCCACTACTGCAACGACGACGACGACGACGACTACAAATGATAATATGCCACCACCCGAAAACAATAATACACCCGCATCACGAGTACCAGACGACCCAGCTGATAAACAGGAGCGTCAACAGCGCATGATGGTCCCCATGACCAAAGAAGAGTACGAACGCCAACAAAGCATCATACGAGAAGTCTACGATCCCGAAAGTGGACGGATGCGTTTGGTTCGCGGAACCGGGGAAATCATTGAACGTATCGTCTCTCGCAGTGATCATCAACGCATCAATCAAACCGCAACACGAGGAGATGGAAACTCGTTTGCACAAGGAGTATTTGGTGCTTTGCGGAAACAGCAGCAGCAACGATAGCAATAGCAATATCAATAGCAATAATGCAATTGCAATAGCATGACGGTAAAAGTAGTGGTAGTAGTTGTGGGGGGGAGGAGGAAACGCGTGGGATGTGAACATTGATGATAGACAATGTGGAAGTTGCGCGCAAAAGTAGGAGTTGCAGGTTATTGTGTCTTAGCCTTGTTTTTCTTTTGTTGGTAAGCCCTGGAGTAAAAGGCCATGAAGAGAATAAACAAACTGGTCATTTCAAAGACCTGTACAATCAAGCACCAGACATGAAGCGTTTCGAGGTCCTGTTGCTTGTAGTGCATATAGGCAGAGGCGAAGGAATAGAGAACGACGGTGCAGAATTGGAGCAACTGGCATTGGGTCAAGTAGCGTTTCCAAGGGCAGCTGATCTTGAGCAAACTCAAAGTATAATACGAGTACATCATAACGTGGATCCAGGAATTCAACAAGGCTCCAAAGTAAGAGTCACCACCGGGCCAAGAGTACATGGCAAACCACCAAGCCCAGGCGATGGAGACGTGATGGTAAACATGCAAAAAGGAAACCTGACAAGGAGGAAATGAGCAAGACAGATCCAACATACTATATATAAGAAAATATGAAAGCAAACAGCACCACACTTACTTGATCCATACGTCCTCGCAAAACCATAAAGATCGTGTCAAAGAATTCCAAGTACTTGTCCATGTAGTGAACCCAAATAGCATAGGTGACTCCTGCCGTAACGGTGGGTACATCACCAATAAAAGGGTGACCCAAGAATGCCACTCCCTCAATGAACTTGTAAACCATCCAGAAATTGAGAACCACCTGTCCTCCATTGTAAATAACCATGGTTTCTTTGAGGAGCAACTTGACATCCACATCTTTCAATGCCGTTTGCGTAAAGAGACGCAAAATGGGCAAACCCAAGAGGTAGGTGGACGTCAAAATAAAAGGAACAAGAGCCGAGTGAAGCGTGGCTCCTCCTCCTACTTGAGGCGCATTTTCTGCTCCGACAAAGACAAGTTTTCCCCAAACGGCAAAAATGGCGACCATGAGGAAAGCACAGGCATAGCGAGCCCCGAGCGAAGGAGGCTGGCAGCCAGCCGATGAAGCAGCGTCTACATCTAGCTTGGCAGTCACCTTGCTGGTAGTAGCGGTAGTGGCAGTGGTAGCCGAAGCTGTCTTGGTTGGTTCGCACATTCTCTTTTTTCTTGCTCGATCGGTGTGGCGACGAGACGAAACGAGACGAGACGAGGTAGCGAGTCGACGACGACAGAAATGTGGCCTTTTTCTTTCTGGTAGGTTGTTGTTGGTCGGCCTCGTCGACGACGACGGTCCACCGATCTGAATCTTTCGGGAGGCGGCACGCTACTACCACTCTACGCATTCCTAGAATTTCATAAGGAGTGGATGTGCAGATTCCTTCCTTCCTTTCAGATTCGTTCCTAAATAGAACGGAATCTAGAACTTAACAGATGATTTTTCGGTTTACTCACCTCTCCTACTGTGACATTTCTTTCGGCGAAACACCGTGAATAAAAAATTTCTTTCTCCTCCACCAAAAAGGAAAAGGCGATCACCGTCACACACCACACACCGACGACCAACCGCCGGTCCTCCTCCACCGCGTTGAACTACCTACAAAGCTACGAGTACGTCAACGTTATCGTCAACGTCGTCATTGGATCACAGCAGCCACAACAACGAGGTAACAGGTAACCACGCTTTCCCATTGTTTTTACTGGAGCCCTTTGCACACTTGCACATTACTACCAGTACTGTACCATCTTGTACCACAACGACGGTAGTACAGCAGGTGCACTTGTGTACAAGAGAGGGGTGAAAGATACGCTGTTGTCTGTTGCCTGTTGCCTGTTGTCTGTTGTAGTACAGTACTAGAATGGTTTGAAACAGGCAAAAAATATATCTTTCTCTTGTTGATGGATGCTTTGCTTTGGTGCCGTTCCTTCCTTACTCGGACTGTACTGTACAGTAATTATTTTTCTTGAGGGATAATAAGCATTGTGATTTGCACGGTGGTGTGAACTATCATGTTGTTCTCTTGTCCTTCCGTTTCGAGGTCTTTACGGCTTGGCAAGCTTTGGTTGTTGGTTGGATTCTTTCTGCATTCTGTGGTTGGGACACAAGGATTTTGTCTACTACCGGTAGTAGGACTCCTTCCTCCTGTTCCTTCTACAATCTCCACTTCTCTACCAACAACGTTGGCATCAGCGTCAACAACGACAACGGCGTTGCAAGCCTCTTCTAATACTTCTTTGGATATGGCGCCATCATCATCATCATCTTCTGTACATACAAGTACCCACGCATCCAACCAATCCTCCTCCTGTTGGTATGCGAATCCTGCCACCCTCCTCCCCCGAGTTCTCCAACACTACAAGACCGAGTATCAACTCCGCATGGCCGCCGATCCTTCCTTTCTCCAAAAGTCTATTTTGGAAGTTATGGTTGCAGCCTCGGCTCAATTGGCAGCCGAATGGAACCGACGAGGATGGGATCGTTTGCTTCCAGAAATTGAGTGGGTCCTGCCTGCCGTCTTGACTGCCGTTTTTGGAAAATACTACAGGTAAGACAATGGTTCGCTTTCATCCCACCAGCCCCCCATCCCATGCCATGTCATCCCATGTCATCCAGAGTCATGTCAAATTGTTGACGAGTGCCAGTTCCCACCACTCGTCAATGCCGATTCCTCTGGAAAAGTAAGAGACAAGTCTTGTTCCAACAAGAGTTTTTGGTAGTACGCAAAGGGACCGCCTTCTGTGTGGCCGTTTACGGAATCCATGGTCTTGTTTGGGATGGCTTGTAAAACTCATTTTGTCTGACGGTTTTCAAACGTTTTCTCCTCCATCGTTGCAATCGTCCTGTTGTAGTTTGAACAATATTATTATTATTATTGTGCAACCATGCTGACACTTTTTTGTGTTTGTTGTTGCTGTTGTTTCTTAAAGCATGTGGAGAGTGGCTCCCACCACCAGGGTGAGCAAGAATCCAACCGATGCATCCTCCAATACCCGCAACAACGATACCCTCTTTTGGCACATGCCTGTTCCTACCAACGCTTTTCAGCCCTACCTTATGGATGGGATCACACGACCTACATTGCTCCAACGACTGGCATCTATCCTTGCTCCCATGAAATCTTTGTTTCAAGCTGGCTTTGGTTCTAGTTTTGTTGGATATGGTGTAGGTGCCTTGTTGTTGCGTGCCCGTGCTCTGTGGCCTGGAACTACTGCAGCAACCGCAGCAACAACCACTCGTGTGACTCAACCGGTCAATATTCTGCATGCATCCATCTTTACTGGATTCTTTTTGATGATTGTAAGCAACTTACGATATCAAATATTGCAAGGATGGATTGAACCAACGGTAGATCGAGTATTGTTTGGTTTGTCGTCGCGACGGGATGATGGGGACAAAATAATGAAGCAAGGCGAGCAGAAGCAACAAAGCAGTCGGTTGCTATTGCGACCGTTAGTATTTGGAATCATTCGATGGGGAAATGGATGGTTTGGATCTGTCTTGGCCATTATGGGTATGCGATGGTTGGGGTTGCAAAAACCAAGAGGAGGATAATTTTGAAAATTACTAAAACTCTCTCTTCTCTCATCATCATCTGCCAGCAGTTGTACGACGTGTTCTCGTATGCATCGTATCCATTATTTAGATTATATCTTATGTTGACTCGTGCGACTTGATGATGACCCCGAGCTGGATTGCCTGGCATTACTTTTCGTACGACTTCCGGCAGGCACGACGATTACCTGGTATCACGGCATCGGTGGTTTAGATTATTTGCGGACATTTTCCATATTGTTGTTGTGGTTGCTTGTTGTTGCTCTTGTTTCTCTTGTTACTGAAGTGTCCGTGAACACGTAAAGAAGAGATAGATATTACAAGTAATACATACTGAAACTACGAGTACGATACTCCAAGTTGGAACCAACAAATTGAAAAAGACTACAAGAGAATTAGATTTCGAGAAGACACGACGATACTCGTACCATGGCACAAGAAGATACAAAGCTTCCGGTGAAACCAACAGAGATTGTCTCTGAAACTGACAAGAAGAAAAAGAAACGCAATCGCAAAAAGAAAAAGTCTGGAAATTCGAATGATACAACAGGCGGAGCCACCACAAGCAGCACTTCCGCCACCACCCTGCCAGAACAGGTCGCAGATCCACTAGAAGAGGAGGAATTGTTGCGTCAACAAGACAAAATGAATCCTCATGCTCGTTTGAGACATCGATTGTTTACAGAAGCATCCTATTCTCTCAAAGAAATTGATCAAGCAATGGAAGAAATGTGGAATAAGAATCTTGCCTATGATGATTTTGATGCCGTTTGTCTCTATCTTTGTGAAGGAGGAGGAGGCGGAGTAGACGATGATGATGCAACGCCCATGTCCATGCCTGCACCCGTATCGTCAGAACCTGTCCAAGAGACACGTCGACCACCACCAACACAAGCTTCCTATGAGCCTTGGACTACAAGTACTTCCAACAACCGTCGTAGTCGTGGTGGTGGAGTGGAAGAATCCAAAGAAGCCCCACCAGACGACGACGACGACGACGACGATCTTTCTTCCAAGAAGGCTTCGCAGTCGACCATGGAGGGACGTTTGGAAATGGTAGTTTCCTTTGACAATCTCACCGATGCTATTTTTGCCGTCACGGAATGGGTCGGCAAGGCTGCCAAACCACAAGATGTACGTTGGATTGTTGGAATGTTTTTTGTTGTGATGCTTGTTGTTGCTTGTTGCTGTACTTGCATGGCTCAATTGTTTCTGTATCATTTCCCATAGTTGCACAATGTCTGTGCTACTACCAATACAGATGCCTTGGTGACCATCTTTCAACGATCTCTCACGGAATGCGATGATTCCTCCGAGTTTGATGCTTCCATTGTACCAGCCATGGTTCGTCTCATGAAGTGTTTGTTGGACAAGTCTGAATTGAAAGGATCCTCCCAGTTGGTAGAAACCCAACAAGCATTTGAACGTTTGTTTCGTCAAGCTCGGACGGTTGTTGTTGCTTCTTCTTGTTCCCCACAAGACACGGATTTGGCCTTGAGGGTAAGTCGATTCCTCGTGTCGCGTGTGGCCTTGGCCTTGGGGGATGCACCGCCATCATCATTGGTGTCTTCGTCCAAGAGTGGCCCCAAGAATGGTGCGGGGACAGTCGGAGGGAACGCCAACCCTATCATCATGGGTCTCTTGTCACAACGAGAAGTGCAAAAGGCAGCCCTTCAACTATCGGCTGCGCGAACACGGTCGGTTTGTACGGCTCTATCCGGGGGGTCGTCCAAGAAGAAGAAAAAGGCTCCGCCCTCCCCCAAGGTAGATGCTTCTTCTATTTTGATTGCTTTGGTTGGTGAAGATACCATGGGTGCACTCCAAAAGCAAGAAAATACACTACAAAAATTCAAGGCGAATGTAGAAGGCCAGGATGCAGAGGCATTGGAGGAATTGCAAACCACCATGGAAGAGTTGACACAGGAACGAGAGACGATCCAACAACGCATTTTGGAACTCCGACAATCCATTGAACGATTGGAAGCCTACGATGCGGAATTGTGTGTCAAGCTGGACGATACCAGGATGGAACTAGAAGCTGAAACCCAACGTGCCAATGCAGAATCCGTCAGTTTGGGAATGGAGATTTATCAAACACAAGAAGCGGCGGAACGAGGAGCCATGGTGGGTGGATTGGCGGATTTGTTGAATGAATACAACCATTCGTTGCAAAAAGCCATGGTAGACAGTGTCTCGACATCGTCTGCATCCAGCTCTGCAGAGACGGCATCGCAAGAAATGGAGACATGCTTGACAAGAGCCCGGCATTACTTTGAAACCGAAGCAACCGCGGTAAAGTATTTGCGGGAACGAGTTGCTGTCACAGACAAGGAAGTGCTAGATTTGGTACGTGATAGGAATGCAAAACCAAGAGAAGTAGAGTGTATGAAAAGGATCATGTATCTCACCTCACTCTATTGCATATTTGTTGCTGTTAATATTATTAACGCTGCATGAGTAGCAACGGGAGATTTTGGAATGTGAAGGTTTGGGCATGGACACGACCATTGGTCAAATGCGCGCTAGTATGGTCACCAAAGAAACCGAGCGAACCAAAGACATGGGCTTGCTGGAACGTTTCACTGCGGATGCCAAACAAGTTCGCGAGTCATTGGCAGAACAATTGAAGGACTATTCTGCCGCTCGACAAAAGACCAGCTCGCTCCGCCCGTTGACAGCAGCGTCGTTTGGGTTAATTCCATCCCATCTTGAAACCTTGGGCTTGCCACCTATCAACTGGAAACCTTGAGTGTGTGGGGTGTAAGTGTCTGCTAGTACTGTATTATCTGTCCTAGCTAGCTTTAGTTTACGCCGTGATTCTTATGGCTGTACTAACGTTAGTATTTCCTACTGTTTTGTGTGGTTATTCTAGCCATTATTGTTCCACAACCTCTGAATGATTAGTTTTGGGTCTGTTGTCGTACGGCGGTGGTTCTCGTCGTATGATTTTGTTGTGAGTCGAGGGAGTCATGTGTACTTCGCCAGATCCCGGTCCACCACTCACACACACACCAATCACGTAACACAAAAAATTATTTGTTGTGCACATCCTCTGCCAAAAAAACATCTTCCTGGAACCACCCCTTCTAGCTTCTAGTACTTGGGCATCCCTGATTGCTGCTCGAAACGAGACAGAATGGCAAATCGAGAAGAGTCATGGAAGCGCCTTGTCGACCAGCGATGTCAAGATTGCGAAAAGCACTGTAAAGAAGCCTGGATTGTCGAGGTCCTGTCTGCGGTTTCCACGGACCAACAGGCTTCCACCGCCCCAACGACGTCTTCCAATCCTGTGCAGCAATTGCGACAACGACTCATGGATTTGTTTCGAAAGTCGTCCAATCCTGGTTTGCCACCTCAGCAGCGACGAGAAAGTTTTTCTGCCTTGAAGGACCTGCGTCAGCGATTGGATGAAATGATTGCACGTGGAAAGGGCCTGGGATCGGCCAATGCAGCTTCTGGGGTCTCGGGTGCCGCAAGCAACGGCAACTCCCATGTCACTCCAGCTGCATCCATTGCAAGGACTACAGCTCCGGCTCCCGTTTCCACGAGCGCGACTGTTTCTAATGGTGGTGTTGGCTCTGTGGCTTCTGTTGCACCCAAGTCTGTGGCTGCCACTGCACCAGCTCGCCAAGCGCCTCCCACCGCAACGGCGCATCGAACAACCGCAGCAGCCTCCTCGTTCACAAGAAAACCTGATGTATCCCATAAAGAGAATGCCAACAACAACAAGACTCCTTCAGCAAGTAAACCGGCCGGTTCAAATGGAATGAAACCACAGTCTGCGTCTGCAACTGCCACTGCCGCTCCAGTTCGCCCCTCACAATTGGACCCTCCAGCCAAACGGAAGAGCAGCATTGCAGACTTGGCAAATGCTTCAGCCGCTACGGTGCAGGAAGCAGCATCGGCACTTCCTCCCAATTTCTCGTACACGGGCACGACGAATGGTGCAACCAGTGCGAACGGATCCAAGCATCCGTCTCCGACCAACGCACAACGTCCACGCTCTGGTTCCACTTCACAACAGACTGATGCTTCAGCACTCCCGCCTCCTCCGCCATATGAACGCCGATCCCAACAAGTTCCCGCCAAGAAAACGCCTGCGACCACCCAAGCATCGGGTACCACTGGCAACAGTGCAACCACCAACAAAAGATCCAAGTCACCTACTCCCACCCCCGCCACCGCCACGAACTCCAAGCTTCAACCAAATAAGCACACCGCTTCCACTCCCGCATCCAAAAAGACTGCTGATCCTCCGTCATCTTCCGATTCTGGAAAAAAGACAAGTGTTGCAAAAACGCCAAGTGTACAGAAGGAAGCGAGGAGTTCCCCTACTACACCTGCCACCCCGGCAACGTTGAACCCAGCAAGATCAACTATGAATCAGTCTTCTACAAATATGTCACCCCAAATGCAAGCCCAACAACTGCAGCAGCAACAACTACAACAATGGGCCCAGATGAACTGGGGCATGCAAGTGTTGTGGGCACAGCAGCTCCAGGAAAACCCCGCTTTGGCCGGTGCACCAACAGCAACACAGCTACAGCAGCAACAAGTTCACGAGGCGTATCGAGCGCAAATACAAAGACAAGTTGCACAAATGCAAAT
This sequence comes from Nitzschia putrida, assembly GCA_016586335.1. Lineage (NCBI taxonomy): Eukaryota > Bacillariophyta > Bacillariophyceae > Bacillariales > Bacillariaceae > Nitzschia > Nitzschia putrida. Next base: position 138,263 of record BLYE01000027.1, on the reverse strand, counting down.
GGCACAGCAGCAGATGTTTTCACAACAACCATCAGCTCCAGTTGCTGCTACACAGAATGGGAATGTTTCGACGACAGCACCAGCCGCTAAACCCCTTCCCAAGTTACCTAACCAAAGTACTCCTCAGCCAACTGCTCCCAAGGCGGCGGTTTCTTCGAGTACAACGAAACCGACTAGTTCCCAGAGTACGGTGAATGGTACACAAGCTGGAGTTTCAAAAGGTGTCACAACACCAAACCAATCTGCTGCTGTTTCCCAAGCTTCTTCTACAACTCGGAAGGATAATGAAGCTAGGAATGGAGAGGCCCCTGCCAATGAACTCACGAATAGTGCCAAATCGAAATCTACCTCCAAAGGAGTCCCTAGTGCCTCAACATCGTCATCGAGAAGTACGAGTAGCAGTGACCAACCAAAAACAGCTGCTTTGTCAAGCCCAACTCCTTCTGCTGCCACTTCAAGTAATTCGTCTACAAATGGTACTAAGAGATTGTCTGTCGCCAATCAAGGGCCCTCCAGACCACAAGTCATGCGACCTACGCATAGAAGCACATCCACTTCTTCAACGACATCACAGAGACATTCACGGCAATCCCCTAAACTATCCGACGAACCCGAAGCAAAAAAGCGCAAGGTCGACGCTGCATCTGCAGCGCCTCCCGAACCTGATATAGTCACAAGTTTGGCGTCGACTACGGTCACGTTTGCCAAGGACGAACAAGTAGGCAATCTATCGTTTGCCGCAGCCCAGGACCCCCGTGGAAGTGTGACTTTACGTTTCCGTCCTAGAGAAATGTCGCAAGGAAAGCAAAAAAATACGAGTGACAGATTGCAGCGATGGGAACCCACTTGGCAAGTCATTGAAACAGTGGCAGCTGGAGTTACTTCACCCATTGACGAGTACGTGTCAGTTGAACCTCCGCACAACAACCCTAACACTGCAGCCAAAATTGTACTACGAGATCTCGCGGCAATCGCGGCAAACTCAAAGGTCATGCAGCACATGAAATGGGGGAAAAACAATACAACGACGCTGAAACATCCACAAAATGCAGATATGTTTCTCCTTCTGCGAATGCTGCCCTTGAATCCACCGCCCTTGGATCCACTGGATGGGAAGGCTGACTGTCACCTATGGCCAAAGGGTACTTTTATCACGGTGGACTCTAAGCCCGTCAAGATTGGTCAGCGAAAGCAGGCGAACCATATTAAGACCTTATGGGAATACAACAGCTGTGCGTTGGATTTGGGGCATCTTATTCAATCACCCACTAAGCCCCCCGTTGTTGCAATGTGCTGTTACGATTCGGAACCGTTCATTTACACTGTTTCATTCTGCAAATATTGGAGCCCTTCCGTGATAACAAAGGGACTTCTTTCATCCAGAGAGAGTGCCCTAACAAGACGGACCTACCAAGAGTCAATTGATAAGGCAATGCGATTAATCTCTAATCAGGCTGTCGTCATTGGGGAAGAGGATGATGTCAGTGAAAACATCGACGAGTCAGTCCGCAAGCTAATATTTTCTTTGCAGGATCCCGTCTCTAAAGGGACCATGGTTACACCCGTGCGAGGAAGAGAATGCATACATTGGCAGGTACGGATAACATGTTTGAGTCAGGGGTATGCCTGTTGTTGCTCACAGCTCGATTTCCGCAGTGTTTTGATTTGGAATATTACATGCGAGTCAATGCACCAGTGTATGGCGGTCGTTGGCGATGTGGCTGCTGCGAACGCTTCGTATCGTATCTGGACTTGGAAGTGTGCGCCGTCACACAAAAAGCGCTCAAGATGTTTGAGAAGCAGGTGTCGTCGGAGCAGAACAGAGTAGAGCTTCGTGCAGATCAATCCCTCCGTTTACTCCCACCTCAAAAGCTACGCTACCACAAAGTCAAGCAGCAGTCGGATGGGGGCAACTCAGGATCAGAGAAGCCAGGAAAAATAGACGTGGAAATCATTGATCTCGTGTAGATACCGATGGACAAAATCAAAGGGCATACAATGCAGCTCTGTTCAAAAGAACTCCTACAGTACTACTTGCTGGCGTTTCACTGACCTCTACAATGGACAAGCCTATTTCCTACTCATCTACCAAAATCCTATTGTCAACCTTTGAGAAATACGATCGGATGGAATTCTCGATCGTTTCTCTGCTTGAGGACGACATCTCGAAAGAAGCATCAATATCTTCCATGGCTGCAGATGCGTCGTTTTGTACAAACTCAAGCAACTCTCGTACAGTCTTTTCTCCCTCCTGGGTCCCAGCAATGCCTCCTTTGGAAATGCAGGTATCCAGGTAGCCCTCGGATGCAGCAAGGAGTGCTGTGCATGATTCGGATAGACGACGTGGTTGGACCTGTTCTGATGGTTGGTACATTGCAAGGGACCATGCAAGAGCCTTCCTGGTTTGTTTCTGTGACAGTTCTGTCATTTGCTCGGTACCGCCTTTCAAATCTTGGATTTGAGCCAAGTCTAGTCGAAGGCCCTCAGTGACACTTCGGATTGCAGGGGCGTCAGCTCTTGAGTTGGTATCGGCGCCAATTCCAATCCTTGTCAGACTTCGCGAGAAATCCATGGGAGGCTGTTGTCCAGCTTGCTGCAGATTTTCATCGAAGAAAATTTGTCCGTCAGACATACTTATGATGTCATCGACATGTTTCATTGCCAATGATCGGCGGATTGCGTGATCGTTGTTGGGTTGGGGGATTTTAATCTTTTTCAAGTTGGCAGCAGTTAGGGGGATGTTGCGCTGAACAAGCAACTGAATGCGTTGTCGGACAGCTTCTGGGCTATTCGCAAAATCTTCTACCGTAAACACGGCATCATCATTGCCATCCTCATTTTGCTTTGGAATAGTCATCAACAAAAGCAAAGTTACAGAACCTCCACCCTTCTGGTTGTTGTATTGAGCAGAACGTTGAACAAGTGAAGACAAGAAGCCTCTCATCTCGGATGAAGCACCGCCATCAATATCACCCCTCACAACAGCCTCTTCTCCGTATTCTTCAATCAAAAAGCGGGTTGTAGCATCCCAAATGTCTTTGTGTTGGTCAAACGTGTCGACGATCACCAAGGTATCCATCCCCTTTTCGAGAGCGTAAGTCTCCGCAATGGAGCAAGCAGTTGCAGTGGCGACGGTCGCTCGAGCTGCCTTGGAAGTATCATCCAAAGCAGATGACTCGGTGCCTGACTTGGTGTCACTTTCGGGCGAAACAACAATAACATCATCAAGAAGACCAGCTTCTTCTAGAATCTTTCGAACATGTGGAGTGTCCGAATTGGAAGCATATACACATTTTGTCCCCTTTTCCTTGCCATGTTGGATCCTTTTATTGTTGTGCACCATCGATTGCAAAATGTTCCGAACATATTGACGCATGTCTTGCAAATCATGGCCAATCATCAACATATTCTGTCCTCTTCCAATGGGAGTCAAAACATCAACCATGGTGATACCGGTGATAAGAGGTGAGTTGATCAGAGCAATGTCTGCGACTTCTGGGACATTCGCAAAAATGGGACGAACTTTAGCTCGGTTGTCCGATTCAACATCATCTGTTGTGGCCTGAGCAGCCTTGAATCCTTTCCAAATGGATGTAATATTGTGCTGCTTTTGTTTGGGATTCCAACGCACATGAGCCAACTTGTCCCATACTTGCAGTGACGCTGAGGTGTCGGACGACCCGTCTGCAGCACCCACGAGATCCTGATTCATTTTGTGTGTGTAGGCAAAAGCTATGGGTGGTCGATGAACGACAATGACACCCGGAGTGGTTGTTCCGTCGTCGTGAGGAATGGAACAGGCGTGTCCTGTTAAATCCCCTCCTCCTGATCATGAAGGCATCCAATTAGAAAAACATCGAGCAATGTCAAGAAACCCAAACACAACAACCATTGAAAAACGCACCTGTCGAATCTGTCGATTCCTTGGGTGGTCGACCAAATCCAAGTTTTTCCATATCTTCAAGGCTCTCGGGGAGTTGACCTCCTACGATGTCGTCTTCCAAGATACGAGCAATCTGTAGTCCTCCAGGGAAGGATCCAACCACGGGTCCTTCAATGATCATAGATCCTTCCTCAGATTCTTCCAAATCCTTCGCCTTGGAATCTTGCAAAGTGCCGGATTCCAAGTCCGAAGAAGATATTGTCGAAAGAAATCTTCTGGAAGGATTGAATGGCTGTACTGTAGCAGTTGGTAAGTAGGAAGTGGATTGTCTAGAAAAGAATCGAGCAGACGTTCCTCCTGCCCCCAGATTGAGGGCAAAAGAGGTGATGGATGGTCGCACAGATCGTGCAGCCCATGCGGAAGCCAGTGTCTTCAATGGAAGCTTCATTGTTTCCAAACGAGAAGAATGAATCATGTGCCAGATATGAACACACAAAGGGTATTCCGGTTGATACCAAAGCTCTAAAATGCAGCACAACCACCCCAACGAAGGCTGGCACTTCCCGACGAGTTGTGTGTGTGGTGCAGGATGTGCCATGCCATGATGACGTGGGAGACGTCAGCGGCGGGGGTGGTGGTGATGGATGATTTGGACATGTGACATGTCCTCGTGCTGTCACATCATCAAATCGAATAACTCGACTCCAAAGAGGTAGGTGTACGTAGGACCTGGTATACAAATCCACGTACCACGAAATATACCGTGATTCTTCCTGGAATGAAATGTTGCCAGACTGCGACGCACAAGATTCCAGGTGGGAAGACCGGAGTTGTTTCACAAGAAAGTGACAGTGGGAAGGTATCGTTGCTGGAGTAATAAGATACCGGCTCTTTCTGCTCTTGTTGTATGCCACAACCAACGCAACGCAAACAAACACGCACCAGCCCTTCTGTTCCGTTTGCTGACATGGTCGAGATTCGTCGGCCTCCTAAAAAGACATTCGTTAGTCAGATTACATATTCGAGACATATCTTGCATTCCTTCCTACTGACCATCATTGCCTTGTGCTTTGTTGGCTACAAAATTCTACTCAAACAAGAGGTGTGTTTGTTGCGCGTAGAAAAGAACAACTTGGATGTTGTCTACCCATTTCATGTTTCTCACAAGCTATCCTTGGATTCTTCTTGTTCCAGCAAGCCATGCTTTCCCACGCCTCGATGGCAGCCCGATCTGCCAAAACACTGGTCCAACAACCTCATTTGGTCTATGGAACAGCTTGGAAGAAAGATTTGACATCGAAATACGTATCCGAAGCTGTGAATGCCGGCTTTCGTTTCATTGATACGGCGTGTCAACCCAAGCACTACAACGAGCCTGGAGTTGGGGATGGATGGAAGACTGCTGCGGATCAACTGGATTTGCAACGTTCCGATCTTTGGTTGCAAACCAAGTTTACTCCCTTCAGTGGACAAGATCCTAACAACTGCCCTTATGATCCAAATGATCCCATTCCGGTCCAAATTCAAACCTCGCTAGCAACCTCGCTGCACAACCTTCACACGGACTATTTGGATTCTTGGGTCATGCATTCTCCCTACCACACGTTGGAAGAAACTATGATTGCTTGGAGACAAATGGAAAGTGCTGTAGATGCAGGTCAAGTCCGACAGTTGGGTATGAGCAATTGCTATTCGTTGGAGTTCTTTCAAGCCTTTTATGAGGAAGCTCGCCACAAGCCGGCTGTCCTTCAGAATCGATTTTATTCCGACTCGAACTTTGATACGGAACTTCGACAGTTTTGCAAGGAACATGGTATTCAATATCAGTCATTCTGGACGTTGGGAGCCAACCGGCATGCCCTCAAGCATCCGGATGTCCATCAAGAAGCAGAGCGTCACAATTTGACGCCCGAAACGTACATGTTTGCCTTTCTCATGTCGTTGGGGTACGTGAATCCATTATCTGGAACTACCAGTTTGTTGCATATGGAACAAGACGTGGCTGTCATGGAACGAATGCAACAAGGTGAGGTCTTCTTCCAAGACACTACCGAGCTTCGAACGTTTGCCGAAATTCTTGGCATGCCAGACCTATAAATATTAATATTGAAACGTACATCAGTTGTATTTGCACTCTGATTAGTGATTAGTTAGTACATGGATCACTGATCAACCCAATAGTACACAGGAGCATGATGATACAACACAAATTTTTCTTATTTGGGTTTTGTTATTGTTTGCTAGCTGGCTAGTCCTCTAATGACTCTATTATGTGCACTCAAAATAATATGGACAAAAACTTTGCGCTCTTCTCAAGGCCCTCACGCCAGGGCATCCATGAACGAAGGGACAGGGACTTGGAGCTTGACAATGGAGACTCCTTCGTCCTTCTTTGTCTCCCTGATGTCCGAGAGAGCTTCTGCCTTGGGTTCAACATCCTCATGTACAGGGACGTCTCGGTATTGGGAAAGGCTTAGGTAGCAATTCCAAAAGGCCGAGAAGGTCATGAGGGTAACGGGGCGGAGGTGGGGAGGCACAACGGTGAAGTTCACCATGTTTAGAGGAATCCAACAGATAGCCGAGTTGGTAACTGTACGAGGGAGTTCTGCATGCAGCTTCTCTCCGATGTCCTCAAGGAGAGACTCCAAGGGAAAGGGGATAGAGCTGGTAGTCTGGAACTCCTCGTTTTCTTGCATACCCATATCGGACTTGAATTGGAGTAGGTCCCTGCGGCGTTGGAACCAGTCCAGTGTAGTGTTGATGGTAGTGCCATATGTGTAAAAGGCAGCGTTCACGGGGACGCTGGAAAGGAAGCTGAGGAACATGCGAGAGCCGATTCCCAGAGCGCTACGCTTGGGCAAGTATCTGTCATACAGTCTGTACAAGCCGAGGTAGAAAGGTGTGTAGGCAAAGGCGGCCCATGCAGCCATGGTTGCTGATCGAGTTGGATTCCAAAAGGATGATTCCTGTGCAGCAAGGTCACCAGTGCGACCATCGCTAGAAGTGGCCAAAACTGGAGTATTCCAGTCGCACTCCAAAGGTTGTTGGCGCTTTTTCTGGTGTTGGATGGCCTGAGCAGTCAAGTCTCCCATGGTCATGAGAACAGCTGCAGAGGCGATGTTGGTTGCCACGCAGTTGGATCGAAGTTTGGCCATGTACCACTTGGAAACTGGGTGAGATGCCAACATGTTGTTGATGGGGATGAGTGGATGACTTTTTGCAAGGAACAGAAATCAAAATAATGGGAGAAATGATGGGCCGAATGCAAATTCATCGGAAGGTCTTTGACCGATTTCGAGAGGTCTCGATTCAGGAATTGGAGTGTTTTGATTGGCCAACGGACGAGACGAGGTCGGAATTCTTTCGAGCCCGAATTTTGTCGCGCGGCACTTTGCTCGCACGAAAATAGACTGCACGAATAGACTAGTTGGACTAAAATTCCGAGCTCCGACCTCTCCAATCCCGAATGAAGGGTGTCTCGCGACTGAACATTGACACAACAACGACCAGCTGACCATCGTCTATAGCAGGTTCTCTCTCCCAAGGCGAAAGTAGCATCCAGTCTAACATTGGATTGCTCGTTAGAGAGTTGGATTACAGAATGGACTCAGTGTCAGGGGAAGATGCGAGGAAGAAACGAGACTCTGGTCAGGTCGAACACAATGATGAAGAAAAACCGAAGAAAGTGAGAATCGACCTGGAACGAAGGAATGCTTCCTTGCTAGCAAAGGGATCACGCAGAGGAAAACATGCAGCAGGGCTTGTTTTGTCTGATGACCCTGGAGAACCAGGAGAATCCGTGTCAGGAGAATCTTTCGACGATAGTCACTACAAAGAAGAGAATTCACAGGCGCACCACCATTCGAAGGTTTGGGGCTTGGAATCGGCACTACTCTCTCTGCTTCAGAAAGACAGCCCCGAGAAAGAATTCTTAACCAAAGAAGGAGACTCTGCACCTTGGGTGACATTCGAAGCAGGACATGCGGGTGATGCCTCCGCTATTGCGCAGTGGTATCGAACCTCTCTTCGCGAACGGATGGAAAAGCCAGAGTTGGAGGTTACACCCCATCCAGAACTAGAGGCTGATGAAGACGCAAAGGCATCCATGCTGGAGCTTTGGTTGGCAGAGGGACTCGGAGATGAAGATTCCCCGCCCATTATTCATGCATTGCTTGCTCGTGTTCATGTAAATGGTGAAGGTAAAGTTAATTCTACATTGGGAGGCGTCGCCCTTCTCTCCTTGGACTGGCGGAACGGCGAACGCATTTTACGAATCGAATGGATGCAAATGATGATTGACCCAGCCATTGATCGATCTGCGTTGGAAACGTTGGAGAAACGTATGTGGCTACGGATCTCGGCTCTATCACACATGACATCCTGCCATGCCATCTCAGTTGAAGATTCGTTGCTATCACCTCAGGCACATAGCCGTGCGAGTGACAATCCAGTTCCCAAGGCTGAATGAGGCTGTATACTTTGTGCCTCACCCTTTTCCAAGCCTTCTTTAGTTTTGTACTGTGGGATAGAGTGCTTCCCCCTCCAGCAGATTTTAGCGAACCATACCTAGTAGAAATTTTTTGATATCGATGTGATCTATATTAGTCTTGTGTGAATCCGTACACAAGTATTTTGGAATCTATTTACGCAGAAAGATACTTTGCAATCATCTCCTTCACCCATACCTGAAGCATTCGACATTCCCCATCCATTGTAAAGTAGTCTGACTCACCAAAGTGATCCAGCCGACCTCGTACCTTTCGTCGAATCAAGGGAACTTGGAAAGCGATAGCTCCTTGGTCCCAAAGTTACTTTTACGTCCATCAATACGGCGAAACGCAACGTTTGGATACTTCTTGCTCATTTCATTCAAGGTGTTGTCAATGTGTGCACACTTTTCCGATTCGTCAAAGACATGTGCCACATACAATGTCTGCATATCACCCATCAAACATTCAAAGACAAAGTCTGTTTGGACCAGCGTAGGATACGACTTGCTTTCCAGTCTCTCATGATGCGAAGAAAAGTTCTCCGATGAAGATTCGACAGAGGTGGTTGACAAGCTTTCATCATCGTCATCATCGTCTTGAACGTATTTGTCAACCAAATCCAAGACATCTGTCGGTGTGAAAATGTTGGCTCCTTTGCTATTTTCTCCCTTGTAGAGCACTGGTGAATGTGCTCTTTTAGAAGGAGGAACGCGTTCCCACCTGTTGACGTTCATGTTGATGCTTGTTTCTTTTTTCCTTTGATGGTCGTTCCAACGTTTACGTGTGGTGGTATTGTGTGAGGTCGGATCGCGGGGTTGTTGAATCACCAACCAGCACCACAGTTGGCTGCGCGGTACTACCTGGACGCTCGTAGAAAAGTGGTAAGGACTTGTATTTCACCGGATGGAACTACGCAACATCGGTCGTGAACTTTATGTCCGAAAAAATGTTCATTAAGTACCAAATGCCAAGGACTGTCGCAGTTCGAATAGTATAGGTTGTCGTGTTTATGAATACTCGAGTTGCAGGGTCACACCGACAGAATCACGAATCACGAGTGCTTGCTTCTCTGAACTCTGGTCTTGATTTGGCTAGTTGTTGTGAAGAACGAAGCAAGCGAAGGGACCTCTTCCAAAGTTGTGGGCTTATTCCAACATAATGCATGCAGCACGGCCACAAAGGTCGAAGGTGCGCAAAGAAGGTGCGACTTTCGTGGGTGGAACATCATGCCGGTAGAAAGTCATGGTATAGTTAAACTAAAGAGTAGCGAGTTCGTACAAAGCTGCAGAAGGTTTCCCCTCCCCGCTATGAATTCTACCCAGTAGGTAGAAGAGGGGAGTAACTGGGTGCACATCTGTTTTAATCAATTCAAGGCAGGAGAGGCCTTGGTTGTTGCTACAGCAGCAGCAGGAGGCCCAATAACTACTGATACTCGGCAATTCGAAGGTGCCAGCCATTCTCCACTATCAAAAGTAGTACTTTCAAATGGCTCAAAAATATTTCTTCTTGACACGAACCTTGTTATGAACTTTCACTATTAGTTTTTCTTCCCGTCCCGAAGGTTAATCCATTTAGTCGATTCAGAATATTTTTTGATTGCGAACCAACCCTCATTTGTTAGATTCGTCGTTCACTCCAGCTGGCCAGCTGGTCATTGCGATAACCTTTCACCCAGCAATGCCCCTCAATGTCAGTTTGTTGTCCACCAGGTGGATTGGGCATTGCCCCTCTCAATACTCTAACACCAAAGGGGAAGATTGTGTCGCTGGCTCCAAAATCGGAGACATCCACCAGAGAACCGTTGCAATGCTACCAAGTGGGCCCAGAGAATCCCAAACGAGTCATATGCGTCTTTAGCGATGTCTTTGGTATGGAGTCTGGATCGCACAAGGCATACTGTGATACGCTACAAGAACAACTAGGAGAGACCACTGCTGTTTGGATGCCAGACCTCTTTCGTGGATCCCCACTTTTCGGATCGCTCAACCTCACTGGATCCCTACATTGGAAAAGTTGGGAGTGTTCTACTACAAATTCCCAACTTTTTTTGGTCTGTCCTCTTTCGAGTTACGGCCACCGCAATCGACCAAGACATTATTGAGATCATTCAACCCAACATCAAGGAAACTGGTTGCGAAATTCTGGGATTCGCCGGGTTATGTTTTGGTGGAACAGTGATCTGTCGCGCGCTGGGAGTCGAAGGAAGTGAATTCGCGGCTGCGGTTGGAAATCACCCATCATTCAAACCTGATGAGCTCATGAGGGGCGGCGAGGGAAATGGTGAAGCATTGCTCAAGCGTACAGGTGTCAAGCCAATCCTTCTCCTCAACTCGAAGCAGGACACCCCAACTTCTCCACGACCAAACTGATCCAGGATGCCGCCGAACGTAGGGGTATTTCACCCAGCGACATGGCAGTAGAATTTCCTGACGTAGATCATGGATTTGTGACACGAGGGGACTCCTCGGTTCCATCCATTCGCGAAGCGCAAGAAAAGGTGATCGAGCTAACAGTCAAATTCTTCAACGACAAGTTGGAAGTTTAACTACTTTAGGAATGTGACCATAATATTTTACCACATTGTTATGGCAGCTAGTGGAAAACGTCTATACCAACGAGGATATCATAACCTACAAACATCCATCGTAATGACCATCTATCGTCCATAATTCCGTAGGAAGCAAGATTCGACTGCCTGGACCCAAAAGATCCTTGTTCGAATCTTCAGATCCTGCATGGGCATGGAGCATCATGTAGCGCATCATCAACAACAGTATCTTACAAGGTTTTCGTCACAAAACAAAAGCCATCATGCCAGTTTGTTGTCCATCAGGTGGGTTGGGCCCCGCACCGCTCAGTTCGACTACCCCTAAAGGGAAGGTTGTAACTTTGTCTCCCAATTCCGAGACGTCGACCCGAGCTCCACTTTTGTGCTACCAAGTGGGTGCTGAGAGTCCCAAGCGGATCATTTGTGTTTTCAGTGATGTCTACGGAATTGATTCTGGAACACACAAAGCCTACTGTGACACCCTGCAGGAGCGCCTTGGCGAAACTACTGCCGTTTGGATGCCTGACCTCTTTCGGGGCAATACACTCTTTGTGGAAAGCTTCCTTGACAAGTACCTCAGCTTCGATGCCCAAGTCATGATGAATGCACCTCGATTCATTTGGGCGGTCAAGACACGAGTGACTGCCAGTGCTATTGATCAAGACATTATGGAAATTATTCAGCCCGCCATGAAAGAAGCTGGTTGCGAGAAAATCGGATGTACTGGATTCTGTTTTGGAGGGACTGTCCTCTGCCGTGCCATGGGTGTAGAGGGTGGTGAGTTTGCAGCTGGAGTTGGCAACCATGCAGCATTTCAACCAGACGAATTGATGGCAGGCGGCAAGGGAAGTCCTGAGGAACTGTTCAAAATGACTGGCAACAAACCAGTACTCTTCCTCAATGCCAAACAGGACACGGTCTCTTTTTCCACTAGCAAGCTGATTCAGGAGGGAGCCGAGCGTCGGGGTATTTCTCCCAGCGATATGGCAGTTGAGTTTCCCGACATGAATCATGGTTTTGTAACTCGTGGGGACCCAGCCGACCCAGTGATGCGAGAGAACCAGGAAAAGGCCATTGATTTGGCCGTCAAATTTTTTAATGACAATCTGTCTGTATAATGCGGCAAGATCCAAGTTTTGCGTTGTTATTAAAATAGTATTATGTTGTATGTTTTTGATATTCCAAGCTTTTAGCTGCAAGTTGATTGCTGTTGCTGTTTCAATGACGGTGACTGTATCGCGTGGCTCCTTGGTACCCCCTTGGATCCTAGTTTGTCATTGTTACTGTCTATTATTATTGAACACCTGATGATATAGCTCATCAAGAAATCTCAGTTCTTGACAGTGCCGTACCAGCATAGCTAGCTACATGAAAAGTATTCCTTCCATTGTAGATGGATTTCGAGGACCCCATCTGTGATTCCGTTTAGTCAAATTTTCCAAATCCTGCTCACCTGATCAGAATTTAGCGCGTCGCGTCAGACTTAAGCACCGAATCTAACTCAGGGCCGTTCTCCACGTGTACGAATAGCTGTAAAAATAGTTGTATCTAAAACGGTCACCCGTCTGTCGTTGCCCGAGGAAATACACGGATTTGAATGACCCCTTGAGAAAGGTACCGAAAATACCTGTATGAAATAGTGGTATTACGCACCACCACCATGAGCACCGGCAACATTGAGAACAACAACAACAACAGCAGCACACCACCAAGCAGTCTGCCCAAAGCATGGAAAGACTGCAAGGAGGTCTATTTGCCACCGGAGCAATTGGCTGCAGCACTCCAAGACATAGGCTCTCAAAAATCGACCACAAGAAAAGGAAAAGTGACAACCAAACATGTGTTTCCCAACATTACGAAGATTGTTCGGAAGCTGTATCAAAACATCCTACAAAAATATTCTCCAAAGGGTATGGATAGCAATCCAACCCGTGGCATGGACCCGTTGTTGCTCCAGATTCTACAGCGGCGCAAGCATTTTGACCTTTCTGATGTAGACCCTTGGTTTCATCAGTTTGGAAACAATGGGAAAGTATTTTTAATTACAAACAACAAAATGACATGTGGAATCGACATAGCCATTGAGTCCTTTCAGGACTACTATGTCGAAACAACATTGAAGATGAAGACTTCGCAACGTACGCCTAACGATGGACTGCGACTTGCATTGATCATGCTCGATGAGCAATTTCGAGGGCCTGTAAGCGTCATAATGTCGAAGAAAAAGTCCAGGGCAATGAGTGATCAATCGTTGGATCCTAACCTGGCATTCTTCGAGAAATTGTTGGATGATGTATGGTACAATTCGGCGTACTTGGTGGAGATACCTTCTGATGAACGGATTTGCCATCCGGACATCTCTGACAAGGACCGGGCCTCCTGGCACCCGAATGACCCAGGAATACTCGAGCACAAGCGGTCTGCAGAATGGTTGATGGCAACGTGGGAGACCTACATCCGACCACGGTACAAGAAGGCGCTTGATAACTGGAACAAGGAGACGGGAGGAGGCGATGGTTCTCCTGGTAGTTTTATAAATTATTGTGCTGTTGGTGACAGGTGGCTTCTCCCGATCTACCTTCGGGACCTGGAGTGCAACCTTCTGTTGGCAAGTGGGACAGCTGGCAGGATGCCATCAGAATTGGTGGTAGAAGCGGGCTTCGAACCAGGAGGTGGCGACAACCAACAGGAGGGGTTGTTGTCGGAGCTGTCAACGCCAAGCAGCAGTGTCGGCGGCACGTCGTCATCCTCGATGAAGTTCTTGGCAGAGAAGGTCATTGATGCCAAGAACAGAGCCACGGACGCCAAGATCAAGCAGACTGAACAACTCAAACAGATGAATGATAATCTTCAATTCATGTTGAGGAAGCAATCAGAGGAACAACACCAAAACGTAGGAGAGGCAAGAACAAGTGAGGACCAGGTGCTGGGTAAAATCACCGAACTATCCAACACTCTGACTAACCAGCCACTTCTGAATTCGTTCTCGCCACTCTCAAGAGAAGTGTTTGTTGAGAGGGTGGTAGCAAAGCGCCGGAGACTCATTGACAGGTTGCGGTCAGGTGCTGGTGACGAGAGTAGCGATGATGAACAAGACAAGTAGGTAATTTTACATAGTAGTACGATGACAACAATGGATGATGAAACGATTACCAATAGCTACTGTTCTTAGTTACTACCTACTACCAGTCATGTAAATGTGACCCTGGGAGTTGTATGCCATGTTGGCCTCCCTTGGTCTTGTGAGATTGGCAGCCGCCAACCGCATGAGCAACCTGTTTCGGACCACCTCACCTGCAGTCCGAAGGGCAACATCAGAAAGGGAGGGACGCCCAGCAGGACGGGGCTCATTGTTGTCAGTCACAATGGGCAAAGGCATTTCATTGGATATCCTTGTGAGCTCTAGTTCCATTTCATCCGACATGTCAATAGTAAAATTTTCGAAGTAACGTCGATCGTCGAGATCATCATTACCATCCTCCTCACCAGCAGCACCATGACGACCACCAACATGACTTCGTAGGAGCCCCCTCCTTCGTTCAATGAGGAAATTGTGCAATAGCATGCACACCTGGATTATCTTGATGCATTTCCCCAAACGGAAACGCAATGTCCTCCAGAAAATTCCCCACCGCATCACTAACTCACCAAATGCACATTCGATGCTAATCCTGTTTGCAGAAAGAAAATAATCGTGAGTTTGTATGTTAGGGCTGTCGAAGGGAACAAGCAGGAAGGGAGTCAACCCATAGGCAGCATCTCCCACAATGAAGAGGCCGTGGTTTTCCAACGAGTCTTGGCACGAAATCAACAAATCATACATCTTTGATGATGTGAAGGCAGAGGAGTCGTGAGTTGAGCCTTTGTTGCTTGGGAATGACCACAGAAATTGTTTCTGTTTGTTGCAAATAGCTTGTACATTCAAGGCGTAGAAGCCTTTGCGGCAATAGTAATTGCCAGGGTCAGAAACTTCTTTTGCCGTGGGACTTTTGATGCGGATGGCCAAACCATCTAGAGCACCAAACGTCCCATGGAATACTCCTGAGGTCTTCTCCGCAAATTCCATGGCCTGGGACTGTAGAATGTCCCACCGTGCACCTCTGAGCCACCGTACAAGTGGAAACGAGAATGTTCTCAAAATCCAATCAAGAAAATCGTCTACTACCCGGTATACCTCGGCAGTGGACACACAAAACAAGGGCACGATATCCAAGTAGGATCCACCTGCGAGCATTCTTATTGAAATTGCCATCTTCACTTCTCCTGGGATGAACCCCCCAGTGTGAGAAAGTGCAGATGCAATACGAGGCAATGGATGATTGTCGTTGTTGTGTTTGTTCATGATGATCGCCTCAGGACGAAATGTGGCACTACCAATTTGTGCACAAACCAGCCCACAAAGAAGGCTGAAATCTTCCTTCACCATTCGAAACATTCGTTTGAAATGCTGGTTGGTGGTCCTTTCCGAGAACATTTCCCATGTTGGTCGCTGCTTTTCCATGGGCAAGGACCAGTTTAGACGACGTTGCTCCTCTCTCATGTGTTGTTGTAGAATAGTATCGATCAGGTGATCGTATTCGTCTTCTCCGTCATCATCTTCTATTGCATCTGAAGTCATGTTGGCTACCACTAACAGTGTCGCAGAGCTTAGAATTGATGGGGAGATCCCATCACCATCGTTGGGCATGGTCCTCGGGATTTGTTCGTGACAGGCTTGATACAGGTATTTGGGAGTATTTTAGGTGTAAAATCTATCTGGCATTTGTGCCAGATAAATCGCTGTACGGTCATCCAAATAGCTGTATGGAAATCGTACCAAGTACAGACGCCTGACGAAGACAGACACAATACAGGTATTTTTACTGCTATTTTGGTACGTTGAGAACGGCCCTCACCTTCATCAAACCTTCACAAAACAGATAAACCTTTCTTATCATGCCTGTTTGTTGTCCTCCAGGTGGATTGGGCACTGCCCCTCTCAGCTCCGTTACTCCCAAGGGAAAGGTTGCGACTTTGTCTGCCAAGAACGAGACGTCCACTAGAAAACCAATGACCTGCTACCAAGTGGGCCCACAGAATCCTCAACGAATTGTTTGCGTCTTTTGTGATGTCTACGGTATTGATTCCGGGACTCACAAAGCATATTGTGACACACTTCAAGAGCGTTTAGGAGAAACTACCGCCGTTTGGATGCCTGACCTATTTCGTGGTTCCCCACTCTTTGTACCAAGCTGCCTCGACCCATATCTTAGCTATGACGCCCAAGTGATGCTCAACGCACCAAGGTTCCTTTGGGCCGTCAATACGCGAGTCACTGCTCCTGCCATTGATCAAGATATTCTCGAGATTATTCAGCCTGCTATGAAAGAAACAAATGCTGACAAGATTGGCTGTGTTGGTTTCTGTTTTGGAGGGACTGTAATTTGCCGTGCAATGGGAGTTGAGGGTAGCCTCTTCGCGGCTGGGCTTGGAAATCACCCATCATTCCAACCAGACGGCCTCATGAAAGGTGGTGAGGGAAATGGTCCAGCATTGTTCAAGAAGACAGGTGTCAAGCCCGTTCTTTTCCTCAACGCCCAGCAGGACAAAGAAACTTTTTCGACTGGACCCCTCATTCAAGAAGCAGCAGAACGTCGAGGGATCTCTCCTAGTGATATGGCAATTGAGTTTCCCGACATGAATCACGGTTTTGTAACCCGTGGTGACCCCGCCGACCCAGTGATGCGAGAGAACCAGGAAAAAGCCATTGATTTGGCAGTCAAGTTTTTCAATGACAAGCTGGCAGTATAGGATCCGAAACAAATTCGAGAATGCTCCGTTGTGAAAATTAATAGTGGATACCAAAAACTTTAGATCATTATATGTCGCTCCTTTCTCTCCTTGCAATCGAACCTCGTCGGCTACTCATGTACCCTCCTGCTCGATTTTTGATTAGTTGTCGCCACTCAGGGTTGTCCAAAACCTGCATCAAGCTCCATTTGACGGCATCGTCCAACAGAGGCTGCGCCAACGGAATAGCATTTGCAACTGTATTGGTAATAGTTTCCCGCAACACACCAGCGGGTAAAGATACAACAACAGGAAGTAACGCATTGTGTATCGTCGGTGATGGAATGAACCATGCACCCAAATTGACAATTTGTTCATTTCCTAGAGCTTTGGAGTCAAACGGGATGGGTTTCTCGGGATTAAATGGAATTTTTCGATTCCTGTCACGCTGTCGCCTTGAAGCATACTCTGTTCCTACAAGATAATTATCGCGTTGATACTTGATTGCATCAAGAGTGGAATTGTAAAACGGGAGACTTCGTACTTCTTCTGCATTGCTTGGGAGCTTCTCGTCTACTTGAGAGACAGTTCCATCGAGGTGCTTGTTCAAAGCTTTTGTGACACGAAGCGTAAATACGTCAATAAAATCTTGTCGTACTGTTTGGTTTGTTTCCTTGGTAGATTCATCTTCTGCTGACCCTGGCATCTTCACACAAATTGGCGCCGCGGAAGATATAGATTGATGATAATGAAAGCAGCTCGTCGTGTCACTGGCGGCACTCGTCCATCCGCTGTACGCTCCACTTGGTGACGACCACTCCGACTGGATGACTTGTGGCGATTTGGTGGTCGGCAAGCTTCCCTGAATATGTATATAAGGAACCCATATCCTCAAATGTGTATATAAGCATTGCTTTGGCCCGCGCGTTTCGCCAACTACTTAGACACTTTTCTTGCTGGGCACTCGCCGAGGTGCACTTCGTCGAGCAATTCGCTGATCCACCCTTCGCCATTCCCGCCACATTTCGCTGATCTTCACAGCTTGCCTCCGACCTCTGAAGTAACTCACCTTGATCCTATTGTCATATAACTCGAAGTGCATCACAACCGTTCCCACTTGGTTGTACAATCAACACCATGACGACCATGCACAGAAACTGGACAGCTGCCGACGATGAAGAGTTGGATATGCGCTGGGAATCTTACCTCAATGGAAAGCGAGATGATATCAAGCGGAGATTGATGCGAAAGTCCCCTTCCCCAACTATCTCGCAAGCCCAAGAAACCCGAGAGCAACCTGAAATGGATGAGTGCCGTGATGATGTTCGGGATGAAGCTCCTTCTGATACTCGGGAGGAGTCTCAACGTAGCACACACACATTTCAGTTGTATGAGATGCTTGACTTGGTCTCCAATCGTAACTGGAATGGACTTGTCGAGCACTTGAAAAGCCATCGAAGGGCTGCCTTTGTTCGTTTGACCCAAGCTGGAGGATCTTTGACCATCGCCACCAAGGGAAACCTTCTCTTGCACGAGGTGTGCCGCAACGAACCCACCGTCGAGTTGGTTGAGCTCCTTTTGACCATGAATGCCAGTGCTCTCAAGACTAATGGTCTCGAAGGCCGCCTCCCCTTGCACTATGCCTGTGCCAGCGGAGCTTCCAGCAAAGTTGTTCAGCTTCTAGTCAATGGGTTCCCCAATGCTACCAAGCTTCGAGATGGTACCGACTTGATGCTTCCTCTTCATTTGGCATGCAAGTGGGGATCGTCCCCTGAGGTCATCAAGTTGCTCCTCGCCACCAACCCCGATGCACGCCGTGTCCGTGATATCTACGCAAAGAATCCCATGGACTACGCTAAGGAGTTGACTCCCCCCAGTGTTCGTGACAGTGCCGTGGCTTGCTTTCAGGAGAACAAAACCCCTTCTCCATCAAAGGACCGTACTACCTTGTACAAGGAGAATGCCGCCATTGCTGAGTTGCAAGATGAAAATGATATGCTTGTGACTCAACATTTGTCCGCAAGGGATGTTCAAGAGACACAAGAAACAAAGATGAAGGTCTTGGAAAAGGACTACCGCATCTTGCAATCCCTCCAGGACACCAACCAACAAACCAAGACGGTTCTCGAGAAGAAGTTGGAGGTGCTCATCAAGGCCAACGAGGTCAAGCAAGAAGTCATTGACCGTTTGCAACAAGAAAATGACTCGAAGTACCAACAAGAGTTGAAGAAGGCTTTGCAAGGACAAGAGGAGAAGTACATGCAACTCCTACGTGCCGAGCAAGGCCGTGTTGCCGCTCTAGAACGCCGGGCCAAGGAAATTGAGATCACTCACCGTCTGTACACCAATGCCATCCTTGAGGAGCATGACCGCGAGGCCGCAGACTTCGAGGCCTTCACCATGCAATTCCAGGAGCTTGAGGTTGAGTTGCGATCCAAGCTCGACGAGGCTCTTGGCAAGACTGAGTATCTCGAAAATGAAGCCCAAGAGAATGCAGAGAGATTCCTTGAGACCCTTTCTGCGGAGAGGGAAAAGGTCAACTTCCTTGAGGATCACGTCACCAAGGTCAATGAATTGTTGGAATCTGAACAGAGGCGATTCCAGGAGCTTGAAGACATTTTGAAGCAAACAATCGACGTCGAAAATGAACAACGTGAAGAGCTTATGGCCGAATTCATGGAGAAGGAAGAATACTACAAAGATTTGTTGGACACTGAAAGGACCAAGGTTAATATGTTGGAGGGTGAATACTCTGAAGTCCGACAAATGCTCAAGGTGGAACTTGACAAGATCGCTGAGTTCCAGGCCCGCGAGGATGAACTTCAAAATCTCCTCGTGGCTGAGCAAAACAAGGTCAGCGAGCTAGAGTCTGCACGGGCAACATTGGAATCCGAGAAGCAAAAGAAGGAAAGCCTTGAGGCTTCCCATGCAGAGGCCTCCGACAGAGTTTCACAGGAGAAAGCTCGTGTTGCTGAGCTAGAGGAGGAGCTCGGAAAACTCCAATCGGCACTTGAGAAGGAACAAACTACCGTCGCCGAGTTGAGAGCCACCTTGGAAAAGAAGCAAACTGAGTTCGAGGCTGAGAAGAAGAAGGTCAAGGCTTTGCAAAAGACCCAGGCCACCAAACGCAGTGTTCTAGAGTCTCTCCAACAGAAGGTGACCATCCTCGAGGCTGCTTTGGAAGAGAGCAAGCAAATTGCCGAAGATGAAAAGTTGAAGTTGGAAGCTTCGATGAAAGAGCTTAATGACATGAAGCGACTCCTCGAGTTGGAGAGAACTGTCATTCAAGATCTTCGCATTTCCAACCAACGCGTGTCTGCTGCCTTGGAAGTCGAACAAAGCAAGGTGCGAGCCTTGGAACAAGCACAAGTTGTGGCAGAGGCCGAGCTCCAAAGTGGAGATGAATTGATGGATGCCGTGGAAGAGAAACTCTTGAAGAATCAGGATGACTTGAACAAGGAGCGAGCACTTGTAGCCAACCTCAAAGCACAACAAGAACGCTTGGTCCAAAAGCTGGAATTGGAATCCTTCAAGCTCAAGGATCTCGAGGATAGTCTTCACATGAAGCAAGGAGAACTCGAAGTCGAGAAAGCCCGCATGAAGGTCTTTGAATCTCAGCACAACGAAACCGAGCAAATCTTCGAACGGGAACAAATTCGAGCTGCCCACCTTGAGCAGGATCACATCGAAGCCGAGAACCGTTTGGCTGTGGAGCAGAGCAACGTCAAGCAACTTGAGATTTCGGTCCGCGATGTCGCTCGTGAAGTCGAAAGAGCCGAGACGTTGAGCCTATCGTCTGACATTGACAGTGCTGAACATCATCGAGTTCGTGAACTTGAGCAAATCCTCTCCAAGCACAAGGACCAGTTGGAAGCTGAGCAAGAGTTGGTTCAAGAGCTGGAGTTGGAGCTTGCCGAGGCACAACGGTTGTACAACGAGGAAAAGAAGAGAGTCCTCGAGTTGGAAAAGTTGAACGCTGAAATGCAGGTTGAACTTGCCAACGAGAAGAAACAAGTGTCAGATCTTGAACAAGATGGACGCCGCAAACATGTCTTGATCGAATCTGAACAGAACAAGGTCAAGGCTCTAGAGCATGCCAAAGATCAACTCCAAGCTCTCCTTGAATGGGAGAAGAACAATCTCAAGACCCACATGATGAAGCACCGAGAAGTTGAGTCCCAACTTGAAGCCGCCGAGAAGAAAGTATCGGATGCTTTGGAGGAGCTCGAGGAGAAATCGGTGAGCGTTGAGACAATGTCTCAACAATTGGAAGTCCTGGGTGAACTTCGGAAGCACGTGGTTCGGTTGAGCGCCCAGGCCAAGCAGCGCGATTCCACACTTGCAACCCTTTTGAAGAAGATTGAAGATGGCACGGATTTGAACGGAAACTGCCTCGACGACGCACGCATCAAGATTGATGACTTGCACCGCATCATCGGCCTCGACTTGGCTGGATTGGACAAGGATGCCATTTTGGCCGATGGCCGAGGTGGAGCCCTCGTTACCAGATCCCGACGTGACATTTCGACCTTCAGAAGAATCCGACGAACATTGGTCTGGACCATTCCTTTGATCCCTATCATTGCCATTAGCCAGGATCCTACTCTTTTGAACCACTTCCAAGCCAACTTTGATCCTCAAATGTTCCAAGACTTTACAGCCAACATGGCTGCCATGGCTTCCAACTTTGACGCTACCGCTCTTCGTGAACTCACCGCAGAGTTTGCTGCGAACTTGGCCCATGGCTTGGACCAAGCATCGATTCAAGAGCCCATTGCACAAATGCTGGGACTTGCAACTCAACTTGCCTCTGGCACCGTACTACCATAAAAACATCCAACTGTTGTAACCATATTCTAGATAAATCGATTGTTCAGATAAGAATTTAAAAGTTCTAAATAATCATCATTTTATTGTTTTCACTTCCCATTCCCACTAATGCATGCATTCAATTTAGTACCAGAAGTACTAATCATGTCCCAGCCGCCTGTACGGTAACAAGAAAGTTAGCAAGCCATGAATTCGGCGATGCAATATGAAGGGAAAAGGTAAGAGACAAATCGATGAAAAAATGAGACTTCCGCACACAATGTGTCTCCAACATGTCGCACGCGTGCTGGCCACTTTGTCGCCCTGCTCATACCGAGCGTTGAACCGACCCGAACATGCATCCGACAAAGAACAAACAACCCTACAGAGGGTTAAACTTCAGCATTCCAAGGGTAGACTTGTTTTCGTATTGCTTTCGTGTGCTTTTCTCATCCGGCCTACTGGTCCAGTTTCTCTAAACCATGGCATCCGAGAATTCGCCCTTGGTCTTCGGAACGTTTTCCAATAAAGGTGTTCGAGGTAGGAGCAAACGACGAGGAAGCAAGAAACCTCCCGTCAACGCGTGTGATATTGACGTAGTTCGATCTTTGAGTGCCGAGGAGCCTGATGCAATGATAGACATGGAAGAATTATACCATGATGATTTGAAGGAAGAAGAAGAAGAGTATGAAAGTCGACACAGGGATCATATGAATGGGAACTACTTTTTCGATTTGTTGGACAACCTACCCATCAAAGAAGCACTTGAAGGGCTTCAAGTGGGTTCCATGCAAATGGTGTCCATTGAAAGGCCTTTTGGAACCAATGCAAAAGCAACCCATGCGAATCCGTCCGTTGACTCTCTGCTCAAGAAACTCAAAACATCAGAAGAAGAAAAGGAACTTCTGCGACAGAGGTTGCTAGAAGTGATGGAAGACCATTCGGAAGAAAACGAGCAGAATTTGGAAAGGATTCAACAGCTAGAAGAAAAGCTGTACGCATTGTCCGAGGTATCCAAGTTGGAGGACGAGGGAATTCAGTACAAGAACGATCAGATCGTCATGCATCTACAGGATACTATCGCCTCTCTTCAAAAGCAAGTGGCTGGCATGCAATCCCAGAAACAGGGCCTTGAGACATCATTTCGCGGCAAGGAATCTCAATTTGACGAATATGTTTCCAATACCAGCACCAGGATTTCTGAACTAGAGCGGAAATGTGCTGCAGCTGAGCGGAAGGCAAGGGACGAGCAAACGAAAGCAACCCGAGCAAAATTGGAGTTAATGGAAGCCAAGCAACAAATTGAACTGTACAAGCAAAAGAACAAGGCTCTGGAATTGTCCGAAGCACGGGTACAAATGTTGCTTGCAGCAGAAAGGAAACGTGCTGACACAATTGGTGGCTTGAACGAACGCATGCAAACTACCATGAAGAAATTAAGCAAGAAAGCTTTGGGGAACGAATCCCAGGGACAGGTCGATGAAATGAAAAAAGAATTGGAGAAGCGTGATGCTCGCATCAAGATGATTAAAAAGATATTGAAAGGAAAGTCGGTGGGCAGTACAGCAATGGGTCCCGAAGAACAGCTCGGGTTTGATGTTGATCCGAAGAAGAGATTCAATGAAGTTTCAGGTGATAGTCGAATGGCCCAGTGCAAGGTTGACTCATCTGCAACATCCTTGGCGCGTGATCCTAGTATTGCATGGCATGAGTGATCAAGCGAATCAACCTCGTTGCAGGTACTTGGCCTAGTTGCTTGGCCCCTTTCCTTCAATGTTCCATGTACTCTAGACTTTCTAACTTCTAACTACACAATACATGCTGGCATTTTGACTCTTCATCTCAATTTCCCCAGGGTTTTGTAGGGTATTACATCCAAGAGTATGGCAGGGGTGTCTCGAGATTTTCATGTAGCTGCCGGTTATTAATCCAATTAAACCCCACGGTACAGTACCGTACTGAACATGCGTATGATGACGTGACAAGCCTCACTTCCGGGTATTCGTGAAGGCGTTGAACACACGTAAAACTACCTAAAAAGTTAGTAGTACAGTACGTACTCGATTTTGGTAACTATGGATCAGCGACGAGTACTATGGGTTTGCGAACTCGCAGTTGCTCTATGTAGTCTTCTATGTAACCGTATCACATGGGAGTGTGGTGGTCGCCCAAGAAGATACGCATCCTCACAAGAAGATTGGAACGAAATCCTACTCTGTCAACAAAAAAAAGAAACGAGCTCGATGTTCAAGTTTGCAGAAGCAATCAAGGACAAAGCTGTCCAAGAAGATGACAATGAAGGCTGGGAAGCCGTCTTCAATGACCAGATGTCTTCCAGCCTTTCGTCAATGTCAATGAAAACAGTCGACGAGCATGATTGTGACGAAGTCGAAATTGACTACATGTTGCGATTGGGCCATTGGGAGGCTTTGTTGGAGTATGTCCACTCACATCCCGATACTTGTTTTGTGAAGCTTGATTCGAAAGAATCGAAAGGAAACTTTGCCCTCCATGATGCATGCAAGCATGGAGCCCCCCTTGAGCTCATCACGGCACTCGTGAAAGGGAACAGAAAAGCACTTGAAAAGAGGGGACAAATGGGATACTTGCCAGTTCACTACGCTTGTGCATACAGATGTTCTGAAGATGTTATCAGCTTCTTGGTAAAAGAATGCCCCGACTCTGTCACCGTTCCCGAAAATGTTGACAACATGCTCCCCATTCACCTTGCATGCAAATCGGGTGTTTCCGAGAAGGGGATTCTATCCTTGTTGGCCCCATTCCCTGAATCTGCCAACATTCCAGATTCTTTTGGACGCACTCCATTGAACTTTGCCCACACTCACTATGATGGTGGCGTTCGTGCTACCATGGATGAATGTCTTGGTGATAAGAACGATATGTTCCTTACCACATACGAAGCTGCCACTCGTGCCGCCGAGAAGAGACATAAGCAAGTGGTCGAGGAAAACGAGCTGGTACATCAAGATGAGTTAGCAGGCATCAAGGAGTTGCACGATTTCGAGACTCAACAAAAGGAAGAGCAAATTTGTGCCATGGAAGCCAAGATTTCTGAGCATGAGGCTTCCATCCTGAAACTGACAGCCGAATCGGAGACTCAGGCCAAGACGATTTCAGAGAAGGCTAGTGAGCTCAAGGCTGTGTCAAATAAGTTATCCGGGGCGAACTCCAGAATTGCCAAGCATGTTGAGGCCATCAAAGAGCTGGCTGAGAATATCAAGACAATGGAACGGGTTATAGCAAAGAAGGACATGGAGCTCAAGTCTCGCCAAGAGACCATCGAGTCTCAAGCTGCAAGGCTTGTCAAGGCGGCTACGTACGAACAAACCATGGCCACTATGAAGGAGGAGTATGAGCAAACCATTGCCACCATGAAGGAGGAACACGACACCCAGGCGACGTCGCTGACTGAGCGAGTCAACTTCTTGGAGAAGGAAGTCGACACTCGCAATTCTACCATCAGTGGCCTTGAATCCGAAGTCAGCGCCAACAAGGTCACAATTGCCAAGCAAGCAAAAGAACTTGAAGACGCTGCTGCACATGCCACCCAAGCGGAGGAACAGCATGAAAAGAAGGTATACGATCTTTCTGTTAAGATTGGAACTTTGTCAAGCGCCCTCGAGCACCAAAATGAGAAACTTAATGCTCAAATTGATGCCGAAAGGAAGGAAGTGGCCAATCTCCGGGCTGCTCTCGCCGCCAAGTCTGGGGAATTGGATGCTGCTGCCGCCCATTTGGCCAAGAGAGAATCTGAGTTCAAGGAAGAGACCAACAGTATGAAGCAGACAAACGAGACTGAGATCACCAAGAGAGAGGCTTCCTTCAGCGCTGAGAAGGAGCAATGGAACGAAGAGAGGGAAGAGCTCAATGCTCAAAACCAAACATTGTCGCTAGACGTGAGTGACCGTGACAGTGCCATTGTAAACCTCATGAACCAATTGAAGGATAAGACCCAAGAGTTGAGTGCCACAAAGGACGTTGTAGACCAGAAGCTTGCCCTATTGAAGCAGAGTGAAGACAATTGTGAACGGCTGCAAACAAGATTGGACGGTAAGAATACCGAGTTGAACTCTGCCCACGAAGAAGTTGACGACCTACAAAGCCAAGTACAACAGCTGGCCTCTATTTTGACCTCGATCCGACGTGTTGCAACATTGGATGTACAAGCTTTGCCTCCCAAAGCCCAACCATCCAATCGCTTCTTTGAAACCACTGCCGAAGTTGTCTCAGCTCCTGTCAAGGCGCTTGAGTGCGAAGATACCCCAGAATCTGATCCCATTGCTACAGAGGTCGAAATCCGTACCATTGATGCTGCTGGTCAAGTTCACGATGTAGAGGTCGACGCAAGCAGAGAGTAGGCGACGATATCTACTAGTTTAAGGAATCACTCTGTATCCCTTGTAATAGGTTTATCCAAATACACTTGCAGCTATAGTACCGTCCCAACACTTGATTAGTACTAACGTACTACTAGTACAAGCCATACTAGCTAGGGTAGCAAGCTAGCTAGACGAGGCAGCAATGCTACTTCGCCGTGAATGGTTGTGATAGTTTGGTCTACCTCGGAGGTCCAAACTCATCAACTTAGATGTTGCATGTATGTATGCACTGCACCTCAGTGCTTACTAGGACAAAATCAGCAACTTAGGGTTGAAGCGTGTCAAATCTATCCCTCCCCTTTTTTCTAACATGAAGCTTCAAAGGGAAAGGCTGAACTAGCGTATCTTTCGCCCAGTCCATTGCAACTCAACAAGTAGCGCTGTTGAGGTTATAAGAAATGGGGGGAGGGCAACAAGCTTACGCATCTGGAATGATATTCATCAGAGTGAAGCGCGAGAAGACATCAACTATGCACCTCATTCTTGCCAATCATATTGGCAATCGTAATGCCTTGTCGGCGATGGGTGTCACACTTTTCAAGCAGGAGTCGGACTTTGGTGCATTCGTGTGTGAGTGGCTTACTTGTAGCGACCTCAAGACATATAGGTGGCGTGGGAATGCAGCAAAGTGTCCGCGTTCGCAGGTTCAGAATTTCCCCCTATTTGTAGTACAGTCTACACGTAGATTCTTACGATGAAATCTACCAGTTACTGTATCCATGTATCCACCAATAATTCTGCCTCGCTCCCATTGGTGGTTCGAAGGATACCATCCACGAACGTCGTCAGCGGAAGATCTTTTCACCCAACCAGTCAGGAGCCGAATCATACGTTCTCTGCTGCAACTTGACCCTTCCCCACAAGTCAAAGCTGCGTCGTCCGAAAGATCTTTGAGAATATCCACTGGCTTGATGCTTCACCACCATGCCACCCATCGCTACTTCCCAACAATTCAGCCCGACGACAATCACAACAACAGATAGCAATCTTTCCTTCTCTCCAGCGCCAAGAACACAACTTTTCGCCTCTTGTCGCCCCATCACACTCGGAGGTAAGCACCGAAACTCGACTAGTCGTTCTCAGCGGGAAAGATACCAAAATTGTTCCTTCGTCCACCCTATTGTCATCCATACATCGTCGATTGGTTTGTTGCGCAAAATTCTTCAGAAGGCTTCGTCCATCGCTTGATACGACAGGATTCTTCTCAAGCAGCAGCTGAGCGAAAAAGCATTGTTCGATCGTGAGTTCTCCGCTGCGCACGGATGATGATGATTGGCTTCCGATACCACACGGGACAGCACAGTCGCCGAACCTGGTTTGAAAAGTGCTTGAGCTTGGGCCTTCAGGCATAAGATTCAAATCAGCGATGCGATGTCCAACGGGTGTGCTTGAAATTTTCACGTCAGAATTCCCCCGGGAGACATGGGTCGGTGTTCGCGACAGGTCATTCAACCCAATGATGGCCTAAGTATATCATCGTAGAGATATTACGCTGTCTCCCACGGACTACACCACCACTTGTCGCATCGCAATCTTCCTTTGCCGAACATCAAGTCCTCACATACCCGAACCTTGTTTTTTCTTTTGTTCCTCCAATGCAGACGACCTTCCAATCCCAGACACAATGGAAAGTAAAGTTAACAACAATCAAATGATAAGTACATTCACACGAGAGTCCACACCCGTGTTGACCGATGGTCAAATGAGCAAGCATGATGGTGGAGATTCTTCTTCATCGGAAGACGAAGCCGAGACTCGCTTTTGTTCTTTGGGATCGAGCTCGACGATCTTTTCGAGGTCCACCAAGGTGTCACAGAATGATGTTTCATGTAACATTCCAATGCATCGTGCAGAGTCTCTTCTGATATTAGATTCGACAAACCTCCATGGCGGAGTCTCCAAGAGAGCATCGTTGCCTCCCCTCCCAAGCCCTCGGGCTCGCTCCCCCGTTCCGCTGCGAGAGTCTGTCCGACGCACGGTTCTTCTTCCGGCAGAATCTGACCTTCCAAGCCGAGAATCTAATCTTACGACTGCTTCCACCACCACCAATGGTCGACGACGCCCCCTTCATCTGGTGACCTCCCTCGACGACCTTCCGCTTCCTGTCGCGTCTCGCAAGGCCTTGAGTCCTCGTAGACCCAAGCTTACCTTGTCTGCCTTTCGCAAACCTGAGGCGACTGTTCGCTTAACATCTTGTGATGCCTCTCGTTTGTTGGAGAATGAATACAATTTGCGAGCTCCAGAATGCCGAGTGATTGGCCACGGTGCCTTTTCCACAGTCCGTTTGGCCATTCGTATTTCGGATGGTCTACGTGTTGCAGTCAAGAGCATCTCCAAGTTCGATGCCATCCGAGCGAGGAGATTGCGAAGGGGTTCCAAGCACATGGATGAGTGGGAGATTATGCGCCTGCTTCAAGACAATCCGTATGTCTTGACTCTCTATGATGTCTTTGAGACCAACGAAGAGATTCACATTGTCACCGAGTATTGTCCCGGTGGCGAGCTTTTCGATGCGATCAAGCGTAAGGGAGCCAGTCGTACCTCCTTCCGCCGAGGAAGGTATTCGGAAGCTCAAGCGGCAAGAATCACCAATCAAATTCTGCGAGCCCTTCTCGATTTGCACGCACAAGGAATTGTCCACAGAGATATCAAGCCAGAGAACATTTTGTTGTTCAATGACGACGAGTCTGATCTTCAAGTGAAATTGGCCGATTTTGGAGTGGCCCGCATCCTGGATACCGACACTAGTTCTACTGATTCCAACAACGATGGAGAGTCGTCTCCATCTACTCCTGGGTTGGCGCAAACGACCAATTCGCCACCCGAGCTATGCAATCATGGAGCCTGTGGACCTGCCGCAGATGTTTACTGCCTCGGTGTCACCTTGTACATTTTGTTGTGCGGATTCCCTCCCGTCTTTTGTGACGACGAAATCAACTTTCCCGAGGCCTATTGGTCCGGGATTTCGGAAGAAGCCAAGAACATGGTGCGAAGCATGGTACACCCCATGCCCTGCCAGCGGATTTCTGTCCGCAGCGCTCTGACGAATCCTTGGGTGCGTCAACAGACTACCCGTGTGAGAAGAGGATCCATCTCTGCCAATTTGGAGTTGGTGCGATCCCGACTGTTTAAAGCCTTGGGCGATGTGGAAGCTACCCCTTCCGACAACGCTGCCCCCCAGACCGCCACCGCCGGTCCTACTATTTCTACTACTGCTTCTATTCCTACCCCGCGCAAAAGGAGACTGTCTATTACCTCCTATAGCCCGAAGAAGCAACGCCGCATGTCCATGCAGGTGTCTATCTCTATGTCCGACCTGTTTAGTGTTTCCGAAAAGGGAGATGTTCGAGTGATTGAAGAGCGCATTGAAAGCCGTCCTGAAGTGGACGAGCGAGGCGCCGTGTCGTTTTAATGGTGATGCCCCCCACAACCCCAATATGACTTTTTTGTTGTATACTATCGTACGAACCCAACTTTGGAGGGTGGCATCAGTGGATGTTGTTGCTGTTGTCAACAATGACGAAATTTAGAAAATGTTCATATTAGCATATTATTTTTACTGTTGTAATTAATGTTCAATGTTTTCTTTTGTACTTGCAGGAGAAGAAGATCGAGTATCTTGCCTCACAAGAGGGTGGTTGGAAGGAAGGGGGTGACTCAACGGATGATGATGTTTTGGGGGCAAGATTCCCTGCTTTTGTTTTATTATTTATGGGATGACCGCTAGTCGGTGCCCCGAATCCAGAACAACCGACAACAAACTACAACAGCTTTGCTGCTTGCTGTTGCATACAGCTATCATCCTCTGGTCCATTGCCAAACGATCCACCAATTGTCACCGAATTGGCAACAATCCTACGTTTAGACAGTGACACACGTGTTTGGAAAGAAAAAGCGTGATTTTCATCCAGCGTCAAGTTCGTCTTTCACAAGCATGGCAGGACGAGTGTTCAATGGACAAGAATGGACCGATGTCCAAGAGATTCCCTTTACTGGAAAAGAGCGTCCACTTCCTCCTATTCTCAATGGAGATGGAAAGATTTTTGTATCGATTCCTAGTTTTCGAGGTATGTATCCTTGTGAAAAGGAAATGGTTGGGGTTTGGTATTTGGCTGTCCATGTCCTGCATCGATGGTTCGATGGATGTATGTATGAATGAATTCATGGATGCATTGATCTAACACATGAATGTTGCTTGACAGATGGAGAACGATGTGGCAAAACTATTGCAGATCTCTTTGCCCATGCTCAAGATCCAGATCAAATCATTGTAGGAATTGTTGACCAAAGCTATGAAACAGACACCTACTGTTTGGAAGCCTATTGTAAAGCCATGGGTACGTTCTCTTCGTTGCACTCTTGTTCTGAACAGGTATGCATGCCGCTCCTACCATGGTTTCCTCACTTCCTCATCTCTCTCTCTCTCTCTCTCTCTCTCTCTCTCTCTCTCTACACTCCAATAATATTAGGTACCAGCATTTATGACAAGCGGGAAATCCGAGCCGATACGACCAAAGTCATTGCCAAACCGGAACGAGCCACTTGTCCTCGCATCGATCAAATTCGTAAACTATCCGTTCACAACTATGCCGCCAAGGGCCCCGTATGGGCTCGCAGTATGACACGAAAGATTCTTGGCAACGAAGAGTTTTGTTTGCAGATTGATGCGCATACCGCCTTTGTGCAGGGATGGGATGACAAGTTGAAACATGAGTGGGCAGCAACGGGGAATGAATTTGGTATTATTTCGACCGTGCCTCTCCCGATTGCTGAATTGACAACGCCAACCGAAGAATCGAATTCCGTGCCGCGTCAATGCCATGTGGAGTTTGTGGAAGTGGGTGTTCCGGTATGTGCTGTGTCCATTGTATATGGTTGGAACTGAGTTTTGTCCAGGGATGGGTCCATGGCTCCAATAACATGATTGGGTCTCACCCATCTGGGTTTTTCTTCTCGTTACAGCAATATACTGCACGTGGTGATGGTAAAGTCCAAAATCTGCAAAAGCCGTTGTTGTCTCATGCCTGGTCTGCAGGGTTTAGTTTTTCCAAATGCCATTTGGAGGAGGTGGCACCCTACGATCCATTCACACCGTATGTCATGGGAGTGGAACAGTTTGCGCGGTTTGCTCGATTCTGGACGCGAGGGTGAGTACCGTACAGTACTTTGTGTGATGGATGTGTTGTTTGGTCCTTTGCTAACTGCTTGTTGTGTCATGACGTTGGTTCAGCTATGATGTTTACACTCCCACGCAAAATATTGTATATCACGATTATCAAGCCAATGCAGAGGGTCATGGTGCCATGGAATGGTTGTTGCCACGTTTCGAGAGATTCCGACAAAGTGCACTCAAGAGAGTCCGTACTATCTTGGAGTTGCCCAATGGAGATGAGACGTTGAATGTTGCCAACGTTGGGATCTATGGTTTGGGCAAGCGACGTACCTTGAAACAATTGGCTGACTTTGTGCGCATTGACATGGAGTCGCAAGTATCACGAGCAGAGCCGGTACGTTGTATGCGTTCTTCTGTCTCTTCCACAGATATTTCCCTTTTGGTTGTCTCACTGTTTCGTTGGAACGTATCATTCATCATCAGAGTCCCTGTGGAGACGACGCGTGGGTACCCTTCAATGAGAACATTTCTCCGACCGAAAACCTGCTAGGAAACCCGAATGATTTGGATCCACAACCCGAATTCCCGCTACGAACGAATTTGACCTTTGCCAAGGAATCGTATCCAGTGGCAGCGTCGCTGGAGATTTTGGAAGGGGATTTTCTAGGCCCCTCGGGAGTGTCGCATGTGGTACATGGCGCTGCGGCTGTGGACCCATCGCCCTTTCCGTCCGCAACCTTGTTGGTATTTTGGGTGATTGGATTGTGTTTTTGGTGTGGAGTATATTTCCCTACGGCGAGTTTCAAGCAGGGCTTGGAAAAGACACTTCCTACGACTGCTCCAAGTAGCTCTAAGAAGGAAGCCAAAGAAGTGTAATGTTGGACAAACAAAATACTGCTTTTACATTAGAATCTTTACGTCGTACTATTATTTATACAATGGCATGCAAGGCTCGCACTTCGTAGGCCCCCTGTGGCCCAGAGTTGTGGCTCAAGGTAGACATGTCCCCGTCTGCATCTTCCTCGTCCATTGTGCTGTCTGGAACCTTGGTTGACATCACTGTGTCGTTGCTCATTGATTTGGCAACCGAGTAGGATCTTGGTTGACTGGGTACCGAGACCTCAAGACCTACATTTTGATCGCGACGACCAGGTCGCTCTGGTGTTTCGGGAGCGGTGGGTTCATCCCCCTCTGGGACTTCCTCCTTGTGGGCTTTCACCACAATGTGTGCACTCCTCTTGGAATCTTCATCCTCTTCCCAGTGGTCTAGGTTGTAGTTCAAACTAGCCACCAGATTCTTGATGTTTCCAAATCGTTGGTCTTGTGCACGAATTTGTTTGTTGGATTCTTGAAGTTTCTTTTGTTGTGTGGTCACTTGCTTGGACATTTGGCTGCACTCCTGTTTGGAAGCATCCAGCTGTTGTGTGACATGTCGTAGTTGTTGTTGTAGTTCACCCATTTCAATTGCAGTATCTTGTAGTTTTGATTCCGTTTGTGCCAACTTGGCCTTTAGCTCGGACAATTCCTTGTCCTGTGTGGTAAGCAGTTGGTTCAAGTGGTAGACCATATCCTTGCTTTGCTTCAAATTTTGATCTCGTTGGACCAACTGGGACTGCGTATCTTGATAGTTAGACGAAAGTTCATTCAATTGTTCCATCATGACTTCCCAGCAGACATTCATGACTGGATCGGGTTGTTTTCTGGGCGCCGAGATTGGCCCATTGGATGACTTTTTGTCGGATGCTTGTGCATTCTTGTCCTCCACAAGTCCTAGCTCTGGTTGCGAAATGAATTTCTGCAGTTCCAAATGTTGACGTCGAATCTTGGTTTGAAGTTCCTTGACAACTTGATCATGGCCTTTTTGCAAGGATGCATTCTGTTTGGCCGTATCGGACTGTTTTTGTTGCAATCCCAAGAGACATTCAGCAATTTGGCAGTTGCGTTCCTTTTCCGAAGCCAACTCGTTGTGAAATTGAACTTCCATTTGGAGAAATTCAGTTCGTTCATCTTCTTGGCGCTTTTCCAATTGTCGAATATATTCGGAATGAGCATCTTGAATGCCCTTGAGTTTGAGTTCTGCCGTCCGTTGCACCCGCCGCGAAGCAGCCTTGGCTGTGGCTACCAGAATAGGTGCCGTTTCCAACGCTGTCAAAGCATAATCTCGGGTCTTTCCTTCTGGAAGACTCTGTGCATGCTCCAGAGGCGTTTTGTTTTTGGAATCTCGAATAAAACTTCCTTCGGGATGAGTCGTCAAAATGGCCATGAGGACATCCTCAGGTGCACCATAGCGTGCTGCCAAATGCAATGGCAAAGCATCCTCGCGATCTTCACGGCATCTAGTAGCAGCTGGGTATACTTCAATCAATCGAGATACAACATCATAGCTGGCTCCATGTCGACAGGCGACATGAAGTGGCAAGTATCCATATTCTCCCTTGGTGGCAATAGCAGCCGCGTAGGTATCCAACAATAGTTGAACAACCGAGAGGGGAGCATTGCGAGTACAGACTTGATGCAAAGGTAAATGACATCGGACGGAAGAAACAGCAGGTCGACACAAGGCTTGTGCCGATGGTGGAGATTGTTTGATGTATGCCGATACGGCATCCCACTTTTCTTGTTCAATCAATTGGAAGAGTTCCTCATGTTGTTGGACAACACCACCTGGGTTGACAGCAGTGGTGGTGGTAGCTTCCATGATGATGATGACGAGTTCACTTTTCTATCAGTATAGTGGTAGGGGGTGAACTCGTACCGTACAAAGTTGTTGTTGTTGTTGTTTGTTGCAGCTGATGTTGACAACAAAAGAAAAAAAGAAATATTTGGTTTTCCGACTATCAAGCAAGTCCCCGTTGGTATTGGGAAAGGAGCACATCCACCATACGTCAGCACGTCTTGTTGTTAAGTTGAGTCGTTCGGTGGTTTCCGTTGCAGAAGAATGAGCACTGTCTTTTTTCTTGATTCGTGTCCGTTGGGGGGATTGGTCTGTGCGTCACATCCATACCCATAACCGGTATGTATGATGCACGGATGACCGAAGACGGACGACGAACGTGACGTTGATGGTTTGGATGGTTACGCACGAATCTTCGCGAAACACCACCCAGTTTAGGCTTCTCCTCGTCTTGTGCGGATTTTGGTACGTCGTCGTCGTACACATCCATCATCACATAATTTTGGGATCTGCTCGTTGTCGTCGTCGTTGCTACTATACATCAAATCTTTGCACCATGCTTTTCCGCATTACCCCCGTTGCCAAGACCGTCGCCAGGTCCTCTATCTTTGCCCAAAAGGCTGTCTCCATGACTGCTATCCGCACCATGGCTACCCAAATGCCTGATGCCAAGGTGTGTGTGCGACGTCATCACTTGCATTGGAGGTGGTTCCCATCCAATATTTTTTGCATTCTTAGATTTTCTCATTATTTTCTCGTTTTTCTAAATCTTTGTTGATGATGATTCCCCACAGCCCGCCTGCCCCAACTTCTCCTCTGGTCCTTGCACCAAGCGCCCTGGACATGACCTTTCCAAGCTCGGGATCTCCCTCGGACGCTCGCACCGCTCCAAATTGGGAAAGCAACGACTTCAGTACGCCATCGACGAGACTCGCCGTCTCTTGGGTGTCCCTGAGGACTACAAAATTGGAATTGTCCCTGCCTCCGACACTGGAGCCTTCGAAATGGCCATGTGGAACGTCCTCGGAGAGCGCAACGTCGACATGGTCTACTGGGAATCTTTCGGAAAGGGATGGTTTGGTGACGCTGTGTCGCACTTGAAGCTTCGCGATACTGTTGAAGTTCAAGAGATCTCTGCCGATTACGGAGATCTTCCTGACTTGTCCAAGACCAACCCTGACCACGACATTTGCTTCACCTTCAACGGAACCACCTCTGGAGTCCGTGTTCCTGAGGGCGCCGATTTCATCTCCGACGACCGAACTGGTTTGACTCTTTGCGATGCTACCTCTGCTTGCTTCGCCATGAACATGCCTTGGTCCAAGTTGGATATCACCACCTACTCCTGGCAAAAGGTTTTGGGAGGAGAGGGAGCTCACGGAGTTTTGATTCTCAGCCCTCGCGCCGTCGAGCGATTGGAATCCTTCACTCCCGCCAACCGTCCTCTTCCCAAGATCTTCCGCTTGGTCAACAAGGGAAAGCTCAGTGCTGGAGTCTGGAAGGGAGAGACCATCAACACTCCTTCCATGATGGCTGTTGAGGATTACATTGACGCTTTGGAGTGGGCTGACTCCATCGGTGGAGTCCCCGCTTTGATCCAAAGGAGTTTGGACAACTTGGCCGTCTTGGAAAAGTTCGTTGCCGAAAACGAGTGGATCGAGTTCTTGGCCAAGGACCCTGCCAGCCGCTCTTCCACCTCGGTCTGCTTGACCTTGGACTTGACTGCTGAGCAAGTCAAGAAGTTCTCTTCCTTGTTGGAGGCTGAGGGTGCCGCCTTTGACATTGGAGGCTACCGTGATGCTCCTCCTTCCATCCGTATCTGGTGCGGATCCACCGTCGAGACCTCGGATTTGGAGGCTTTGATGCCATGGTTGACCTGGGCCTACGAGACCGCCAAGAGCTCGTAAATGTGATTTGTTGTCGCAACACCTTTTGTATAGGTATTACTATTTCTACTCTGTTTTACTTTTGTTTGTGCTTGCATAGAATACTTGGGTTCGTAGCATTGTTGATTGCTGTAGACCATTTTTTTGGCCACAGGGTACACGGCTACAGTATGAGTTGCTGTACCTACAAAAGGCAAATAATAAGGGATTCACAACAATGCATAGTCTTGGCTAGACAGTATTTATATATGTTTTACAAGAGGAATAGAACTGCAAAAGAAGAAGCAACGGCAACTCACTACTTCTAGACCAGAACTTCCTTGCTCGATCGAGACTTGGAATGAGATCGTCGCGAGCTGCTACTTTTGGAGTGACGCCGACTGCGACTTCGGGATCGGCTGGAACGCTTGGAACGCTCCGACTTTTCGTCCATGAGCTCATAGGAGGTTCCATGGCGTCGGGATCGAGAGCGCGAGCGAGACGATCGGGAGCGAGAACGGTGCTTGCTGTCGGAACTTCCATGCTTGGAGGCGGAAGAAGAACCGACCTTGCGGGGGCGGCGGCTAAAGGCTCGGACCAAAAGAGAGACCAAAGTAATGGCAGCCACCAATACCGCGATTTTGAGGATCAAGAGGACCACGAAATTGGAGGTGGAATCTCCCTTGTTGGCAGTCAAGGAAGATCCGCTGCTGCTGCTACTGGAACTAGATCCCGATCTGGCACCATCGTCACCGACGTAGTAGGTTCCATAGACACCCGAGTTGTACTGCTGCATGGACACATCGTCATCGTACCAACCCGATTGCCTCTTCCAGTAATCCAACTGTTCCGTTCGTCGTCGGACGTATAATGAAGCTAGTTGATTGTTCCCCCACATTGTTGTTCTGGATGAGTCAGTCTTCTTTTAATCGAATGGAAATCTCTTTTTCACAACTGCAGCCCGTAGTGTGCTGCTTGCGTTTGTATTCCTAACGTATTTACGACGAGTACAAACAACAAATCGAACGACCAACAAGGGAGAGAGAGAGCGGCCACTGAACTATTATTTCACGTCGAGAAATGTCGTTGCAGCTCTCGGAGCTTCCAAGTCCAACAACGGATAGTCCTTCGGTGGTTGTGTGATACACACGGTAACAGGAGTATCGTAATCTACGTAGGATTGACTACGTCGCAAAGATGCGGGAGAGTTTGGCGTTCGCTGAATTACTATATCTCTCGCCAGAACAGGCATTTCCAAATAATTAACTTCATACTTGTATATATCATTTCAGCATTGCTTATGGAGGCAGTGCAACATTTTTCTATACACATGAAGACTGCAAGCAGAAAAATGAGCACGTCGGCGCGTTCGAGTTGGAGGATACTATCGCAGCCCATCGTAACGTAAAAAAAGAGCTCGTGGGAAGGGAGTCTTTCGCAAGATCGACCGTCCTTCGTACGTAGTTCGTGACGAAGGTGTTGATCGGCGTCAGCAAACAACAACAAGAAGGCAAGAAGGAAGTTCTCACACCTTCCAAACCCACATCCACATCAATACCTAGTTCGGTAGTACCAACACACAAGACTCTCTTTTTGGAGTGAGAGAATGTACATGGTCGACAATCTGTAAAAAGAGACCGAATCCCTGTGTTCTGCTTGTTTTATCTGCTTTGTAAATCCAACCGCTATGAAGTTTCCAAATACTTCTAATACGAAAATGCCCCATATCATGTTCACTACCATACTTTGCACATCCTTTGTCTTGGGCTTGCTGCTTTCCCAGGTGCAGGCGTTTCCACTACATGCCATTTTTGTTCCCCGTCACTTTTCCCTTCCGGTCCACCAGCCTTTTTCCACTCGCTTGCATGTCCGTTTCCCCAATCAAGACTCGGGTAGTACAAGTACCAGTATGAGTCCTCTTAGCTATCCTGCCCCACCGGGAGGCTACAAGTTCCAACCGAGTGAGAAATTGAATCGATTTCTCAACATTAAGGACATGCCTTCAGAGACCTTGGAAAGACTTCACAAGCAAGCCAACCAAGAATCCTATATTGCCAAAGGAGTCCGACGCGAAGTGCCCCCCGGACCTGCTACACACTATACTACAGCACATCCCAAAGCGTTCGAAGACGAACCCTCTTTGGAAGAGTTGGACGGTAACCCTTACATTCACATTTTTTCAAAACTCAAACCAGAACAATGGATTCAGCGATTCACGGAGTGTACACCTCCCCGCGTTCATGAGGCTGTCCGAACAACGCTCTTGAATATGCAAGGCAGTTTTCCCAACATGGATTATGACACGTCCGTCATGGTACAAGGCAAAAAGTTGGCCAGTCTCATGTTTCAATTGCAAATGACAGGCTACATGTTTCAAAATGCAGAACATCGTTTGGCCGAGTTGGATCAGCAACTCAAGACGCGACCGTATTCGGTCGACGATTTGCTCACGGCCGAGTGGCGCGAGAACACGACGACCGTGGGGGGTACCATTCAAGTGGCCTTTCCCGCCCCCAATGGGACCACGCCCTTGATTCCTCCGGCTTTGGTAGACGTCAATTCGTATGTGGCTACACTCAAGAGTGAAGTCCAGTTCCTTCGATCCGAATTGCTAAAGCGACGCAAGGTGGATGAAGATGCGGCTGCCAAGGATCTCTTGCAATACATTCGATCTTTGCCATCCCGTGAACTCAAAAGTCTCACGGGCAATATGAGTGACGATGTTTTGGTATGTATGCGAGGCATTGTCCATGGCGTTTTGCGGGATGTGCAAAAGGGGGGGTCGTTGGAGTCTCCCAAGCTGGGACCCGACGAGGCAACGGAGCTCTCCAATGGTGCCATGATTCAATTGTGTATGTGGCAATTGGTCGTGGGATATACATTGCGTCAGCTCGAACAACGAGATGCGTTGGAGGTTTCTTTGCAAGCTAGCAAATCGTCTGGTTTGCTTTTGTCTGGAGCCGCATGGGGATAGGACAAAATAGTAATGCTGCAAGAAAGATTGTACAAACGAAATAATATTGTAATGTACCTAATATTACTCTCTAAAAATATGTAGCAAAGTTTTGTAGTGTGTCATACAGTAAATAATAATGCATTGCATCATTCATCCGAAATGCAAGAAGAAAGAGAATCTCTACCATGGCTGGTGGCTCTCCTCGGGTATGTCTCGGATTTGTTCATGAAGTCGTTGATGTTGCTCCGAACAATAGTGAAAGTAGTGATGGTTCGAACCACCACTCGCCTCCTCCTCTTCAAAGAGTATAGATGGGAGTCCACATAAGTCACAGGGATAATCGGGTTCTTCAATGGACCCAGGAACTCCTGCAATGATACCTTCCACGGCATCTTGATGAGGAAGTTCTTCAGGTTTCGTTTTGGCGCGACGGTATTGAATGTCCATGAGTTTTTCCAAGGCGCACTTGGCGTAGGGATCGGCAATGCCACCCCGAATCAAGGTCATTTGTCGAAACGTTCTCTTGTAGGCTTCTTCAGCTTCTTCCACATTGACATGGCGGAGAGCGTCTCCAAGACGCTCACAGCAAAATGCAGAAGTTTGACTGTAGTAATCTTCACCGAGAATGGCCGTACGACATTTGAGTTGATTGGCGTACGCTTGTGCGGCCCATTGATATTCTCCCTGTGCCAAATAGAACTCGCCCTTGATTTCATAGCAACGTTCCGCAAGGCAATGGAGATGATGCGGAGGTTCCAAACGCTGAATCCTATCCGCTCGTTCTCTTGTAAACAACTCGTCCAGTTCTTCTTCCTCTTGACTCAGCGTCCGGATTTCCTGAAGGACGTCGGCTTCCTTTTGGAGCATACAATCGAGATACTCTTGGGATGCTTCCGTCCCGCAGCTGTCACATTCCAGTAAGGTAGGTTCTGTGCCAAGATCCGGTTGCACCAAGAAATGAGCTCCTTGACAACCCGATCGGTCCTTGTTGACGCACGGGAAACGCCGAGTGTCATCGTGCTTGGCTGCACATCGATTGCAACAACAAGTAAAACCCTTGGTCGTCAAGAGTTCTTGTCGTCGTTGGGGAACAGGTTCCAATGCGTCTCCAACATAATCAATCGTGAGTTCTTCACCTTCTTCAATGGTACCAATGGCTCGAATTTCCTTGGCCTTGCCATCTTGTGTCGTCAACCAAACACAATTGGGTTTGCAAGAGTGGCTCATGCGACAGGCTGTTTCAAACAAACCATGTCCATAGCTGGCACCTGGACCGGTCCCATCCTTGTTGGGGGGACACAATTCGACCGAGTTGAATCGAATCACCATATTGAAACGAATAAATTCTTCAATGTGATCCAAGATTCCCATGTCAAATTCATATTCCGTCTTTTCTTCTTCCTGTCTCTGTTGATCTTTCTCGTAGAGATAGGATCGAATAGCTAGTGCATGCGGACAATGCATATCCGTATACAAGCTCAAAACACGTTCGCGGACATGGATGGGGAGTTGTTGGTAGGCCCACCAATCCGTCCACATTTGTGGACCTGGCTTGAGAATCTCGGGGGGAGGCCCCGACAGGTCGGCATCACTGTCTCGATTGGGCATGACAAGAAGCGCCTCATCGGTAAAGACATGCAACCCGAAGGGTGGTTCTGGGTCCAAACGTTGAGTTGCAACAAGAGTCTTGCCATGATCCAGACTCTCTTGAATCTTGATGTTGAAATTGTGGATGTTGGGTACCATGGTGATGTTCGTTGGTTTAGATCTACAGCCGGATCAAGTCAGTGGTACAGTAGTACTGTTGTTCTCTTTTTATGTGACAAAGAATAATCATTGAGGGGGAAGAATACGTGACAACTACCAAACGAAACGTGGACATGATGGACAACTTCGAAAGACATCCAATCCTGGGAGATGGTTTCTCCTCCTCCTCTCTGGAATACTTTTTCTCATTTGCCAATTCCGCTTCCACAAATTCCAACACAAACAACTCACTTTTAGGGATCAA
The DNA here is from genome assembly GCA_016586335.1 of Nitzschia putrida. Lineage (NCBI taxonomy): Eukaryota > Bacillariophyta > Bacillariophyceae > Bacillariales > Bacillariaceae > Nitzschia > Nitzschia putrida. Next base: position 97,745 of record BLYE01000027.1, on the reverse strand, counting down.
TCAACCTTGGAATACAATCGTCGATGACTGGGTTATGACAATGGAAATACAAAAAAGAATCCAATGTGTTTGTGTCTTTGACCGTTGTTGTTGGGAGTGTCCAGGAAATTGCAATGGACCGAGTGAGAGGAGTCATTCGTTGAGGGAAAACAAGATAGGAGATGACGTTTAGGGTTCGTCTTTTGTCTCGCGTTTGGAGAGTATCCACACATTTAACCAAATTTCTCTTGGATAGCCGTCCAGCGATTAACGGAAGACATGGCGATGCCAATGGTGGGCACGGCAAACTGGGACCTCACACGTGAAATTGCGTGATCGTACCTCGTACCCTACTGAAGTGTACCTGGGAGCTCATACCTCGTGGAGTTTCCCCGGAATCGATCGTATCGAAGCATACGACTGCTTGGAGTCATTCCGGAATGACCCGTGGCAGCCTTTTGTAGTCCAAGCAGTCGATATAGGATTTTCTTCGTCCGTGTCTGGCCATGCGTCAGCTGTGGGTGCGTTTGGGCGTCGGCGCCGAGAGGGGCAGCGAAGCACAACACACAAACCCATCGTCTCCGTTACGGTATTTGTCTGAAGGTATGTAGTCGTCGAGGATTATCAACTCTGGTCAATCCAGTTGTGAGATACACAAAGAAGCAATTTAATCCAGCAGCGGGCAGGGAGATCGACCAGGAGACTGGGGATTCTCATTGTCATCCAGCCGCGGAGGTTGAAGCTTGGACGAGGGGTCGATCTTTTGGTCTGTCAGCGTCCGTACTTGAACCGAGTCTCACCCTCAAATTGTTGTTGCCCACTTTCTCAAAAAAATTACAAATCTACTCGTGCAGAAAAACTTGCAACCATGTTCTCTGCTGGCCGTGTCCTTGCTTCCCGATTTGCCGTCCGCGCTGTAAACTCCAGCGCCTTGTCGGCAGTGGCACAACCTGCCATCATCCGAACATTCGCTGCCTCCACCTTCTTGGACCCTGCTGAGGTCACGGAGCGTATCATCGGTGTTGTCAAGAACTTCGACCAAGTCGATGCCAACAAGGTCACCGACAAGGTCAAGTTCGCTGACGATTTGGGCTTGGACTCCTTGGATATTGTAGAGGTTGTCATGGCCATTGAGGACGAATTCGCCATTGAGATCCCCGATGCTGAGGCCGACAAGATTGTCTCCATTGAAGATGCTGTCGAATACATCACGTCACATCCTATGGCCAAGTAAGTTTGTTCCCAGACTACACTATCGGTGGTAGTAGAGGATGGCGACCAGCGTTTCGGTGGCTGAGGCTACAGGTGCGACGAATTGGCGTAGCTACTAACTTCTAGGTGACCTGTGATGGAGCTTTTTCGTATATTCGTTTTAGATAGCTAGCTTGCGATACCATTCTACAAGAAGTAGTTGCTACAGTTCTGGAGAACACACAAGGTATTCGTTTTGGTAGTGTTGAATCGTTTCCCGTTCTCATTCTAGTATCCTTTCTGTCTTGTACTCGTTGTTGTAGATGGGTGGATTCTTGCATATGCAACTCTCCGCCGCCGCCACCTTTGGAGGTGCCGGATCTTTTTGGGGGTGGGAGATCGCTACCGAAGGACCTCGAGATTCTCCAGCTGCGCGCGGGGCGAGCTTGGCGTTAGAGTCGATCGACTCGAAGAACCGTTTGTTGCTGGCACATGGCAACAAGGTTTGTGTTTGGTGCATTGGCACAAAACTAACAACTACGAGTACCTTGCTTCTTGTACAACAAGAGTAGTCTGTATTGTTTGGGTAGGACATACAATCCATCCAACATGGCCTCGTATAGTTCCAACAATAATAATGCTGGTGGATACGGTGCCTATGGTAATAGCTACGGACAATCAGGGTTTTCGTATGGGTATGGAGGATCTGCGGCACTTCCTGGCAGCAACAGTGGAGGTGCGGCTATGCCGTCGTCCTATGGTATGGGAGCAGGATCCGACGATGCAATGGGTTCTTCGACATTGCGTCGTCGGAATGCCACCACTACTACAGGTCACATGTCCGAATCCTCGTCATCTGGACACTCATCCTTTCCCAAACGAGCGGTAGTAGAACGCCTCGATATTCTCTTTCCCAAAGTCGATCGCGAATTCACCGTCCAAACCAAAGGAGGCGGCATCATGACCTTGGCAGCCTACGGATTGATTGCTGTTTTGTGTCTTACAGAAATTATTTCCTGGTCCAGTCAAAATCGATCCGAAGTCTCTCATACCTTTGTGGACACCAGTTTGGGCAAAAAGATGAGAGTCAACCTCAACATCACCTTTCCGGCCTTGGCCTGCGAAGATTTGCATGTTGACATTATTGATGTGGCGGGTGATTCGCAATTGAATATTGAAGATACACTCAAAAAGAAACAGTTGCATTTGGATGGGTCTCCGTTTTCCGAGCATGAGATGGAAGTAGAGACCAACCAACATCGGTCGGAACAAGCCGAAAAAGAACGGCTGTTGAAGCAAACCTTGCCGGACAACTACTGTGGTCCTTGTTATGGGGCGCAGACCGAAGGCAAGGAATGTTGTCAAACATGTGATGAAGTATTGGAAGCATACAACCGAATGAAATGGAAGACAGATCTCCTCAAGTATACATCCGAACAGTGTATTCGGGAGGGTAGGGATCGACAGGAACCTAAAAAGATGGCCAAAGGGCAAGGTTGCAATCTAGCAGGTTACATGACGCTCAACCGCGTCAGTGGAAACTTTCACATTGCCATGGGAGAAGGTATTGAACGGGATGGCCGTCATATCCACACTTATCTTCCAGAAGATGCTCCCAATTTCAATGCTTCCCATATCATCCATCAACTTAGTTTTGGACCCGAAGATGGAACCGAGCCTTTGAGCAGTGCCATCAAGATTGTCACCGAAGATACAGGAGTCACTGGTCTCTTTCAATACTTCATCAAGATTGTTCCGACCACCTTTGTCGGTGAAAGCGCCTTTCCAAATATTCACAAGGGTGCCGATGAAAGCTTTGTTATTACGACAGACGACGGCAAGGAAAAGGCCATTGAGACCAACCGCTACTTTGTTACGGAACGATTCATGCCACTCATGACGGAACTGTTGGAAGACAAGCACAGGGATGGTGACAGGGCAGCTGTCCATGCGGGATACAGTGGCAGTCATACCAACCAACATCATCATCACAAACAAAATGCGGTCCTTCCTGGTGTTTTCTTCATTTACGAAATCTACCCGTTTGCTGTCGAAATTCGACGAAACAGTGTCCCGTTGACACACTTGTTGATTCGTCTCATGGCAACCGTGGGTGGGGTTATTACGGTCGTCAAGTGGCTGGATTCGTGGTTGTACGAACGAGGTTCCCACAAGTCTGCCCCTACCCCGTATCGATGATGATGGTGGTGCTGTCAATAACATGATTGTTTACTAAACTTTAGAGTCAACTACTACTATTTTTATTCCATGATCCTTCATTCGGTGTAGTTGCATGTCGTCAGATGGATCGGAGTTACAGTTAGAAATGTCTCGCCTGTCCGTGCTTGCGTCGGAAGGTGGTGATGAAAACTTCGCCACCACTGCAAAATTCTCACTCTCCTCCTCCTTCTACCGACCACTGCATGGAAGGGATTGGACACAACAACAACTTGTACATATCCAAGAAAAAATGATATCGTTTCATAGATATTCATGGCTACTACCACTGTTATTTCTGGTAGTGGGACAAAATAATAGTGCAGATGCTTTCTTTTGTCCCTCGCCACGCACTATCATTAACACCAACCCACTGTTGGCACTTCCCCGGTCCACCACATCTGCCTTGGTAGGACGAGACTCGCTCAATGATGATGACAAAAAGGGACATGGATTGGCAGCAACAGAATTGGCTTCTATGGATTTGACATCTCCCATCTTGTCGGTAGTACAACCCATGTGGAACAGCATTGAGAGTGCTACTGCGAGTACGACTGCCGGCATTTCCACATCTACCACCACCCCAACGCCACCTCCCATGGCGTTGGAAGAAGAACCAGCAGCTGTTGTACAAGTTCAGCAGCAGCAACAGCAACAACAACAACACCCCCTATCACAGATACAACCCATTCAATTACCCTATTTCGGAAATACACGTTCCATGGCACAGTCCGCTGCTTTGTCTCTTGTTCTGTTGGGCTTTCCCAACGTCCGTTGGTTTTTGGGTGCTTCCCTGTTGTCGGCTCGCTCCCTCCTGGGCCGAGGATCTGCTTGGTACATGATGCGTCTAGCACAATCACCCCTTGTCACCAAAGCTACCACATCGGCACTCTTGGGTTGTATGGGAGATGCTGCTGCACAAGTCTTTATTTTTCGGATAAAACGTCGGCGGCGGCGACAACAACAACAACAAGCTGAAATGGATGATAATAACAACAACCGAGATGTCGTCTTTTGTTACGATCGCCGTCGGGGGTTGGCCAATTTAATGGATGGTATTTTTGTGACAGGACCTCTTATGCACTATGCGTATGCTTGTCTCGAACGGTTGCTTCCAGTGACCTCTGGAATGGCCGGCACTGCTGCCGCCTTGACCCAAGTCTTTTTGGACGACTTTTTCTTGGATGCTATATTTGTGGGAATCATGTTCTTTTCGACTGGTCTGGGGGAAGGCTATCGTTTGGGACAAATTTGGAAACAACTGCGCAAGGATTATGTGGGAGCGGTCCGAACCAGTTGGGCTACATCACTCATTGTCATGCCGTTGGAGTTTTGTTTGTTCCGATTCTTCCCCTTGAGTCTGCGAGTGTTGGGAATGGATATCATTGATATGATCTGGGAAGGTATGGTCAGCTATATGCTACATAAGCGACGAAAAGGACGTTCCGAAAGCAGCAGCAACACGGGGGATGATGTATAAAAAGAAATAATGGAGAATTCCCCTTGTTTCGGCCGTGATGGCTGGTAACTTTTACCAGTCTTTTCCTCTGCCAAGCAATGCTGAATGCTGTACAACATGCTACTAACTACACACTCGATATTGAACAATTTGTTTAGAATAGAGCCGAGCTATCATCATCATCATCATCGTCACCACTGACAGAAGACATTACCACATCTATCGTAGTGGCAAGACTCGCTCTAGGTATGACCTTGCCATTTCGACTTCGATGTGCCACAAAACTGATAAAAGCTCCCCACAGGATATGAATAATACTCATGGCCAGCACACGCAAGTGTACCGGCAATTGACGGAAACAAACATACTCCACAGGACCAAAGATAAGACTGGATCCCCAACTGGCACGGATCGTAGCAAAGAGGTCTTTTCGAATGAGGGTACCCAAATCCTTCAAATGACCTTCAGCAATAGCAACAAATACAAAGGAAATGGCGATATAAATGCCATCGACAAGTGTATCATTGAGAATGACATGATATAGTGGGGTCAACCACGTTTGTTGTTTGGTTGGAAAGAAGTGTTCCATCAACCCAAAGGAATAGTGCATCAAAGGTGCCGAGAGAAACAGGCCATCGGCCAGAAATGCCAGACCCCGACGGAGGTTGTAGCGTGGTACAGAAACAAGAATAGCTGGAGTTGTTGACTTGCCCTGTTCTGATCGCATCCGATAGGATTCATACCCCTGAGCACAATAGTCTCCCATGAAATGGATCACACCGCTCGTGACAGACTTGGTCCACAATGGTTTGGCATCGAGACATCCAAGATACCAAACCGATGCTTGGGTAACAAAGTTGGTGGTAGGGACACTAAAGGCAGACACCTCCTGGGCTGTCACAAACGTAGCCAAAAGTAATGGCGACAAAGTAGTGGCTCCTCGTACCATTCCCGATGAGGAGGACTTAGCAGTGGTCACTTTCCAAAGGAAGAGTGCACCTACGGCATGACCGAAAAAGCTATTGATAGTGGAACCACAGGGAAGAAGGGGGGATCCAGCAACTACTAGACAACCAAAGATGATTCGATGTAACGATTTCGACAGTGAAACCATTCACGATTTCAAAAAGAATGATGTGGTGGTTGGGTAGTTGTTGTTGCGGTGGTTGGTTGTCTTGCGTTGGCGAGAAGATCGTTGTGTGAGGAGGGGAAACTCACACCAATATTCCAATGATGTTAGAACCACGATTGACGACTCCGTGTCCGTTTAAACTCAGTTGTTTAAGGATCTTAACTCTGACGTCTCCTATGGTTTACCAAGAGCCAGGTGACTTTGGGTTCCAGCTTGGTCGTCATCCCATCTCATGTAAAAACGATAATGACAATGGACAATGCGCCAATACAGAGAAAGGGATATATCCTAACCATTTTAATGATTAGTACTTTGCTGCCAGTAGTAGAGTACTGTATTTCATCCACAGGTTCAAAGCGACGTGTAGGTGCCGGTGGTGTCGTCGTTTCAAACATTGGGGAGTCCAAATAATAGCGGTGGTGGGTGATCATAATGAAATACCAATAGAAAGAAACCAAAACCAGCCGCTGACGAAAAACAATATTGCTGCTGTAGTAGTAGTAGTAGCGTAGCCAACATAACATATCTATTTCATTCTTTCTTACATATCCTTGGCAGCAGCTTGCGCTTGTGCCACAACACTTCGGCTCCGATGAGCCACAAAACTAATAAAGGCTCCCCATACAATATCCACCATATTCATCGCCAACACTCGTAACCGCACTGGCAATTGATAGAAACAAACATATTCCACAGGGCTGAAAATAATACTGGACCCCCAACTGGCGCGGATGGTTGCAAATAGGTCTTTGCGGATCAACATACCCAAATCTTGCACGTGGCCTTCGACAATGGCCACAAAAATAAAAGAAAGCAGGATATAAAAGCTGTCCACAAGTGTGTCATTGAGGATAACATGATACAATGGTGTCAACCATGTTTGTTGTTTTGTTGGCAAGAAATGTTCCATCAATTCAAAAGAATAGTGCATCAAAGGTCCCGACAAGAGTAGTCCATCAACCAAAAAGGCTAGACCTCGACGGAGATCGTAATGAGGTACCGATAGAACAATGGTAGGAGTAATCGTCTTTCCTTGTTGGGACCGCACCCGATAAGATTCGTACCCTTGGGCACAATAGTCACCCATGAACTGAATCACACCCGACGTGACAGATTTTGTCCACACAGGATTTTCATCAAGACATCCAAGGTACCAATCCGATGCTTGAGTCATGATAGTTGTGGGGGAAGTGAGGGTGGATACGTCCTTGGCGGCAGCAAACGTAGAGAGGAAGACCGGCGAAAGAGAAATAGCAGCCACCCATGATGTAGAAAGTGAATGAGTGGTGGCTGCTTCCCAAAGGGAGACGGCACCTAGCGCAGGACCGAAGAAGACATTGATGGAATCGCTAGGAAGCAAAGAACCAATGAAAAGACAACCAAGGATAATCCGTTGTAGCAACTTCTTTGACAATGAAATCATTCGAGAGGCCTCGTTAGGAATTGTGGCAAGTGTTCGTTCTGCGTTCTGCTACGAACTCTACAAACGAGTCGAAGTGGAAAAACGACTGACGATTCCGATGTCCACGTGTCCCGGCGTTCCACTATTTAAGTACCTGAATCTGACGCATGCCCGCTTGCAGGAATCTTCTGGGTTTCAAGATAATATCCTGTTGACAACATCATCTTGATATACTATACAACAAAGAAGAGTAAACTAGAAAAGGTTGGACTACAGTATTAGAAACATCCTTTCAAACTGAAAGAGACACACAAGCCAGGTATTTTGTTAGTTGGAACCAAGAAGCAGACCCCCTTGATCTTCCTCATCGTTGAATCCATCATCCTTGTAATTGTCTTTGAACAGAGTGACCATCTCTAGACCCCCCGACGAGTAATATGATCCTTTCAAAATCTCCAAACGTACGATTCGACCAATCTGTTGGGGTGATGGTGTTTCTCCGCCTCCCGGTGTGGGAGCGAGGAATTCTCCATCAAACATGCTCGAGTTTTCCAAATCAAACATTCCCCGATACACTGTTTCGCCTGTTTTCCAGTACATCTCCCCCAAAGAATTGACAAATCCTTCCAAAATTGGTCTTCGGTCCTTGGAAAAAGTGGAGGAACCGCTGATTTCCCATCCATTGGGCACGCGTTGGAAATTCAACTCCAGGGTACCTTCGGAACGAACCGTTTTGTGAAATACCAATGCACTGTAGACAAAGGAATATGTTCCATTGGTTGGCGATACTCCCGATGGTCGGGGTTGCGTGCATTGTCGTATTCGTTTGGCAGATACTTCAATTGGAAATGCCATGCAGCCTTCTTCGCGAGCCTCCGCCGTTTCCGTTAATCCACGTACTTCTATGTTGGCAGTCTGGCCCGGACTAGAAGCATCTTCTTCTTCTCTCACTTGCTGCCGTAGCCGATTTTGTTGTATATCCAAACAACAATAGGTAACAATCCAAAAGCACATGTAGAACATCCAAAGGCCAAGCAGCACCAAGCCCAGAGTTACGAGACGATCATCGTGATGTGTTAATAAATACAACATCACGAACCAGAAAACGACCAGCATCACTAGGACCTTGCATATTCTCCGAAGCCGCTCTGTTTCAGTATCCAGCGGTAACGGGGTCGGTTCTGTTGTAGCGGAGGCCATGGTCTAGGCAGTGTGCACCTGGCTCCTGGCTGCAGAACATGTTGTGGCGAAGGTTGTTGGAGCAGCATTGTCCTAAAAGGGCTAAGTCAGTCTATATTGTTTGACTCCCTTGACTAACCAGGAGCTCTAGATGTGGCGCTGCCATGATTGTTGTTCAGCCGGAAGTTGTGACAATAATGATGGAACAATGAGTGTGGTGCGACAGCAAAACTAAAAAAGATGGAGCAAGACTGAAGGTTTGGATGTCAGTGCAGCATAATCTCGTTTGCAGCAGCTTTATAGTAGTGCTAGTCTGGCTAACAACCTCGTCGTTCCAATCTCCACATGGATATGCTCCTCCTAACGAAAAATGCGTTGAACGGTCTCCAGTACTACGAGTACTGGCACTTGTTGTGCTACTCATGAAATTCTACCTCTAGTTGCAAGAATTTCTACCACCAACGGTACAACTAAAAGATGAGCTTCGAATTTATGATGGATCAACCTACCAGTTGTATCACAGGGAAACAAAACTAGTAATCAATAACTCGCGATTTCAGAAAGCTGTCAACATCCTTGTCCAGCCTGTTGACAGCAGCTTTTGATGCGTAATAGACATCAGCAAGAGATGATTTACGGGATTATTATCATTTCTTGTTCAAGCTCGTACCTGGAACTTCTTGACACGCACTCCATGTGGTATCGTTTCAGATTTTTATCATTTTGTTTAGGTGAACCCTTCAAACAAGATGAGACAAGAATGAGATTGTTGCAGTCGAACCTGGGATATTTGCCACTGTGGCCACGCAGCAGCATAAAGAAAAGGCACTCTATGCAATTAATTGCCATAGTAAAATGGTTTACTGTTCACTGTGGTAAGCGCCGTTAACAGAGTATTCGCTCATGGACATAACCCTTGTGACAGCGTTTGCGACACCGGGGCACTCTCATTGGCCACGATGAAAGAAGGAATGCACGGAAGTTGATTCACGTGATACCACTTGTTTCTTGCCACTTTGCAACTGCCCTCCGGACCACAGCAAATTCTCGGTTTATCGGTCGCTCCATCTTCGTGGGAATCCTACCAGCGTCGACGATTGACTCCTGCGGCAGAAAAAGTACGAAGAACACGCACAATACAGTCGCTTCCCTCACAATTTCGGGAATCGTCGGCTTTTTCACAAGTTGTGTGTTTGAAACCAAACAGCAACAACTTGAACACCATGGCTCCTCTCGATTTCTTCCGACTCGTCCCTACTCGTCGAACTTCTCGACGAGACTCCTCCTCATCGTTGAGCTCGACGATCACTGCAAATGGTAGCCAAAAAGGTGCCGCAGTAGGCACAATTGGCGATGTATCTTCATCGGCCACCTCCTCCAAGAATACCCGACGTGTACACTTTGCATCTTCTGTATCGGTCCGTATTACCATGGCTCGATCTCAGTACACTCTCGAAGAAACCAAACGCAGTTTCTACAGCAGCCAAGAGCTGACAGTTATTAAAGCAGAGCGCAAGATCACTTTGCGTCAAGTGGAAAAGTGGAATCCAACGATCAACAATGATCGACACTACTTCCGGGGAATCGAGAACTTGACCAAAGAGGGGACCAAGTCAAAACAAACCAATGCATTGAATGCCAAGAAGGCTGTATTGGGAGAACAGGAAAGCCTACGAGACAGGGGAATCTCTGTGGTGGATCCTGAACGTATCGCCAACGCGTACCGGGGAATCTCACAAGCTTGTGTTAAGCCAGCTTTGGAGAGGGGGGAGTATGATGAACGACAAGCGTTCGCTGTACATGGTGTTGCTACTCCAACAAAGCATCACCAAGGTTCCACCACTGTTATCCGTCCAAGTGTAGAGTAAGATTAAGAACAATACGAAGTTTTGAACAACAAAGGAAGCAATCGTCCTACTACTACACTAGTACTAGCTCTAGCAATACCGAAGAAGAGATTCTTGTTGTTCGTGAGGCCAGTATTAAGGACATCAGATTGTTGGTGCAAAGAAAGGAGGAAACTGGTGAACTCACACTCCCAACGCCTCGGAGGTACACCGCAAAGAATTCGTACTCCAAAAATTCTTGACTGGTTCCTGATTGATATCGTGGTATCCTTTTGTTATGATTACTCTTGATGCTATCGACAGGTGAACAAGAACACAAAGAGTTTTGGTGCAGCACTGCTGGTCATGCACCTGCTCTTGGGGTGATGTGATCTAGAAGATCTGTGACCCACGAACATCATGAATGACCACTACATTCTCCTAAAACGTTAACAACTTCAATTGACTCCCACGGTCCATTAAAACAGTGGTGGTGCGCCATTTCATTCCCATGACTTTCACAGTGAGACCCGTAGTTTTTGTGAACTTCTTGTCCTTGGAAGAGTCAAACTAGTCAATTTCTCCAACTTGACGTCTGAACATCGTCCGCCTGCTTCCAACCCAACTGGCGATGACGCAAGCAGAACAACCAGATCCAAAATTGGACGAAGAAAGTTGCACATGCACTTGCCGTTGTGCTTGTTCCTTTTTGGAAACCTCCCTTCTTGTTCTAGATTATTCTCGCAAATTACAAATCCATCTGCAACAATGTCAAAGCCTGTCCTTGCGCATTCCTCGTCTAGTATCTATACTACAGAAGAGAAGAAGGATGTCTATGAGACGTTGGACGATGTTCTCGCTCAAAAGTGTGCAGATCCCAAGGTCCGCCAAGTGATTGATGATTTGATGCAAGTTTGTGCTGATATTACCGATGCCCTTCGAGTTTCATTGGTTACTGTGGAGGGAAGCACCAACGATTTTGGAGATTCTCAACTCTCTGTCGATCTGATTGCCGATCAAATGATTTGGGATGCCGCTCGAAAATCTACCGTGATTCGTGAAGGTGCCTCAGAAGAAGATCCTATTGTTCGAGACGTATGCGATAAGGAGGCAGAAAATTTGAATGAAGAATTCACGGTGTGTTGGGATCCCTTGGATGGCTCTTCCATTGTCGACAACAACTGGGCCGTCGGAACCATGATTGGTGTTTGGCCCAAGCGAACTGGTTTGATTGGAGCCACTGGAAGGGATCAGGTAACATCTCTGGTTGCCATGTATGGTCCACGAACAACCGTCCTTGTGGCCTTGGATGATGGTACCTACGAGTTTACCTATGGTTGTACCCCTGACCAAACGCATGGAGGATTCGATGTCAAGGGTTTGCAACCCGCTTGGATTTGCACGCGTCATGCCATTTCCATCAAGCCCAAGAGCAAAATCTTTTCTCCTGCCAACATGAGATCCGCCCAAGACCTGCCAGGTTACAAGGAATTGTTGGACTATTACATGGAAAACCGTTACACACTCCGATACACTGGAGGCATGGTCCCTGATGTCTATCAGCAATTCACCAAGAACATGGGAATCTTCAGTAATCCTACCTCGGCAAAGAGTCCAGCCAAGCTTCGTTTGGCCTTTGAGGCTGCACCCTATGGGTTGCTTGTAGAGAAGGCGGGTGGAAAGACATCAGATGGTGTCACTGGTGGATCGATTTTGGATGTTCGAATCGATACGGTCGATCAACGCACAGCCTTGTGCTTGGGGTCTTCCGAGGAGGTCCAACGTTTCAATGGTACGTATTGTTTTGGTTTCGTTTGGTAAATGGACGAGTCCCTCAAGTTGTTTATGAATACTAACTTGCGATTTTCGTCACAGACCTCTTGGGACTTGGGAAGAACTAAGGACCATCTCGTTCTAGCGTTATCATGTCTGTACTGCAAAGCCAAAGTTGACTTAGTGATGCATTAAAGCTTCAAGTAGTAAATCGACTTTGTGGGACTGTATCCAATCCTAGCTGGATATCAGGTTTGGTACATATTGGTATTTGTCGGATTTTCTCAAATGAACCGACGAGAGAGCATTTGTAGTGTAGATTGTCCCCAATCCAAAACCTTTGTCTGACCCTCGCATTTATTTGTTTCCCTCCCATTAACTCCCGAACCTTTCATCATCAGCGTGGCACGACCATACCCCACAGAATGGCTAGTCCAACCACGACTCCAATTCGAATGAGATTTGATACTGTAATCTCCGATCGAATCATCGCAACAACTCCCACATTGTCTAGTCCAAAACCATCATTGTCGTTCTGAGCCAAAAACATCAAATCCAAAATGGCCACTATCATAACAATCAAAGGGACATAATGCAAATACTGGTCGTATTGATGCATGGAGGCACTAACTTGTCGTACTACTTCAGGAGTGGAGCATGGGTCAACGGGTGGTAAAGTGAGATGAACATTGTGGGGTGACACATCGGTGGGAGATATTTGTAGAGACTCCCAGTGAGAATTTGGATGCATCGCAATCCAATTCCGAAGCTTCACAGGATCTGGTTTGATGGAATGTGCAGGGACAGGGGTGGTGAGCCGAGTCCAGAAAGAGTGTTCTTCTTCATGTATTGGTGTGAATGCAGGCTGTGCATAGAGTTTGACAAGCGGTCGGAGAGGCGCGCCCGGCACGAAGAATGCTTCTCCGAGGGGGGCTAGTACGAGCAGGATTACATGAAAGAAATGCATCCACATCCTGAAGTAATGTGGGGTATAGACTGGCAATGTTGGTGCAAAAAAATGTTGGCTTGAGTTGCCGTTTATTGTTTTCACACCGTACGACGGAAGGACGGTTGGTGCAACGTGGAAAGTCATCACCACCAAAATAGAAGTTTGTACCGTACTCGTTGATGATGATCCGTCAAGATTGGTGCAGATCAGCCACTAGCAAAATAATGCCAGTTCCGTAGAGTCAGCGTATCAAAAAGCCAATACCTAAAAAGAAAATAGAGCTTAGGGAATGGAAATTCAAGCAGCATTTATTTTATTGCGCCTACACATGGCAGGGGAAAAGTGGCCGGTCTTTGAGACTTTCTCCACCTTTACACAAGAATGGACAGAACTTCCAGACACCCCAATTTCCGATCGTTTCGTCTCCCAGTTTATTCTTCATCGTCGTCGTCCGCATAGTCGTTGGCATCGTAGATTCCACCAAAGAAAGTAGCCGACTTTTCAGCAATTGCTCGAACAATGGCGGATCTATGCGAAGCAATACCCCGGTTCTTGAGGTAAATCCAGAACTTTTCGGTGTGCTCAATAGGCTCGACTTGAGTGGCTCCATCATTTCCTGGGCCCTTGAGCATGAGGAACTTTCCAAAGAGTTGGTAGGAGTTAGTGATTTTCTCGGCTTCATCCTCAGAATCCTTGAGCTTGGCAATGGCAGCAGGTCCAATTCCTGGAACTTCCGACAAGTCTCCAGTGATTGGGGCAGTGCGCCAAGCGTCCATCTTGCTCTCCGAGACCTTGGAACGGCGGGGATCGTATCCTTCCTGTGATGGAAAACAACAAGAAGCGGTGGTGAGGACAAGCACAAAACAAAGAGGTGTAACAATACTCAAGGCTCCATTCCGCATGGCATTTTAAACCAAGACAATAGAAAAAGTTGACACCTCAGATCCATTCGGCAACACCATGTAAAACGGAAACAAGTTGCTTGTTTACAAACAGGACTGCTGGCAATGCTTTTCAGTCTTGATGTTGCGTTGCTGCAACTTCCCACAGTAGTAATCACAAAGGAGAAATCTCTACTTACAGCCATGATTTCAAGTGTGTATGTATGGGAAAAGGTAAAGTTTTAGTAGCTTGTGAACACCAAGGGTAGAGTAGCACTATCACAATCGCCTAGAAGAGGTGATGATGTGTCGTTGCAACTTTTTGTGGCTGTTGTGTGCAACCTTCTGAGAACCCACGAACGAAAAATTCAAATTTATCAGTTTCGGACCTCGAGCATTGCATGATTGAATGACTCCTTCGACTAGCTCAACCAATGCCATCAACAACTGCCATCGCATCAATATCATCCAACACTTCCAACCCCCCAGGCCGCCACGCCAATGATATTCTCACTTTCTCTACGGACATGGCTCCTATCATGTCTATTGTTATCAGCAATATCAAACGTGACTGCCGAGTCAGTGGCACTTTCGGAAAAAACGTTTGACGAGATTACTGCTGGGAAAACTGCCTTCATCAAATTCTTTGCGCCATGGTGCGGCCATTGCAAGGAACTTGCACCCGCTTGGGAACGACTGGGAAAGAAGTTTACCTCGACACAAGGTCTCATTGCGGAAGTTGACTGCTCTATACATGATGTTTGGTGTTACAAAAAGTTTCGAGTCAATTCTTATCCTACGTTGCTTTACGGAGACCCAAGTGCTGGGGGCGTCTTTTTACAAGAGTTCACAAGTGCTGACAAAAGTTTTGCCTATCTTTGGGAGTTTGCGCAACAACATCTACACAAGCCTTTCTGTTCCCCGCTCCAAGTAGATGCTTGTGATACTGAATCACAAGAACTACTACGATATCTTGCCACGCTGACAGATTTTCAGCTAGAAAAGGCCTTGAAGGAACAAGAAAACAAGCTACAGAAAGCCCAAGAAGGATTTGACATCAAAAAGGAGACTCTACAGTCCCTATACAATCAGAAATCTCAGGAACATGTCCTTGAATCAGCTACCATCAAACGGCAGTTACGTCTCCTCCGAGATATACAAAAGTATGGGGATGATACGGTGTCAACTACTCACAAAACATAACCTAAAAAGTCACAATGGCCCCCATCAATTGCCGTCGACATATTTCCATTCAATTTCTTTGGCGTTCTTCCCCACCGCTTCCAACGAGTCCGGTACGACTCTACTACTCACCTTGTACTGCAGCTGCTGCCACTTCAAGGAAGGACCTTTCCTCCAACCAAGGATGCGTCCCAATGGTTTTGTTTGTGCATCATCCAATTCGTCGTTTGCATATGCGGAGTAACGCTAAAATGTCACGATCCGTAGTATTGGTCCATTGGACGAGACGATATCGCACATCATGGTGTAGTATGATGTACGTCGTGTGTTACGTGATGTGTCGAAACTGAAAATGTGGTTTTGTGATTGATGCCAAGCGAAAGGCAGACGCGTATCCAAACGAATTAAGGATGTCGCATCGGTCGAAACGGCAGGGGCGAGGGAGGAGTTTGTGTGGCATTCATGGGAATGTCGGATAAAATATTTTCCTGTTTCAATTTGTGTTGGACAGAATCCACACGTCTGATCGATGTCATCATTCTAGAAATAATAACGACGAAAAATACCGTTCGCTGTGGAGCCTCACATTTCGCTGTTATTCCGCTGTTATTCCGCTGCTATTTCGCTGCCATTTCGCTGCCATTTCGCTGTTATGCGAGGTCGTTGTGTTATCTCGCTGCCATTTCGCTGTTATTCGAGGTCGCTTTCTCTACCAGAGTACAACTCCAATGCTACCGAAATCGTACGTGCAGGTTTTGTGGGGGCCAAAGCACGAGAGAGAAGTGGCAGCACCTACAAACTCAGAATGGTACGAGGAGTAGTAGGTTACCCGTAGTAGCTATACTGCTCTTGAGCACATACTAAGTACATCTTGTTACTGCATACACACCCACTACTAGTCTAGTAGTAGTGAGGAGTGGGGTTCAAAATATTGTTGCAAAGGTCACGTACATTGTTCTTGCAAAGAACTTGGATGTTGAAACGCAATTCAAGCCTTTCTACTACCCCAATGACCAAAGTGCTTGATAAATTAAAGAACACAACATCAGGCCGATTTGAGTCGTATAGAGAAGAGATGCTCAATAGAAAAGTACGTAGCTGCTATGCCACTGCTCGCTGTTGCTACTCCCTTCTCTCCACGAGTGAAAAGTGACTGCAAGTTCGAGCTCTCAGTCGTATTCAACGAAATGATTGCACTCATTTTTCTCGTCGTTATTATCGCTGATTTTCGTTGTTATTTCGCTGTTATTTCGTTGTTATTCCACTCTTATCGCACCTCACTGTTCGGGATGGAAAGAGATGGAATCGCGACATTGATGAGATAAGTCGCATTGATGCTAGAAGAAAAAACAAGGCAAACCAAATTCTCCGACATTCCCATGTATCTCACGGGAACTCCTCCCTCGCCCCAGATTTCAAGTTGAATCTCGCGTCCTCGCGCATCCTCATTTTTGTCAATCAGTCCGAAGGAGGTGGTACAAAATCTTATCTCCCCCATTTTGTGAACGACGTTCCCTCGAATTGCCTTGCAAGAAGTACTTTCATCTGCTGAAGTTCTGCATCCAAACGCGGCAGTGAACGACGAACAAACATCGACCACCCGTCGTCGACGTCCGCAACCATGCGTGAACTGGGTATTTTGACATCCGACACTTAATGAAAATGTCACCTGTTGGTCTTCTCGTGTACTGAATACTATTGTTCTCTTAGTAAAGCCCAAGCCCCCCCCGCCGTTTGTGGCGAAGATGAATGCGAAGCTACCCAATTCCCCGAAGTTAAGCAGTTCAAGATATTTTTGTTTATTGACAGGCTAATACTATAAGTATTCACGGTTTTGAAAAACCCTTCACATTCTGTTGGAACCCATCAAGAAAGTGTTAGGTGAAGGCACAAGTGGCAATGTTTGGCCGTGAGAAATTCACTTGCGTTCACGGAGTAGTGAGTGCTGCACAACTCTCTCTGTAGCACTCACTTTTACAGCAGCACCACCTGATCGAACCATGTCGTCGAGAGTGGAGGCTCTAGCCTTGTCTGACCCTTTGTTGGATGTAGATGAAGACCCTGATGAATCAGATTCATCTTCTGAAGTTACAATCATTGTTGCTTTGACAGGAACGCCATTGTCTAGTGTGATTGTTCCGTTGGATCAAGAATTCGAAGGGGATCAAGACGATGACAAGGATGCACGTGGATTTCGGGCAGCCATGCAGCGAAGATCCAATCGACGAAGTAGCTTCAACACAGTTTCTTCGTGTTCCTGTTCCTTTCGAAGCATGCCCAGTCTCAGATCTATTGATGAACAAACAGATTTGTTCCTCCTCGCTGACGATGATGAAAGTGTGCGCCAAGAGCAACCAACACATGTTTCGACTGCACAATCTGTGAGCTCCTTGGATAGTACAGTGACTGGAACATCTACCAACAATAACAACAACAGAGGGGTTCGAATCCTCTTTTCCGGACCCGCCAGTGTCGCACCCGTGGGGGGTGTCACCAAGGATGGTTTGAGTCCACAAGTTCTTGGGCGCAATGGTGGGGCTTCCGACCGTCGTTTGGGACGATGGGATGTGGTGGGCGCACAGTCTGGATCCAGTGGAGCTCTCCAACCACCCAGTCGACCTCCCATTACACCACAACTACCTCCCCGGCAATCCATTTCTTCCTCTGAAACGAGCAACAGCAACAGCAGTGGTGGTGGAGGGAGCCGATCCTCCAAGCGTGGACTTCCTCTTCGAGCACCATTGGATTGCCGTCCAACCCAAATGGTTCGAACGCCATCGTATTCTAGCGTGGCTTCTTCGGTGGAATCCGCTTGATTTCCTGTCTAGTCCTGAACCACGAGTACGGTAGAGGAGGATCGTCGTTGGGAAAGGCCTCCCTGGTCGTACCAGTAGACGTAGTACGACAGGACCGTACTCGAACGAATAGTAGACATACACGAATATACAACAAACAACAAAAACAACACTCACACTCAACAACAGGAACACGACTAGACTGCAAATTGCTAAAGCTAGAGAGAAGGCGTTTCCATCATCGTTTGGATCATCTACGAGTAGCTAGTAGCTAGAGAAAATAGAAGGGAGGTGGTAGTTATGGATCTAGGAAGTTAGTTGCTTACTTGTTTCGTCTAGGCGAAATAATCCAAACTTCCCTTCTTCTTGGCAGCCACCACAGTAATCGCTTCGACAAAGTCCTCGTGCATGATTTCGGTGGACTCTCGCCTTAGTGCCAACATCCCAGCCTCGACACACACGGCCTTGAGCTGCGCCCCATTGAAATCTTCACAGGACCGTGCCAATTCTTCAAAGACAACTTCCCCGTTGACATTCATTTTTCGGGAGTGAATCTGCAGAATTCTAGCTCTGGCTTCTTCATTGGGGTGAGGCAATTCGATCTTTCGATCCAAACGGCCACTACGCAACAAGGCAGGATCCAAAACATCAGGTCTGTTGGTGGCAGCAATGACCTTGATCATTTCGTTGGAAGAGAAACCATCCAATTGACTGAGAAGCTCCAACATGGTTCGTTGGACTTCTCTGTCTCCGGATTGATCTCCACCGAAACGCTTGGTTCCGATAGCATCAATCTCATCAATAAATAGAATGGCCCCGGCACTGACTCCTTGCTTGATCTTGGCCTTGGCAAGCTCAAAGGCATCTCGGATAAGCTTGGCACCATCTCCAATAAACATTTGGACTAGTTGAGGTCCAGCCAATTTGAGGAAGATGGCATTTGTCTGGTTGGCACAAGCCCTAGCGAGCAGGGTCTTTCCTGTTCCAGGAGGTCCATGCAGGAGAACTCCCTTGGGAGGGCGGATTCCAATGGTGTCGAACATATCCTTGTGTGTCATGGGGAGAACAACAGCCTCAATCAACTCTTGGATTTGTTGATCTGCTCCTCCAATGTCACTATACTCTTCTGTAGGGCGCTCATCTACCTCCATAGCTTGCACACGACTATCAAACTCCTCGGGGAGCTTTTCCAAAATGAGGTAGGAGTCCTTGTTGGTTCCTACCAAATCACTGGGCTTGAGCTCATCGGAATCTACAAGACCAGGGACAGGCAAAAAGATGGTTTGACGTGTCGAAGTTCGAACCACGGCAGAACGAGTCTTTCGTTGAGCATCGACATCGGTGGCATCGCCTGCTTCCTTTTCTTCTTCCTCCAAGCCTGGAATTGTTCAGAACAATATAGTAGAGCAGCGGTTAGCACTCATAGATCGATCAACACAATGCATTATAATACAAGGCAATACAATACAATGCAATGCAATGCAACATAAACAATACAATGGAAAACAAACAAGACGTACCATCTTCCGCATCAGGCTCCAACACTTCGACGACATTGGCCACCAAATACGGCAATTGCTTGTTCAATTTGACCTTTTCTTGGTTCTCTCTAATTCTGTCTCGCTGACCTCTCGAATCATGCGTGATACGCTGGACATCAGACTTCATGACACGGATATCATTGTTGATCAAATGAATGCGTTGACGCAACTCGCCGTTGCTCATGTGTCGCGTCTCATTGTCCTCCAACTCTTCGTTGTTGGACGAGCCACCGGCGGGGTCGTCTCCCCAAATATCGTCTCCTTCTAGATCGTTCGAACTCATCTAATACTAATACAATTCTCTCTTTTTGTTGATGAATGTGGATTGTGTAGAGGTTTACTACTGGAGATTGGAGATCCTACCAGCTTGGTTTGTTGACCTTGGCTTGGGTTGTTGTCGTTCGAACGAAGGACAACGATGGAAGAGGAAGTTAGACTGCTTCGACTCAACATTGATGATAACGTCTTGTTAACGCGTATGGTGACATGGCTGGTCGTCCTTCCATCCATCCTCCTTGCCACAACAACCTCCACCCTCAACCACCTCTTCTTGGCACACCACCATGAACGCCTGAAGGAGAATAATGACTACGAGTACAGGTACCATGATGAGAATATCATCCTCTTCCCGACTGTATTTCCTTCTTTCAGGAATTCTTTTATTCTTATCGTGTTCTATAATACAAGCGTTTGTTCCCTTTCATTCCTTCCGACGACTACCACTACCAACCTTTCCATCCATACAGCAACAACATCAACAACAACCTCTCTTTGCCTTTGCCGAACCCCATCCAGCTGCCTCATCGCAACCCATCCGTCGGTATGAAGTCTTACACAAAGATCCCGTCGTGGCCATTGTGGGACGCCCCAATGTTGGAAAATCGGCCTTGGTGAATCGTATTGCCAATGCAGGAACATCCGTCGTGGCCGATGAGTCCGGTATTACCCGCGATCGAACCTACCAAGAAGCCTCCTTTTTGGGAGAAAATTTTACCATTGTCGATACAGGTGGATTAGTATACGATGATAATCCGGATTCCTTGTTTGCCAATGAAATTAAGCAACAAGCCATGGTGGCGATTCAAGAATCGAGTGCGGTTGTTTTTGTCGTCGATGTGCAACAGGGAATCCAAGAGATGGATCGACAAGTGGCCAAGTTTTTGCGACAAGATGTAGCCAAAAAGACTGGTTTGCCGGTGCTTGTGGCGGTCAACAAGTGTGAATCGACCAATTTGCAATCGGAGGATGTAGAGATCTTTCGAAAGTTGGGACTAGGAAAACCGATTCCTGTGAGTGCCTTGCATGGACATGGGGTGGCGGAATTGTTAGAGTCAGTATACGAACGTATTGTGGAAAAGGGAACGGCTCCTGTTGAGGGTTGGGGAACTAAAGCGGCACGATTGGAAGATGTAAAGCGACGAAAAAAGAGTAGAGATCGATGGGAGAATGAAACGGATACAGAATATCGATTGCGCATGTACGGTGTGGGTGTGCATGCCGAGAGGATACAACAAGAGTACGACGATGCCATGGCAGCCTTTGACTCCAAAGATAAACCACGAGAGATCAGTATCGCTATTGTGGGAAGACCCAATGTAGGAAAATCTTCGTTGTTGAATGCACTATTTGGAGATGAACGAGCCATTGTCAGTGACATGGCAGGAACGACGAGAGATTCGATTGATGTGCTCATGGAACGGCCTGGTGACAACGAAGGCGATCCTTCCACCATGTACCGATTCATTGATACCGCCGGTATTCGTAGAAAGACCAAAGTCAAGGGGTCCGAATCGCTCATGGTCCGGCGAGCCCTGCGGTCCATTCTGCGAGCCGATATTGGTACGTAGGATGTGGTGGTATGGTAGAGCGCCAGCAGAAAGATCAAACATTTGCTTGGACACATCTTTTCCTCACTATGCTCTTTTGTTTGCTTGCTTCTCATTCTTTGACAGCCTTGTTAGTCTTGGACGCAACCGTGGGTGTTACGGACCAAGACCGTACCATTGCCGAAAAGATTGTCCAATATGGAAAGGCCTGTGCAATTCTTTGCAACAAATGGGACGCGGTCGTGGACAAGGATTCTTCCACTTATCAAAAGTCGACGGAATACATTCGCAACGAATTGTCCTTGATTGATTGGGCTCCGATTGTGTTTGTATCGGCCGCGACGGGACAACGGGTCGGGAAAGTGTATGGTCTGGTGGATCAAGCGATCCAGGCGCGTCATGTCCGCATTTCCACGTCGATCCTGAATGAAGTCTTGCGAGACGCCATATTGTGGCAAGCTCCGCCTGTCAGTCGGAAAGGTGGTCAAGCCAAACTCTACTATTGTCATCAAGTCAGTTCCTGTCCTCCCACCATTGTGGTCTTTTGCAATCATCCTCGTCGCATCAGTGACAACTACCGGAGGTATTTGGATCGCAAGTTCCGTGAATCATTGGAGGGATTCGAATCGACACCTATTCAATGGATTTTCCGAAGTCGACGACGGCGTGATATTTTGCGGGAACGCACCTTCAATGGAGATCCTGGTGATGGAGGTCGTTCCGGAACCAGCAATCCCTATCCACATGCCCAGTAAAAAGTCATTGAGACGCTATGAATGCTTCCCTGCATGCATGTATGTATGGGACTGGCGGTTGGAGGAAACCATATCCAATTGTACAAAACAAAGAAACAACCTCGCTATAGCATAGTAGCTTATTACTAGAGTATAATATTCTCCAATAATCAAATCTCCTGTTTAGTGTTTCAAAAAAGAAAGATCCAAGGCATTGAAATCAAAGTTGTTGGCTTCCAACTGCTTGTAAATTCGTTCCAAGGCCAAATGCTCTTCCAACCCGGGATCTTTGTCCCACATACCTGTCCAAGCATGCTGTTCCATGGGATTGGGACCCAATATCCATCCAATAAAGAGATAGAGTCCGAGCAAGGACATGTCACGCCAAAAAATCTTGTCGTTGAGCAATTCGGGGATTCGTTTGTAGCAACCGTAGGGATCGAGGCGGTCTAGGACGGGGTTGTCAATAATGACGTTGGAGAACATACCATACTTTCGTTTGGGTGGAGTGTCGGGTGTAATTGGACCATTAGGATCTGGCTCCATGGGAGGGAAGGGTCTCGGCTTTGGAAAGTAATCGGGGGTGCTGCTTTCGTCCGAGACGGCATGGAGAGGAGTCGGTCGATTCTTAATATTGGCAACAGCACTGCCCAAAGCAACAATGGGTAGAAACGCCCACGTTGTGTCGATAAAGGCAAGACAAGATAACAGAAAGAGTATTCTACATTTCATGTTCTGGTGGACAGTGCGGTGCACTCTTTTTGCCTTGTATGAAAAAGTGACCCAAAGAAGAGATGGCTGCCCATTGCCCATCTCCCAACGACGGTCTGTGCGTGGTCCATTGTATTGCAAAAGTCGAGTCATATGAGTCGCATCGACTATTCTCGGAGACAGTCTCTGTGACGTCACGTTGTGGGACACAAGACACAAGCTACGAGTAGTGCAGCTCGTCATCGTCGACGGTCACGCAGGCTTCCAGATTCATCATCTTTCCTTCTCGTCGTCGCTCGTCGTCGTTTCTCATAAATTCTCAAAACGACGACCACGACACAACAACAACAACAACCTACGGTAGCGATTACTACTCCTTATCCTTCTTCATCATGATTACGCTTCTGATAAGCACCGTTTGGTTCCTCATCAAAGCCTTTGTTGCAATCTACGTCGCTGCGATTTTGTTGGGCGCTCTCGTCTCGGTCTATCAAGAACGCAAAATATGGCAAAATCCTAATTTGCCCAATCTCTCGGTTTGGGGTATGATCAAGGTTTACATTATGAACGTTCTCTGGATGGGTGCCTGTACTGTGGGTGTTTTGATGACTCCAGTGTACTGTCTTGCGACGGGATCGCAAAAGACACGTCCTTGGGCACATGGTGTCGTCGAAAATTGGGTGGGAGCCAAAATTGCCGATCTCATGGTGGCTCCGACCGTTGTGCATGGAAGGGAGAATATGCCAGACTTGTCCAAGGGAGACAAGCCTGCGCCAGTCTTTATTGCCAACCATGCATCGCAAGCAGATATTGCTGTCGTCTACCATTTGCAATCGCAATGGCGTTGGATTGCCAAATCCAGTGTCATGTTTTTGCCAGGTGTCGGTCAACTCATGTGGTTGTCGGATCACGTCTTTATTGATCGTGTCAAAAAGGCCTCGGGCAACAAATCCTTTACCGGTGCCCGACACTTGTACGTGCATTCCAAGGAATCGCTTGAAGAAGGAGTTCCCATGTTTTTCTTTCCCCAAGGAACACGTCGATTGGGGGAACGACTCCCCTTTAAGGATGGAGCCTTCAAGGTCGCTTTGGAGAGTGGAGCTCCTCTCATTCCTGTCAGTTTGGATATTCCCTTGACGGCCTGGAATTCCATGCATCCCTTTGTCAAGGCTCCTCCTGTCGTCATTACGGTACACAAACCCATTGAATCCAAAGATAAAGAATTGGAAGCATTGAAGCGAGAAGCCTTTGACGTGATCTACAGTGTTTTGCCGGATTTTTCCAAACAGGGCAAGCAAAATTAATATCATCTACCGATAGTATTGTTGATCAACTTATTTGTTATGGACAATGGAGTGTATTTCCTCTAGGGGTATCGTAGCAGAGATGAATGGCTATGAAGCAACAACAACTTGTTGCTTCTCGTTGTGAAATATTTGTTCATTGTAGGCACGGTACACATAACACACTAGAGTTGGGATGTCGATGGAGCCCTTTTAGGTTCGACGACTTGGCAGGGAAACTTCGGGATACCAGGATACCCACGACCAACCTTGTTGTTGCTCCTGTTGTGACGACGATGCAAGAGTATGTTCTATCGTTCCTTCTCCCGACGATTGTTGACCACTATGGTGTTCTTCAGGAGACCGACTCGTTTCCGATGTCTGTGGTGGTCGTCCATCCCCCAACAACAAACCAACACCGACTCCCATGGCAAAAATGGTGGCAGCAGCATGGACCAAGAAGTATGCGACAGAAACAAACCAATCCATCCACCAAGAAAGCAAGGCGGATATAGGAATCCCTTGGGAATAATTTGGGATGAGGAATGATGATATTGTTGTTGATGTTGTTGTGTGGTTTGACCACCACATCATGTCTTGTAGTAGTAGTTCTGCTGCTGAAGAACTGCTCTCTTGTCCTGTCATGACGAGTTTGGGAAGGAAGGATATAGCAGGTCTATCCAACGGAATATAACTCCTCTGATCTCGTGTTTCTCTCTTCTTGCCTCTTGAAAGCCAACAAAGTAGCAGTGAGAGCCAATGGTGGTTTGTAGTGACACCTTGGTTGTCACGAAAGAAGCGAGAAAAAATGGCTCTCCCATCAACAAGGCATTCACCCTTGATTCACGAACGGGATAGCCTGGACTGGCGTTGCAGCTGCCAACCGCGAGCTCTCCCCTTTCCCCTTCCAACAACAACTACAACAACAACAAGTACAACAACAACAACTACAACAACAACACAACACAAACAGCACCATGGCCGAGTCAGACGAACAAATTGCCGAGTACAAGGCACAATTGGCAAGCATAGAAGAACTACTACAAGCTTCTCCAGACGATGAATCACTTCTCTCTCTCAAAAAGGATTTGGTTGAACTTCTGCAACTAACAGCTGGACAAACCTCCACCACCGAAGAGACTCCCCAACCCTCCAACGATGAAGAGCCTGCCGCAGAAGAATCATATCCTGAACTTCCCACTACACAGTCCGTAGCGGCAGCAGCAGCTGTACCAACTACTGAAGAGGACGGTCAACCCGCCGAAGCAGCAGCCAATACCTCCTCCGATCCACCCAAAAAGAAACGCAAAAAGGAGGCTCTCGGAGACTTTGTCGTCCCTCCCCATCTCATTACCAACGAGCAAGACACGGAAGCTGAAAAAAAACGAAAACGCCGTGCCCTCAAGGCTCTCAAAAGTCAACATCGCGAAAAACGAAAAGAATACGAACACGATCAAAAACAAAAGTCTTGGAAGTCCTTTCAAAAAAAGTCGGGGGGTGCAGGTGCAGGGAGTATGTTTCGGACACAAGAGTCGGTCAACGATCGCGTGGGAGTCTTGTCCAAGAAACAAAAGACAGATTTTGGTCAACGAACGCGGCATGCAAAACAAGGATGATTGGAATAAGCGATAGTACAGTAGTAGTCATAGTGGTCAATATGCAATTGGTTTACTAAAGTTCATTTTGTGGCTGGTTTTTCATACATTCACAACAATACATTATTCGCCGTCTTTCATTCACCCTCGTACTTAGCCCAAACGTTCTTGAAGAACATTCACTTGATGCTCAAACACATCCAACTTGGCCAACAACAAGTTCATTTGCAATTGTTGCTCCTTGGATTCCCCCAAGAGTCCACCAATTCGATTGTTGGCTTCCTCTTCCTTGGTCCTTGCCATCTCGGTCACCTTTTTGATGATTCCTTCCTTCATGCGGTTCGCCTTTTCCAAGGTTTCAATCTTGGCCTCGAGGGCTTTGATCTTGTCGTTGGCCTCGTTGACTTCCAATCGATGTTGCACAGCGCGTTGATTGGCTTCGTCTTGTTCAGTGTGCATGTTGATTTCCAATTCTTGGACCTTGTCGGTAGCTTCGGTCAATTGCGTGCTCAACTCAGTTACCTTGTCCTCGCGAGCTTTCAAATCCGTTTGCAGTTGTTCGACCTTGGTATCATGTTCTCGCTTCAATTCGACGCGTTCCAATCGGGCTTGTTCCTGCATGTCCAAGAAGAGTTCGTGCTTGTCACCCATTCGACGCATCTTGTCTTGCAACTCCAAGTCTAGCTGATCCATTCGATCCTTCCCCTTGTCCAACTCTTCTCGAAGCACCTCCCGGTCTAGCTCCAAATTCAACAGATCATTGGCAATCTTGTTGATTTCCTCGTCGTGTCCTGCCTTGAGCGATCGGACGTAGCTACCATAATCTCGCTCCATGGCACGTCGACGATCCACAAAGTCTTCCTCCAAACGAAGAGAGACACGTTCGGCAATGGGAATCCATTCCTGGGCCGTTTCCAGGACCGTCAAGATTTCAAACTTCTTGGTCAAATCCACAATGCGTTTGGCTAGATCGACGGGGCGTTTCTTGTCGAGGTCACGGACAAGAGCAGCATCAGGGGAATAGGACAATAGTAGACCCACAATCTCAAGAGAAGACCCTGTTTGAGTGGCCACATGGAGAGGTAGCTGCTTCTTCTTTTCTTCGCGAATTGTCACGGCGCTGGCGTACGAATCGAGCAGCGATTGGACAGTTCCCACAGGAGTCGTTGGAAAGGCACAGGCATAATGCAAAGGCAACCAACCATCATGGCCTGGCATAGAAGCAGCCTCAGGGTTGGCTTGTACAATCCGAGCGATCAATTCCTCGGGAGCGCCCTGGCGGCAGGCATGGTGGAGCAGATAGTTGCCTTGGCAAGAGGCGTCAAAGGCGGGAGACGAAGAGAGAAAGGGAATGTTGGCAACTTGTTCGTTGTGTTCGAGGTAGGCGTACACAGTAGCCCATCTCTCTTGATCCACCAATTCATACACACAAAGATGGCTAAGATCAATGGTGGTGACCTTGTCTTCGACAGGTTCGACACCCAACAACAAGAACTGCTTGTCAAGTGCTTCCTTCTCGAGAGGACCTGCGGGTTTGATACGATTCACATAAACTTCGAATGTCTCTTCCCCCGCTGCATATTCAATGGATAGATCCACTTTGTCAGTGGTAGTTCGTTCTAGACATACAGTAGACGCCATGGTGGATTTGCTTGGATGCTATCGTTGTATGGGCACCTTGGGAACTCAACGTTCCGATCTCTTGAAAAATGTGGCAGCAGGTCGGACCATATTTAACGTATCTTAACGGCAAAGGCCTAGGATATTGGAGGAAGATCGGCGGCCGTTCCCACCTCGCAGCATGCTTGATAGGCTAATTACACGACTGAACTACTCACATTATTGTTTGCCTCCACCGCTACTCTAGAGAGCGTCGTCGGAGAAGAGAGTTTCATACATTGAGGAGAAATCATACTCATAAACTCCAACCTTAACTATAAATCATATTTTCATTGGTAGCCAATTTTATTTGACAACGTAATCCCACTCCCTGAATCTAGAAGAACTTGAGTGCCTTTCGTTGGAGAATGAAAAGGGCCAACAGACGGAATCCAACGAAAAGAGCAAGGAGGATGAGCCAGTTCCACCATGTTTCGTCCTCGTCAGCATTGATATTATCCAAAAGACCAGCACATGCGAAGTCAGCAGCCTCACTTCCGCAACCATCTCCAAACTCGAGGACCAATACGATACGAACAGCATAGGTCAACGAACACAAATACTGAGCCCATCGCAACCAAGAGGGGATCAATTCAGGGACGACGAAGAAGCCGGCAAACAACATTTGAGGGACAAATAGGATCGGCATCATTTCTTGTCCCAATTTGGCATCTTCCACCGCACATCCCAACATGACGGCCAAGGCTGTACTGGACATGGCCAACGCATACTCCACGAGATACATCATGAAAAAGTCCGCACGGAAGTTGATCAAGAAGTAAGTGATCAGCATTTGAATGAGGATTTGCAAAGCCGTGACGACAGCCTCCATAGTCAAACGGGAAACAAAGTATGCAGCGACCGAGTAGTGGTCGGTCGAGTATTCCCTGAGGAAAACAGGACGCTCCTCAGGAAATGCCAACAAGGCGGGCTGGGCAGTACCAAACATTCCCATCATGGTAACCATGATCAAGGCACCAAATTGACTGTTCAAGTTCTAAAAGAACGAAGGTGAGAAGAAGTGGACCTTGTATCTATCAGCGTACTGGTGGGATGAACTTACCGAAGGTTGGGCCGAATCGGCAGCACCGACATCATAGAAAATAATACCGACAAGAGTACCCAAGAAAATAGTCAAACCAAACCTGGCACCAATAGATGCAGTATCACGTTGCAAGTTTCTGAGTTCACGGGCAAACAGAATCGAAAGTTGTGTTGCAAACCCAACTGGCCGATGGTCCACTTTTCCGGCCAAATCATTTTCAGTCATGGTGATACCGAGCGAATCCTTTCCTTCCACCTTTCCAGTAAAAGCCTCTGGTAGGTCTCGTGTGTCCTTGATAAAGAAGCCCTTTTGATCCAATTCATCAATGGGGACGGCTTGAGCAACATACATAACCCAGTCGGCAGGGTTGTACTTCAGGGGAAGGGGATGTCCACGCTGTCCAAAATAATCACCAACAGCATCAACACTGCCATTGTACATGACTCGACCCTTGTTGAGAAGCAACAAACGGTCAAACGAGCTGAAAATCTCGGAAGAAGGTTGGTGAATGGTGAAGAGAACACTGGCTCCGGCATTGGCCACCTTTTTCAACACTTGGCACAACTGAACGGCACTGAAACTATCCAAACCAGAAGTAGGTTCATCAAGCTGCAGAAGTTGAAATGGTGCTGTGTCAGCGAATAATCCATATAAAACTGACATGTTTCAAGCAAACGACCACTTACGAAAACCATGGCAGGTCGGACGACCAATTCAGTTCCCACAGAAGTTCTCTTTCGTTCACCTCCAGAAATACCCTTGAGAAGAGCACCACCGATATAGGTATCGGCACAATGTGCCAATCCGAGCTCCACCAACATTTTGTCTACCAGTTTGATCAAATCCCTTGCAGGAGTGGACCTGGGCAATCTCAATTTGGCCGAGAAATGAATGGCTTCGCGAGGGGTAGATGTGATCTGCAAAGAATCATCTTGAGCCACAAAGGCAATGTGCTTTCTAACCTCAATATCTGTAGGGTTCACACTGTAGTTATTCAAACGAACATCCGAATCAATCTGAACACGTCCTCGCGTCGCAGCTCTTCCAGCCAAAATATTGAGCAAACTGGTCTTTCCAGCACCACTGGGACCCATAATGGCAGTAGTTTCACATTCTGGAACTTCACCCCACACATTGTCCAACAACTGTCGGTCGGGATCTTGGGCTGTCTTTCCTTTCTATAAAACATTACAAAAAAGACGGAAAGATCACACTGTGAGAGATTCTTGAGTGACCAAATGTCTGTTTGAGTCACTGGATCAGTGACTTACCAAAACCATGTTGACATTGCGCCACAATAGGGTCTTTCCATCACGAGGAGCAAATGGGTCAGCACTTGAATCCAAGGCACTGGCTTTTCTGGAGATGCGAGGGTGTTTGCCTGGGCTTTTGACCTCTGGTTCTTCGCTCTCGGCGGCAAATTCCACTCCATTCTTTGGGCCCTCTTCGAGATCCTTTGTGGCATCGTCCAAGGACTTCTCAACAGCAGCGGCAACCTCTTCCAAGGTTTGTCCAGCTTCAGGCTTCACTTCGTTGATGGTCATTTTGCTGTCGTTCTTGACTTGTTGAATCTTTCAATGGATGGCGACCGTCCAAAAAAATAATGATGTGCAAAATAGTAATGGAATCCCTCTTGGAGATAAACCTATTGGCGCATCGCCGGAGGAGGGCGACATGACTGTGACTCGAATACGAGGTATTTCACTGTGCCCCTTCAGTACCACATACCCCCCAGAACAACCGGGAAGACCGAAAGGGCCGGACGTGGAAGTCCGAAAACTGCTTCCAAAATTCTTGTGGCGCTTTTCTTAGTTCGTCAACCACGTCAGTTTGAATGCGTTGGCTACGCAGCACGACTGCGACAGTGTACAACGGTACTAGTAGTCTTTTGTAGTATAGACTTAAACTACTATCGGCTATAGGTTCTCTCGCACCTGCTGGTGCTGGTGCAGTATCTCTGTAGGTACTCTTCTCGACTTCTTGTGCTTGACAAGAGAGACAGCTTTTTCAGTCGATATTAAGGTTGACTTGTTCATATTAGATTGCATAGAACGGATCATCATGTCTTCAAGATGTTGGAAAGTTCTATTCTTCTGATAGCCCACTACCTAGGTAGCGTGCTATAGTAAATCCTAGAACATCTAAAACATGAATCTAAACATGAATAATATGAAATCTACAGGATCTGCACCAACACCGTTCCTTCCAAGATGAGTCATTCACCCAAGGGCGGAGGAGTAGTCAGATCCATGGTTGCTTTTGCATATTTCTGTCACCAATATTGGAAGGGCTTTGCCCAACAAAAAACGCATTTCAAGACTTGTGTTTCCCAATCTTCCTGAATCATTGCGACAAACAAGGTCGCTCACATGTGTCTTCAGGCAATGACAAAACAATTCTATACAAACTAAAATATGTGGGGATGGGATTCCCTCAATGTCCTCCATTCAAGATCATTGACAGGTAAACAGTCCATACGAGGAAAACAAGGTTGTCGTACAGAACTCGTAGCTCTGGTTTGACAAATGCAATGTTCACAATGGTGGCCGGAATCCACAACTTCCCTGTGAAAGCGGTAGGAACAGGAAACGTGTAAGACCACAGCAGCATTTCCAATGGTTGCACAACAACTTGCATTTTCACAACTTACAATTTTGTATCAGAGAGTACATATATTGCTTTTCCATATCCTCCCTGATTCCATCAATTCCCCGAAGCTCCATAAAGGCCAGACCCGAAATAATCAACGCCAAAAGTGCTGGAGCCTGAATGAATTGATCGATGAATACTTTGACTGTACGTTTAGAAGTAGAAACAATGAAGTGAGTTGATATCATAAGAAACACAAAGATTCGCTTCACAAATTGTTTCCCCAAGACAACAATGTCGTACCTGCTGTTGTCCATGTCCATGGTTGTGGTGTAGGCGGCAATGTGCGATCGAGCCAGTCATAGTAGTAATGTGTCCAAGGTGCCCCCATGAGTCCAAAGGTGGAAAATCGTAGTATCCTCCATACATTCACCCAATGATCGTACGGTATTTGTCGCAAATGCTCTACCATTTGGGCCCCAAAGTCTGCCAACCCCATGAGAATCAATGCTGTAATGCTCTTGACGATGAGAGGTCTTCGCTCCAAGGCACTGTAGTATACCAGCCAAATTTGCATCAAGCAAGAAGGAGGGCGTTCCCAGAAAGAATCCCCTTCTGAGAATGTGCTTGTACTATCATCATCACATGTTTGCAACGTGGCGTAGCTTTGTTTCTCCACATTGGAAAGGAGAGACAGAGATTCTTCATCAAACTGTGATGATACGGAAGTCCGAGGACTTGATTCTGGTGACATGTTGTTCTCTTGGTCTATCCGCTACAATGGATGATTCTTTTGCAACGACTCTTTGTGCTGTTTGTCCACAGAACCGGAAGTGCACTACAAGGCTGCAAGTTGTGTCGTGAGAGAGACCTCGAATCGGTTCTTTCCACAACACACACCACCTCTCCTTGTTGTCGAATACGAAGTCGACTTTTTCAGAATCCAAAGACTGTTTTCACGCCAACGGCGAACTCTAAATTAATCCTCGTATTGCGCGCCGGCACTTGTATGTCTGGCTATGTTATCATACGATTTCAGTATAGGCGGGCTCGATCCAAAGCTCGACTGGCGTGGATATAACCAATCAATTTCATCTTTCCGCTTGCCAAATCTCGCAATCTAGAAATACTACGAAATACACATGGTACTCCGACCCTACACATGAACGAATGCGAAGAAATGAATGGGCCTCGCTGTTGTAATTGGGCGACAGGGCCCATTCCTTACGCGTTGACGATGTCACATTTTCGTCATGGAATGAGAGCATCATTTAGGAATCTTCCTGTTGATGAGCGAAATGTAGTGTCATCGAGGAAGGAAGTCGCCTTGGCATCTCTCCGACTGAGACTGTGGCATCAATCAATATGAACCCATCGTTTGATCTTCGTATCTTTCTCTAGCAAGTACGAGTCGGAAAACTGATACTATGAACTATTGGTATGTTGTCTATTCACAAATGTAGTCCAAATTCCACCAACTCCAACCATCACTGGCAACACAGTCGCCACTGGCGCAGCTGGAATCCCAGAAGCAGGGACATCCAGTTTCCACTTCGCCATCAGCCGTAGCACAAGCATCCCATACGCACACGAGGTCACCGGCGCAGTCCGAATCCTGCTCGCATGATCCTTCAATGCATGTCTCGGTCACTCCACCGTTGGTGATG
Source organism: Nitzschia putrida (assembly GCA_016586335.1). NCBI lineage: Eukaryota > Bacillariophyta > Bacillariophyceae > Bacillariales > Bacillariaceae > Nitzschia > Nitzschia putrida. The sequence goes on along the minus strand of BLYE01000027.1, from coordinate 65,130 downwards.
CAAGCATTCTCGACACAAGAACCAGACAAGCAAAGCTCAGGGTAGTCCTCTTCGCAAATGGTTCCTCCCACGGATCCTTCGACACCGATTGCAGTGGGCAAGGTAGCATACAAGGCATCCACTCGAGACTTGTAACTCCAGGTCTCACCCGACATGGTGTGAGCATACGTGTTCCAGTCTTCCACGTCGGCATCAAAAGGAACGTCATCGGCGTATCCTCCATAGTACACATTGCCAGAGTCCTCTCCAATGAGAACATTGAATCCATAATGTACCGAACCGGATCCAAGGACAGGGAGGTATGGGACAATGTCAAGTCCAATGCCGTCACCACTGTCCTCTCCCTTCCAGTTAACGAAACGGTAGAAGCGGTTGTTATCCACTAGTCCACATCCTGCATCCATAGCTCCTGGTTGTCCGAAAGTAACAACAAATGGATTCATGCTGTAAGTAGTGACAGCCACCAAGTTGGCGTTGGCTCCTCCTTGAGAGTGTCCAGTCAAAACCAAACAGTCGTCGGGGTCCGAACAGCTGTTTACACAGGCAGACAAGTCAGCAATGGCATTGGTGTAGGGAACAGTTGACAAAAATTCGCCGTATCCAGCACGGGCTTCACAAAATTGACCAGACGTATGGTCGTTGTCCTTGTACACGCGCATGCTTCCCAAGTCGACGTTCTGTAACCAATCATCCAAATCACTGGTAGTTCCACGGAAAGCCATGTAGCATCGGCCGTCCTTGTGAGCCACGACGGCTTGATCAGGTTCCTCGTTGTACCACTTGATAAAATCGAAATCAGGATGAGCAAAGTTACCGTTTCCAATAGAGTAGGTAGAAATGTCTTCGTAGGCGAGAGCAGAAAGCTCAGCAGCAACCTTGGTGACGGTGAGAACATATTCGTCCAACACAAGCGAGGGCCAGTCGGATCGAGCAGCTTGGGCCGCCACTGCCGTGAAAAGAAGAGTCCAAAGACGGTTCATGATATGTTGTTTTGGATCTTTTGACTTTCAAATTTGTGAGCCAGGATCTTGTTCATCTTGTGAGATCATCATCTGGTAAAAGTATCCGGTGAAGGTGATGCCATACAAGAGAGTGTGTAGCAATAACAGTAAACCTTGATGGGTAGCATCCGTTATTTCGATAACAGCGCGTAGGATTTTGATCCAAAGAATTCTCCTGCATTGAATTTCCGTGAATCTGACGCCACTGGAACAAAGGGGGCTATTGGAAGTTCTGGTTTGTGATGCGGTTGTGATGTGTATTTAACGAGAAACTTAGAATCTTTCTCGAATGATTGACACGAAGTGTCTTGTTGTTGACAATAGAAGCCGCATATTATGAGAAACTCTCTATAATTCAATTTCCTTCCATCACAATGAACACACGTGTTGGCATAATAACCAACTTTTGACTATTTAAGGCTCACCCCATCAACATTCGACTTGGTGGTTACGGCTTGGATTGGTTTAATACGGTGGTGCGACGACCGTGAACCCACCAAGAGCCAGTGGCAGCTAGATTGACTCCTCTTCAATGTGGCAGTAACACTTGTAGCTCTGACACAAAGAGCGCCTCTGATGGAGGGGCCCAACACAACGGGCGTCGTCATGGTTCCGACATCAGGAAAAAGTGGCGTACGTCGACTTTCAAAGCCTTCGCCCCTAATCAAGAAGGGCGTCCGACCAATGCCAAATGGCGATAGCATCTGATGGTATCAGCGTTTTGTGACAGAACATGTCAGCTCATTCCTTTACCAGAGGTTGTTTAACTGAATTGGATACGATTCTGAAATCTTTTTTGGAAAAACTCCGCTCACAAAATTGAAATTGGAAAAAGCAAGAAACATGAAGTTCTGTGCCACTACTCTCGCTCTCCTCGCCTTGGCTTCCCCACTTGCCCAAGCGGCTCGTTCGGATTGGCCTGACCTTGTCCTAGATGAGTATGTCCTTACTATTTCTCAGGTTGCTGCTGACCTTTCTGCTCTTGCCTATGAAGACATTGCAACCTATTCGGTTGGTGATGGCAACTATGCTCACCCCGACTATGACTTTATCCGCTACTACAACGAGGAGCCCGACCAAGCCGTTGTTGCCCAAAAGGATGGGCGATGCTACATGGCGTTTCGTGGTACCACCAGTGATTTGGATGACTGGATGCAGAATGTGGACTTGGGAGACATGAACGTCTACAAAGACAACGACTCCACTTCTGGATTCTTTTGCGAGGCCCGCGCTGGTTATGGTGAATTCTTGTCCACCAGTCCCTACAGCAGTGCTATTGCGGACATCACCTCTTGTGTCAGCAGTTGCTCTGACGCCAGTGATTGTTTGATTCTAACAGGACACTCCCAAGGAGGAGCCAACGCCAACTTGGCGGCTGTTACCACCTACAGCATGAACCCATTGGTAATCACCTTTGGACAGCCTGGTGCCATGGATGCAGGATGTGGACTCGTGGACAATACGCGCTACTACCGCTATGTCAACTGGAAGGGAGAAGACAGTGGTGACGGCATTGGAATCGACATTGTCCCATATCTCCCTGTCTTGGGATCTGGATCCGTGCAATATGGGTTCAACATTCTCATTGGAGAGGATTCTGGCAATGTATACTATGGAGGATACGCCGACGATGTCGAGTTCTCCTCGGATGTGGAGGACTGGAACACGTACGCTCACACCATGTCAGGTGAGACCTGGAGCTACAAGTCTCGAGTGGATGCCTTGTATGCTACCTTGCCCGCTGCAATTGGTGTCGAAGGATCTGTGGGAGGAACCATTTGCGAAGAGGACTACCCCGAGCTTTGCTTGTCTGGTTCTTGTGTCGAGAATGCTTGTATCACCAACGGTGGAGTGACTGAGACATGCATTGAAGGATCGTGCGAACAGGATTCGGACTGTGCTGGTGACCTCGTGTGTGTGTGGGATGCATGTGCCACTGCTGATGGCGAGGTGGAAACTGGATGTCCTTGCTACTGGAGTTCTAGCTGTGCTAGTGGTGACTGTGTTGCCAGTGATGGTTGGAGTTGGTGGAACTTGGACTACATTTGTGAGTAATCCTCGATCAACAAATCGATCTATGTGGTGGAGCAACTACAGTACTCGTAATACGTAATGCAGTAGATGCACGTTTGAGCTATTTTTCTGTACGTGACTGTATCGGGAATAAAGTATCTTAGGCGGAATTGCAACCAGCAAATCCAACAATTTTTTTTCCGACAGCAAAACGTCAACTGCGGGGCGGCCAAGCGTGGAAACCCATTGCTTCAAGTCAGTTCGTATACGCATTTTTTGTCGGCTGTTCCTCCTTTACGCAACAAACACGACCTTAGTACTTCTTTCACTTTGTTATTTTCATCGAAAACAACACAAACAACAAAATGTCGAAACGTCCCTTGGCTTTGAATTCACTAATGTCCAAGAAGGCCAAATTGGATGACCGTACCTCGGAACCTCAATCCCAACCTTCAGCATCCAAAAATCCCTTCCTCAGTCGCCCTGTGCAACCGGAGAAGGCTCTCCAGATTTTCCTCACGCAAGCCCGGAATTCTGCTCGCAAGTATCTTCCAAACTCCACCAAATTGCCCATCTCTAAGCCATTTTGTGAAGTCGAGGCTCGGATTGGTGTCCTTACAGTCAATCAGCGTCGTGTAACAACCAGCGGAGCCAAGCGGGTACAAGGTTCTGTTGCACATGCTTTTGATTGTACCAATCTTCAACAGCAGCCTTCGATGCAAGCGGGTGTCAGTCGGAGTCATTATGTCAAATGGACCCAGAACGGTCTCAGCGACGTTGGGCCTATCACCACGGCTTTGGGTTGTGTCGTTCAGCCTCAAATGTCCCACAAGGAGGCTTTGGCCATGGTGAAGCGTGACTTGCATGAACATGAGTACACCGAGACAGTCTTTGCAGGATACCCACAAGATCGTCGCATTTGCTTCCCAGGCGTTGTTGATGCCCAACACCCCAATCCAACCAAACCAGGTCAAATGGAATACAAAGAAAAGCTTCAACAGATGGATCTCACCCTGCCCGCTGCAAAATACGACATGCGTATTGGTTTGGCGAGTGAAAAGGTGGTAGACCCTGCCGTCACCTCTGTGCCCCAAGGCTGGACCACTCATCGCATCAAGCGTCGTCGAAGTTATAGCCGCAGGGATGGAAACATTGCCTGGCAAATCGATGTCACTGAAATCACAACCACCCCTCGTTCTGATCTCACCAAGAAAGCTGTGTCGTACGAAATTGAAATGGAGTTGCAAGCCAACAAAATGTTGCAGCTCATCAACGAAGAGTCCCAAGAAAAGGTGGCTAGCATGACCAAGGCCATGAGCCAACAGCTCTGGTGGATTCTATCCCAGATCAATCCACTTGATGAGACCTTGGATGTAGAAGAATACCTTCAAGAACACCCCAATAAGAAGGCGGTTCAATTGGCTCTTGCCACCTGCGGTGCCCTTCGCAAGTTCATGGAACACCCCCCGCAACCACAACCCATGAAACCTGAATTTTTTGACTCACCATTGGCCAATCCACACGAGACACCTTCCCCCGCGTTGGCGAATGTCAAGTTTTGCGGTTGCATGCCCGTCAACTTTTCGCGTCACAACATTGAAGACATTCAAACAGCCCCCGAGAATGGGTACTTTTTGAGTGAAAAAACGGACGGCGTCCGCCATTTCATGATCTTTACGGGTTTGGACACCGCTGTTCTTGTGGATCGGGCCATGAAAGGGAAACAAGTGATTCCCTCCAAACATGTGGCACCCGGGACGGATCCAATGGCACACGTACTTCATCTTATAAAGCCGGGAACTGTCTTGGATGGTGAAGTTGTCATGCATCGGGGTGTTCCAGGGAAACATCCAGCTCGTCCCATCTTTATTGTGTTTGATGTGCTAGCCATTGGGCCTACTGAGGCGATTCTGCATCTCCCCTTTGAACAGCGTTTGCAGCACTTGAGAAAAGCGACCTTCCGTACCCCAACCGCTCAATCCGACATGTTTGCCCCCGAATCGGTCGGCAAGCCCAATATTACCTTGCCGCTGGTTCGAAAAAATTTTGTGCACCGGACCCAGTTGGCCGATCTCCTCCATCACGTTGTGGAGGAAAAGGGAACACGCTCGTTCCGCAAGTTGCCAATCCACAACCATCTTACGGATGGAATCATTTTCCAACCCAATCTGCCCTATGTATGCGGAACGGATACACGCCTGTTGAAGTGGAAGTACTTGGATACAGTGACCATTGATGTAGAAGTGTTTCCATCGCATGGGCACGGTCTTGGAGATGAGGACGCTCTGTCGGTGGGTGTCATGGGGAATGAGGGGACATCGATCGATATGAGCCGTTACGTGTTGTTGCCCAAGAGTGAAAGGTTCCGCTTGGAGGCCGATCGTGCCGAGTCGGGAGGTCGCATCGCCGAAGTTGGATTTGATCCAGAGACAGGGGAATGGTACTATCTAACCATGCGTCCTGATAAGGTGGACCCCAACCACATTTCTACCGTGCTGGGAACCCTTCTGGAATTATCCGAGTTCTTGACAACAGAGGAATTGCAGTATCGTATGAATGTTCCTCCTGGACAACGGGATACCTATCGCAAGGATGTTCGACGCATGTTGCATCAAATGTTGGACTATCAAAAGCAGAGTCTTAAAAAGTAACCCAATAAGTTCACATCCTACTATTGCCGTAGAGTATGACTTTTTTGTGATGTTTGGAATCTAATACTTCAGTTCTTTGTTGTTGAGCGTGAGTTGGAACGTTGCGTCCATTTGGTGACGCATCATACTTCCTTCCTCAATTCTCGTATTTTGACAGACTATATACCCCCAGTGGGACTTTCCGTAATAGGCTTGCCAACAATCTGTAATCTTCCACAAATGGCCTTCTCCTTGCCAGTAGCATACAAATCCACCGTCATTGCGCAGTTCTTGGATCACGTTTTTCAGGTCATACCTACCCCATGTTCCCTTGTCACCATACTGAAATTCCATGTACAAGATTCGGCTCCAAATGGGTTTGGCACCCATGAGAAGATCGGGACGCGGTTGATGCAGTCGGAAGAAATGAATGACAGGGTTTTTGGCAGCAGTGAGATGGGAATCTGCCCACTTGGCAATCGTCATTTCTTGGTTGAGTGGAGTCGTATCATGGATCAGTTCGTGATCCTGCAGCGCTGGAAGTTGATCCTTGAGTTGCTTGATGTAAGCACCGCCTGTGTTTTCGAAATCCAAAAGATAGACTTGGGGAGTGGCATCTTTGTGACGGGGATTTTTATAAAACTCAACGTCCGGGAGGCAGGAGCCTTTTTCAATGCGAGCAAAAGCACCATGACTAAGGATGTACAACATATCTTGTGGACTCGTCTCCCCATCCGCATAGCCAACAGTGATGGATGTATATACCTCTTCAGAATCTTTTTGCAACGGAGCAACCCCAACCGCATAGAGCTTTCGCATATAAGCTGTGCTATCTCGACAAACCCGGGCTGTGGCTTTGGTGATGCTGCAGCCTTGCAGATACGGGGCTTGGTTGCAACCGTCCATTGTCAGTTGTTTGCTGATTTGATCCATCTGTTCCTCCGTGCAGACTGCACCAATATTGTTGGTATCACCAGCATTTGCACTGTGATCGCTATATGCACCTCCATTGGAGCCGTCAGCCACAGAAGTTTCTTCCTTGGGTGTCTCTCCCTCATTTGATTGCTCTGATTCCGCCTTTGGTTGTTCTACCTCGGAATTGGCCACGGCCGCTGGAGAGGATTCACCACTTGCCTGTGACGTTTCTTCAGTGCTGGCAACAGTGGTGCCCTCCAAAGCCGCATTGACCGTTTTCTCTTCCACCTTGGGTTGTTCCACTTCCTGGTTTGGCTGTTCCACTGAAACTTCTGGAGACAATGCCGATGAACCACTTGCCCGCAAAAAACCTTCCGAACCTGTGGCAGCCACATCCTCTAAACTACTAGTATTTGCTGCGCATGTTGGGTTCATGTGGTGAATGGCAGCCGTTGCAATTCCAGCCCCAATGGCCAACAAAATCAAAATAACCACGACAAGGGTCGCAAATCCAATTTCCGAATCATTGTCATTTGTTTTCGTATCACCTGATCCAAGTTTGGGGATTCTCCGACGCCGACTCGTAGCCGCTCGCAATTGTCTAGCTCGTTCCGACCAACCAGCCATACTACTTGTAAGTGTAATACACTAGGTACTGTGAGCGAGTGATGAATGAATGGATGAGTCGCAAACAGTTCACAGCTCCACAAAAAGCTGCTGGCAGCAATGAAGAAAGATGCATTGCTGTATTTAAGCCACTGATGAAAAGCCGGGTCTCTTCGCCAAAGACCTCGTAGTTGTCCGAGATCCAAAATATAGACACAAAAATAAATACCATCGATGATGAGATGGTGACGGATGCTGCTCTCCTTCCCGAACAACCATACTACCGGTAGCGCACGTTTTCATACTTTTGGTTGCAGTAGAATAGTACAATAGAATTGTATCAAACGATCAGGGAGGGAGAAAGGAAACACTGTGACTCTCCGCAAAAAAATCATATAATATTATCTGTTGGGAATATAGATGAAACTAGGATGTAAACAAACATATCATATAGCAGGTACGAGTACTGGTATCTAGTATTTCAAGTCTTTCTTGTTGAGTGTTTCTTGGAACACTTGTTCCATTTGATGACGCATCACCGTACTTTCGGGGTGCTTCGTGTTCAGGCATACCACATAACTCCAATGCCGCTGTTCATAGTAAGGTTGCCAACAATCTGTAATCTTCCACAAATGGCCTTCTCCTTGCCAATAACAGGCAAACCCGGCTTCATCGCGAAGTTCTTGTATAATATCCTTCAGCTTGTATTGATCCCAAGTTCCTTTGGAATCATATTGGAATTCCATGTAAAGGATGCGGTGCCAAACGGATTTGGCATCCATGATGAGATCGGGACGGGGTTGGTGAAGTCGGAAGAAATGAATGACGGGGTTCTTATCTTGAGTGAGTTTGGAATCCACCCATTTGGCAATGGTCATGTCCTTGTTGAGTTGCGTGGTATCGTGGATGATTTGATTGTCACGAACACCAAGGAGATGGTCCTGGAGTTGCTTGACATAGGAACCCGCCTTGTTTTCATAATCCAAGAGATATACTTCAGAGCTGGCAACTTTGCGGCCTGGGTTGTTGACAAACCGGACATCGGGAAGGCATGATCCCTTGTCCATGCGGGAAAAAGCACCATGACTAAAGACATACAACATATCTTGTGGACTGGTCTCCTCGTCGGGGAATCCCACCGTGACCGATGTATATACCTGAGGAGATCCTTTTTGTATTGATGCCACACCATATGGACTTCTCATATAGGCTGAGCTATCACGGCAAACGCGGGTGGTAGCTTTGGTGAAACTACAATCTTGGTGAAAAGCCTCCTTGAAACAGCCTTCTGTGGTGAGTTGCGTACTGATATGTTTCAACTGATCCTCGGAACAGACAGGACCAAGAAGATTGCCCAAATTCTTTGCTCGGTCGGCAGCAATAGACACTTGTTTAGGGGTTTCCTCCACCTTGGGTTGTTGCACTTCAACCTTTTCGGGTTGGACGGGTTTTTCTGGTGGCTTGGGAACCGCTTGAATGGCCGTATCACTACTTGCCCGTAGAAGTCCCTCAGAACCTCCCACGACAAGACCCTCCGATCCTGCACTTGCCACACAGTTTGGGTTCATGTTGGTAATAATAGTGGTTGCAATTCCAGCCCCAATGGCCAACAAGATCAAGATGATAATAATGAGGGGTAGACATTCGATATCAAGATCCTGATCACCTCCTGATCCAAGCCCAGGAATTCTTCTACGACGCGAAGCTCGCAGTTGTCTCGCTCGTTCGTTCCAACCAGGCATGATAAAATACGATAGACTTCCGTACGGGTAGTTCTTTGTCAGAGGACAACAGTCCAAGGTCGGCAGCAGTGGCAGACGAATGAGAAATGAGAAAAAATGGATTTGAGGAGGAGGAGGAGGGTCACACCATTTTTCATGTGACAATGTCTTGTTAATAAATACTTGTCTTTTAGGACATCTCGACGACAAATAGACTGGCCGGAATGCCCTCTGCTGCCTTTTACCCCCTCCTTGCATCGCTCCCATGCTGCAGCACGCACAATGATCCAGGCGCAACTCTGGCATTGCTCCTTTCATACAACCCTCGCTCCAAGCAGACTACTGTCCAACGATGAATGCTTCCAAGAGATTGCAACGTAAACCAGCTGCTCGTCGCACAGCAGCTGCTGCACCTACCCCAGCTGCCAGCACATCCATGGCACGCCGAACGGGAGGAGCTTCCTCGTCATCCTCGTCGGAATCCGATGCCATTGTCCTTGGTTTGGTCGGAACCATTATTGCTGCCTTGGTTGTGGTTGGTATTGGAGCTGGTCTTGCTACCTTGTATTTCTGGATGTACCGACCAGAATGTTTGAAGGCCGCTACAGAAGAGGCTGCCAAGGCAGGTACCAGAAAGCTTTGGGAAATGGCCGCCATGTCCAGCGCCTAATTATTAGGGTGGGTTGATCCAGGCCTGTCATTTTGCAAGCCATAGAAGAGAAAGAATACGTTCCAAAAACAAGACGATGTTGGAGGAATAAAGAGGCGATTGAAAACGATGAGAGAGGCTTCTCCTTGCTCGATTGGTAGTTAGCTTTCGCCATGTAAAGGTTTAGTTCATTTTCTATCAAGTTAGTCGAATTGTTGCTGTGGATTCATTTTTTAGTCGAGGCAATCATCGTTGTTGTCATGATGTTATGGGTGATGGTTGGAGTTGGGAGTAGAACATACTAACGTTGGTAGGAGGGAGAGACACACTTTCCGCGTTACGGTGCACGGCAATCCGATGAAGTGTGCACCATCGTGTTATACTCGGCTTCATAGCTCAAGGATAATAATATGGACATTTTACTTAGAGAGACTATCCGTTGCGCAGGCGTTCTCGGGGGGAAATTTCCGAGAGCGTCTAACAAAGGGAGCGATCTCCACACCGGACCTGGTTCCTTTGGAACATGGGATCGTGCATGATTGGCGTCTATCAAGTCGTGATCACATTCTGTTGGAAGTAGTAGTATCATCACAAAGCCTCATTTTCTTGTATCCTAGAATTGTCATATCTTGTTGTTGACTATGCTCTGTCGTATGATTAATATGCTTGCCAGTGTGGCCTTTCTAGGTGCACTGGCCTACTTGATTTGGCACTTTTTGGGTGAACCCAGCAAAGAAGACATCAAGGATGCTCTATCCGATATTGACAGTTGGTCAGATTTCACAGATGTTTTGGGAAATCTCTCGGGTGTTGATTTTGGGGATTTGTTTGACTCGGATCCTTTCCTGAGTGATAACTCTACCAACTCTTGGCCAACGTCTGGATCGGGAGGTTTGGAATTGGTGATTCTCAACGCATTGGATGACACCTGGCAAACTGAATTTGTCAACGCTGTCGACGATTGGGAGAATGGCGACCCTGATGCCTTGACCTTGACCATTCGTCAAGGAGAAGTAGACTACACTTGTACTCAAGTGGATGGTCTACAGAAAGTCTGTAATGCCAATTTTGGAGAGACGGGATGGTTGGGAATCAACGAACTCATCACCACGACCCTCACTGGAGAAATCCAATCCTCGGTTGCCAAGATGAACGAATACTACCTTTTGAATGCCGACGATGATGAAAGACAATATACCATGTGTCACGAGATTGGACATGGATTTGGATTGCCTCACACGTAAGTACTACGAGAGTCAGGCCCCATGAACTGATTGCTTCCACGACATGGATTCTTACGATTTTGTTGACGACGATTCCAGGGACGAGTCCTTCACCAACCCTAGTTTAGGAAACTGCATGGATTATACCAACAAGCCTGAAGAAAACTTGCACCCTGACGAGACCAACTATAAGCGGTTGGTTAGTCTCTATGGCACTGTAGATAGTCGCCGTGGCTTGAGGAGGTCCCTTTCCTCCACTCCTCTTCTATCCCAGGAGCTTCGCGATGAGTATGACGCTGCCGTAGCAGAATTTTCTTCGACCCACCGTTCCTTGATGGAGTCCGAAGAGCACTCGTCGTGGCGCTTGTTGCGTGAACATCAAGGTGGTTCTGTTTACACTCGGCGGTTGGGAGAATTGTACACCATTGAAGTACACATGCTGCATACTCGGGAGTAAGCAAGCAATCCACTCACTGCCGCCATCACTCCATGTTTACACAAATAGAAGTAATGCCTCTTTGCCTTTCCCCGAGGTTTCGATAGCAACATCATAATGCTCAACGATCTTGTTGTGACTCAACTGGGATGCTGCAACATTTTGTTGCCAACCCTCCCAACATAGTCATCGTCTTCGTTAGTGTCGAAGTTGGCTGTCCTCATCGCGGTCGTTGTATTCTGACTGTTGGAAGACTGGATTTTTAGTATGCCGTGTCCTTGAAGAGACCGGCAGAGATTGCTTGTGTGTCCTAGCTAGCTAGACAGTTCCTGGCTACTAGCATTTGCTTTCGCCCGGTCCAGTGTTGGCTCCATGTATTGGAACTTCACGAACAAGATGTTGTGTTGTCGGAGCAATGCAGCGATTCTCGAAGATACCGAAACTCAGTAGAGTACTCGTACTGATCATCACAACACCTCTCTAGTGTTTTCAGATGTATTCGTCGTAGTCGAAACGTCACATTTAGAAGAAGGCAACCGATAGAGTTTCCATCACCCTCCAAGGTCGGAGTTGTAATGGTTTACCCATCTTCTCGGTCACTCTTGATTCTTGCAATGGCATTACTTATTACCGGTACCTTTGCTTGTATCTTGCCATAACGTGTAACATAATTGAGAGTCCAGTCGTGGTGATCAAGACCTCATCATTCTTCTTGGAAGGTCTCCTTGTCGTGCATATCTTGACCCCACTCACATTTTCTTGTCACAAAATTTGAATTGAAACTTCTTGAAAACAACAATAATGAACTGTCGTTGCATCCACTTTATCATCACTATTGCCATTCTTGGCGGATTGGGTTACCTGATTTGGTACCTTGCGGGAGAACCCAGCAAGGAAGAAATCAAGGACAACTGGTCCGATGTATTGGGGGGAAATTTCTCAGGAACGAACTTTGGGGATTTGTTTGACTCGGACCCGTTCCTCAGCGATAACACCACAAGCAATTGGCCAACTTCTGGAACTGGGGGTCTACAGTTGGAAATTTTGAATGCTTTGGATGACTCTTGGCAAACGGAATTTGCCAATGCCGTTAGTGACTGGGACAACGGTGACCCCGACGCATTGACATTGACCATTACCCGAGGAGAAGTTGACAATTCTTGCACTCAAGTGGAAGGCTTACAAAAGGTCTGCAATGCCAATTTTGGGGAGACGGGTTGGTTGGGTATTAATGAACTCATCACCATCACCGCCACGGGAGAGATCCAATCCTCCGTTGCCAAGATGAACGAGTACTACTTGTACAATGCCGGCGATGATGAAAGGCAATATACCATGTGTCATGAAATTGGACACGGATTTGGCTTGCCGCACACGTAAGTACCATGAAATACTTGAGTCTACGCCAGAGTTCCGTCAGATTCCTCATTCTTTGTTTGCATTACTGCAGTGACGAGTCCTTTACCAACCCCAGTCTAGGAAATTGTATGGACTACACGAACAATCCCTCCGAAAACTTGCACCCCGATGAAACCAATTACCAGAGATTGGTTAGTCTTTATGGAACAGTAGGCAGCCGTCGCCGCAGCTTGAGGCGATCCCTCCTTGATACTTCTTCCAAGAAGCCAACCCTGCTATCTCAAGAGCTTCGCGACGAATATGATGCTGCCGTGGCCGAACTTTCCTTTACTCACCGTTCTTTGGTGGAATCGCAAGACAACTTTTCGTGGCGTTTGTTGCGCGTACAGGATGGTGGATCGGTCTACACTCGAGCATTGGGAGAGGAGTATACTCTGGAAGTACACATGTTGCACACTCGAGAGTAAGCCGCCATCAGCGAACTATTGGCACTCACCTACCCATACAGGCATGCATTCATTCACTTATACATCATCATCTGCACAAAATAGAAGTAGTAATGCCTCCCCCTTGTCTTTCATGAGACTGGGTTTCAGAGGGATATTTAGATAGCAAGAAGAAGAACATCATTATTCTCATGGCTGCAACTACTACTACTACTACTAGCTGGAAGCACCAAAGGATTCCATCACTTGTGCCTTGGTCAACTGCTTGTGTTCCTTTTTGGTTTCCAACGTAAACGCAGCGGGCTTGCAATCAATAAAGATTTGTTGGTCGATTTCGAGATCTTTCCAATCGTCCAACCCTCCCGCATTGAAAAAGTACTCTCCGTGTTGCGGACCATCTCCTGTATACTTGTAATAAATAGAAGAGCCACAGGTGGCACAAAATCCACGTTCGGCCCAAGGAGACGATTTCCAAATGGTCAACTGTTGTTGCGGATCTTCTAGGGTGGGATCTTTGCCACCGCGGACAGCCAGTTGCACGCCTCCCGTCCAAGCTTGGCAAGTGCTACAATGGCAGGCACTGACTCCTGTGGTGGATGTGAAGGAGAACTGAACAGCAGAACAAGCGCAATGCGTTTTGAAGGATGTCATTCTTAACTATAAACTGGAACAGGGATGGATGGATATTATGGCAATATCTTTTGTTTTGGGGTGAAGGTGGAAGGAAGTTTGCCACAACTCCAAACGTCTTGTGGGTTCTTGGGTGATCTTTGCGCTTAAAGAAAACGTTTTGATTGGCTTAAATCAATTCTTCCATACAATTCATGTACCATACTTTTCGCCTTAAATACTGTTGCCTTTGTGGCGCAATGGTAGCGCGTAGCACTCCTAATGCTGAGGTTGTGGGTTCGAATCCCATCAAGGGTAACATGTTTCGTTTTGCTCGCCCTCGCGGTCCGCAAAATCCTTTTGCGCGTCGCCTTGCGTGTTCGTGTTTGGCCGGTGATGTAGAATTTGATTGGCCCACAACGAATCTTCCCGAAGCGCCAGGATCCAGGATGCGTGGTGGATTCGTTGTGCTGTTTGTTTTTTCCTCCAACCCGGAGGTGTGCGTGGACACCGTATGATGTGAGTACATTGCCGTGAGCTGCGCGACAGGCCACACAAAAAAATACCAATTTTACGTCTTGGCCAAAACCGCCATTGGCGTAACGTTTTGCATCAACACAACCAATCGTCCACGATTGATCACCAAAGAAACCACACGATTGTTCTGGATTGTTTTATATTATTTCGATCATCATGTCTGCTTTGGTAGTACCCATGAACCCGTTGAGAGCGGGATCTTTCTATGCGGAAGATAAAGAAATGCAACCTATACATTTGGTGGGCAATGCGTCATCGTCCACCGAGGTTGTTAGGGAAGAATCTCCGTCATCGTCGTCGTCTTCTTCTTCTCAGCACAACGAAACAAAAGAGGAAACAGCAATTGTTGGTGTTTCTCGGTGTAGATATGCTTTGGATGATGATGATGACGATGATGACGAGGAGGAGACACCAGTCCCTGCCGTTGAGGTCCAAAACACAACCACAACAACACCGTCGGCAGACTTGCCTTTGTTTTCTTCGACAAATCAGCAACAACAACAACAAGATGATGATTCAGACTCGATTCCTTCACTCAATGATGGTGAAGATGACGCCGATGAACTCCCAGAATTGCCCACAACTTCTGCTCCAGTGGTTGCTTCCCAACCGTTGACAGAGGCCGATGATGACGACTCGATTCCTTCCTTGAACGACAGAGAAGAGGAGAATGTTGAAACCCCTGTTCCTACTGCTGCCGAACCAGAGACTCCAGAGGAAGACTATAGTTCTTCGGAAGAGTTGGATGTGCCTCCTTTTGCTGGTTTGTACAATTTGGGAAACACGTGTTACTTGAACTCGGCGCTCCAAATGGTTGCCAGTTTGGATGGATTCCGGGAGGAAATTCGACAACATATTCCCACAATGGAAGAGTCCTCGGATAGTGATACTCCTAGTCTACGACGAGCACTCTTGTCGGTTCTGGACCAGTTGGCAGGGCGGGAAACGGTTCGACCCAATGATTTCAAAGAGGCGGTAGATCAACGGTCGCCGCTCTTTGTGGGGTACTTTCAACAAGACTCTCATGAATTTCTAACAACGCTGTTGGATTTGATTGACGAGGACTACAAAAAGACCCCAGAACAAGAGAATGATGGAGAGAAGTCCGATCAAGAAATGACAGATGCCGTTTCGGAGATGGCTTCTCAGGACACGGCTCCATCCACTCACGATGAGGAAATGATGGAAGTTTCTCCAAAGCGATTGCGAATGACAGAAGACGTGCCCGATGAGGCTATGGAGATTGCTCTTCCTGCCATTTCGGCGTCTGGTTCTTTTAAGGATCTTCAGTTTGCCGATATTGAGAATCTCTTGCATGGTGATGCTCCCCGACTGGAACCTGCATCCAACCAAGCTACCTCGGATTCTGGAGATTCTTCACACAAATGTAAACTGGTGGGAGGTCGCATGAGCAACCCTGGAGTTCCGTTGACACGATGGGATGAGGCTTGTAACGATCACGATTTCTCCACCGATGTGGTCCGAACTGCTTTGGAAGGGACGGATATGTCCACATCTAGCGATGACTCCAAACCCTTCTCTCCCATTGACGACTACTTTTCCACCGAAGTTCGAGTCTGTTTGACTTGCGACTCTTGCAAGTACAGGCGTAGCCAAACCGAAACATACCTTCACTTGAGTCTGGAGATCGGATCAACCATTGGTTCGATAGAAGAGGGCTTGCGGGCCTTTTTCAAGCCAGAAAAGAGAGAAGTCAAATGCGAAAAGTGTTTCTGTGAGTCTGCAACACAAACGATGCAGCTCACCAAGATGCCCAAGGCGTTGCTCTTTCACCTCAAGAGATTTATTGTGGACGTCAGTCCCGATTACTCGAGTGTTTCGTATCGAAAGGATCAGACTGCTGTCTTGTTTGATGAAACACTGGAAGTTACCGAACATACAGGAGTACTCCATGAGTTCATGGCCAGTGACGTTGTCATGCCAAGAAATAATGCATCCTATCAAATTCGAAGCATTGTCAATCATATTGGCAACACGGCTTCGTGTGGACACTACACTGCCGATGGCTTTCGGCAAAGTGCTGCTGGATCATCATCATCATTATCACCCACGACGACCGAACGAGAATGGCTACGGTTCAATGACTGTCAAGTCTCCAAGATTTCGTCAGCCGAAGTGGGAGAAGAGAATGGAAGCAGTACAGCGTACATGATTCTGTACGAGTTGGGACAAGCATCGTCGTAACGATGTTGATGGGAAGCATGATGAGATGTACATGCAGTTATATGTGTTTGTGTGAGTTCAATTGTGAAATGTTATTATTATAATTATTATTACTAGTCATTGTTTGTTAATGTGAAACCAAATTATACATTTTATCTAGTTCTAGAAGCACTCGTAAGCGGAAGATGATTGAGAGGAGGTAGGATGGAATGGATGCCGATGCATCATTCATTCACGATACACTTGCCATGCGTCCGGTAGTTTGCTCGAACCGTTGGTATTCTTTAGTATTAAATACCGGGAGTGTACTGTAGAATGCTTTTGTTTTTGGTTGACGCAGCAACATCGTTTCGAAAAAGAACAGAACGGACGCATGGATTAGCTACATGTCTGCTTTCTCAACACCGCAAGATACCCTACGGTACACACCCGTTGTTTGTTGCATTGCTTTCCAAGAATGTATTGTACAAGACTAGTATTCGTTTATCATTCAAATCTAATAATCGCTATCGTTTGTGATAAAATCAATGTCATCCAAAAGGTCTCGAGGAAAGGAGATATCATCATCGTCATGATCTAGTAGTCCACCAACGGAAGGACTCCATGACTTGGAACCACTGGAACGCTTGACCGACTTGAAGGGAAGTCCGGGAAATCGCAAGTCTTCCGGGATCGAGCTCCGTCTGGATCGAAGGGTTTGCTTGTATTGGCTAACTTCAGAGTGATCGCTTTCCAATAACGAGCGGCCATCACTTGTCCAGACGGCGGCAGCCGCAGCATGTTGTGTCTTGGAGGATCGATGAAAGTTTCGCGATCCATTCAAAAAAGGGTGGGAGCCAAAATCTCCTACCGGAACTTGTGACAGCTTTTGTACTCCTCCATCGTAAGACCTCGATTGGCCTGGTCTGTGATATTCTTGTAGTGTAGACAATATCCGAGAGGTGGTTGTTGTGACAGGTGCACGGCGGCGGGAGAGTGATGCCTTGGCGGAAGATACAAAACTGGTGTTGGGAAACATGGTGATATTGGCGACTGTTGTTGGAATGTGTGGAAGAAAACTGTTTGGTTGAGACTCAATGAACTACGTGTCTCAAGAACTCTATTGGCAGTACAAAGGGTTCAGAAGATGAATGACTGTAGGAAGGAACCTCTGTTTCGTGATGGGAACAACTACAGCGGCCTTCTGGTTGAAAGGGAAAAGTGAGTAAGCTGTGTAGAGTGCAGGTAGCGGAGTGAAAGTGTCAACGCGAAGCACATTCCGCTGACACCTCCTCGAATTCTGTTGGATATCCTACGGTTCCAAGCTAATCCCTCATCGGACAAAATTGTCCGGAGTGACAAGTTTTGACCAATCAGCGTTCAAAGAATGATTCGCTAATACTTATGTTTATGGTAGCACATCGTGACGCAAGTACCTAGGGGTGTTTTCTTCGCTCGGCTCGTCGTCGCCTTGATTTTTTGACTAACACGAGTCGACTCGAGTGACCAAAGGTGGCAGAGCATCGAGAGTCGTGCTGCGAACTGCCACCAAAGGCCACGATCTTTGTACCATACTTGGGGAGTGGGGAGTTGCCCCACAGAATGTTACAGCTTCACATATCCTTTGCACCTCCTCGCAAGAACCTCCAAAGTCTTCAAGTTCTTTTGTTTGTAGCGGTCTTGGTCTCATTTTCCAATGTGCTGCTATTGAACCCTTCATTGGAACAAACCGCCCCATCATCGATTGATGTATCTTTCAAGACACACAACAGAAAAGATGAGTTGGAACCCTTTTTCTACAGCCAACCTTATGAGTACATCATTCCTGCCGACGCTGATAATGATATTCAAATGCACGTTGGAGAGGCTGTAGCTATCCCCAACAGTACGTCGGCAAATCCATTGGACAACTGCACTGTTACCAATCAAGTCAGGATAGAGGTCAACGCGACGGGACATTGGCTTCTTCACAGTCTCCACTTTGGTCAACCCAAACGATATGGTGGCGACGATTTTTATATTGTTTACGAAGACTATGCAGATCCCAACTATGACAAGAATGGAACGAGCCCTACAGCTGTTGCAAACATTTCTTATATTGGAGATGGGACCTACTATTTGGATTTTGTGGAACCTCCGATGCGGAATGCTATGCTACCAAAGGAGGAGCGTCGTCCCTACCGAGCATCGGGAATGGGAAGACTCAAGGTGTATTTTGTTTACACATGTTTCATAGGAGCCTGGGGGTATACAGGCAAGAACCAATTTCGCAACAACGGATCCTCCCGGACTGTTCATACGCTTCACAATGTCACTTTTCCCAGACTCGTCCGACCCTTTCAACTGCCACCGATGTTGGATTCAAGGAACGGCGGGATCAACTTGGGTGGGCACGACAATGTCATTTGTTTTGGTGACTCTGTGTTGAGGACCATGTTTGGGATGCATACCATCAATCCATGTCCTGTGGATTTCCACAAGTCCAATGTCATATACTTTCCACATCCTCAAATGAAGTTTTCGTCCGAGACCAAGCACACAGTACTGCGATGTTTTGATGAAGCCTCGGAAACACATCCTCAAATCTACAATGGGAGTACGGCGTTAGTAATGACCTCGTTTTCCTGGGACCTCTTGTTACCCTATGAGCCAAGACTAGACCCTAACATTGATGACCATATTCTCGCCGTCCGCGACATTCTGACCACTATCAGGCAGCGTTACCCCCATTTCACGATCTATTGGAAGTCCCCACATGCCTTACATACGCATAGACTCGAGGAGATTTGTTACAAACGAGGGAATGCATGTACTACCCGGTGTTTGCGCATGTCGGACCACTACGTTCGAGATATACATCAACGGCAAAAAGAGCTAATGCAAGAACTGGATATCCCCTTTCTTGATGTATATGACCTTAGCTACATGTCTGGGGAATGGCATGTACAGGGTGATGGTATCCACTATCGGAAAGAGTTTAACATGGCATTGCTCAATTTGACCTATCCCCAAGGGTACCCTGATTCCAACATAGATCAATGTAAAAACCATACTACTTAAAGAGCATACTTGTAAAGTACAAGGAAGATGCAGCACCCCCTCTCGCCTCCACACGATGGATGTTATTAGTAGGAGATGTAGTTGTTGACACCTTCCCCATAGTTGGAGAAGAGAGAAGATGGACCAGTAGTTCCTGTGATTGACGTTTAGTCACTGCAATTGCGGCAGGTTTTTCACATCATGGAGTCTTATGTAAATAAATGCGCCTGAAATAGTCTCAAAAGAACATCGTTCTTCGTGAGACATTGCTCCGTCCAATCATGTTCACTCTTGCAGTCGCTACTTGTTCGGGGGTAATAGCACATCCGGACGGGAGGCCATTCAAAACCTCATCAGAATCACCCCGAGCTGAGCGAATGCTGTGAAATTGTGAAGTAGCACGAAAATACGAAAGAAGGTATCTTGATGAACATCATGGATGCTCAACTCCGTATCGAAGAACACTACTGAGGTAAACAAAGCAATGCAAATGCAGTAGATAGGTGAAATGAATCCCATGTATCTATTTGAATTAGTAGTGGCATCGTGCCAAGTAGGCTAAAGGTAGAAGAGTAGGCCGCAACATGTGCAGCTCCAAATACAGTTTGTTAGACAGGTGCATCGCGGTAGCAAGAAGAAGTATACAGAAGAGATGAATAGCATTGATCAGATTCAACGGGTAGAGCCAAGCGGTCTGAGTTCCATTTCATTCTCTTCTGTAAACGAAGGTCCATACTCCTCCAATTCGTAGTTCGTTTCAAAGATAAGAGGGTTGATAGCGCGCAATTCCCTGATGGGGTCAAACAGTTCCTCAGCATCAGAGGCAGCGAGGTCCAACTCAATTTCAGTGTCAGAAATCTCGCTTCCCACAGAGCTTAGTCGACTCAATGCGCTTCCCTCAGCACCTGTTCTGTACTCGGGAGCATCGAGGGAGGAAATGAAATCGCGAACCGACCAATCATGTTCATACTCAGTAGCCTCCATAGAGGAGTATCGTCGTCGTCCAACAGCAGGGTTCATGTGTAGTTGAATACGTTGCTGGGTCTCATGGCGACCAACGTCGTCGCCGAGAACAGTGCTTCGCGAAACAGAGGCAAAGCGTGTTGTCTCTGCTACCTTTCGTTTCAAGGTAGTCTTTGTTTGAGGGTTGTTCATTGCGTTAGCAAGGATGCGTGTACAAGAAGGCTTCATGGTGGCAGAAGTGTTTGAAAATGAGGAATGATGACACCTTGTGGTTCTTCAGTTTTATAAGAGCCTTGGCAAACAGGATGGGCCAAAAGAATGTGGAGCCCTTGTGATTTGTGATTTGGCCACCGTTTGTATTTTGCGAATCGGGAACATGCCACCCACGGCTTCTGGAACGGGACGTGCGTTCTAGGCCGCTCTGATTCGAGCTCCAGAGAAAATAAAGGAAAAGAGTGGAATATTCGAGCTCTACTGAGTAATAAAAATTCTAGAACACTCGTGATGTCGTTCTTTGGTGGGTGGCGGATGACGCTTCGTACGACTTGACGTCGTCGATCCCTGCCAAAACTGCAACCATTACTAAAACTCAGACGTGTGTGTTTCCGAGCCGCAGGTTGCCGAAGCACGTCTCGTCCCTAACTCTCGCGGGTGACGAGCGTCTCATCTCTGACAACTTGTCATCCCTTGGCCGTTCCAAAATGGCGACTATGGTAAACTGAGAGTCCACAAAACAGAATTGGAAGAGCATTTCTATGTAAAAGAAGAACCAAAAGTACCGTTCATGTCAACTTGGGACAAGCCAACCATAGTCCTTTCCGGAAATCTCACCAGCTGGAGGATTTAGAGGTCACATTTTGGGTGTCAACATTCCATCCATTGCTGCTATGTTAGATGAGTCTTCTGTTGGCACTGAACCAAGATCTTCGTGTCTTCATGGGAAGGAAAAGACGAATAGTTTCATTTTCTTGGTCACCCCAACTTAAATGAACCTTTGCGTTTAGTTGTCACCAATAATACTTTTGGGTTTAATGATACCCAGTTGACCTGGTGTCAAAACTTTGGAAAAGCAACAAAAGTCCATTGTTCTGGTTCTGTTTGTTTCGCCCTTCTTCGGATTCTCGCCAACATCATTTAGAGATCACGGTATTGTGGGTCCAAAGTCCAAACTTTGTTGACATTGGTTCAACTGGTGGAGGTTTAGAAGTTCTCGTCCTAGTGCGGGGGCCTAAGAGAAAGTACGAATCTACCTCTCTCGGCTACCCACCAAATGATCTGCTTGTTGAGGTTATCTTTTGGTAAACTGACTACAGGTTTAATGATGGCAGATGCAAAAACATGCTAGACAGGCCTTTGATGGGATGCCCAGTGACTACTATCATCTGGTGCAGAAGATGTTGCGTAAAACCACCCAGCTTTGTTAGTTTCTAGAGTACAATAGAATATAGGCTGTGCTTTGATTCTTGGCAGACTGCTGTAGATCCACAAGGTTGGCTTCCGTGGCAACCCCATCGTCATAGGAAACCCACTGCGGCTCCTCTTTACCATCGCTCCCCTCTTCTGCCTCCTTGGAACGCAGTGCGTCGGCAGTGTAGTGACCGGAGCTAGCAGCATTGCCAATGTGATGAACAATGGACTGAAGGGAATAGGACTGGTCTCCCGACTTGATGCTGTCTTTGCAAAAGTTTTGCAGGTTCACCTCTGAAGACAGTTCGACGGCCGCACGGTTCTTGTGGAACACCAACTCGGCAGGCCCCTTCTCGTCGGCACTGCGGGGTTTTTCTTCCACGACAAAACGCTTCAAATGCAGCAACAATACCTTGGGACTATTGATAACTCTCATTGTCTGGATTGCTTGGTTTCCTTCTTCACACTTTTCGCACTTGATGTCCCGCTCCTCGGGTTGGAAGAAGCTCTCGAGGCAACGTTCCACGGATGGCTTCTCATTCTCGGACGATACAATGTCCACCGACAAATTGCGGTACATCTCCTCCTTGGTTCTACAAGTTTTTTCGCAAAGGAGCAGAAAGAGGTTAGAACTGGCATGTCACGTCGACTCCATCTTTGTTCATCGCCATATAATAATACATACCTCGTATAACCACACGACTTGCACTTCAAACAGACCTCCACATTGAGTCGGAAAAAGTCATCCGTCGGCAACATCTTGGAAGACTTGCTGGAAGCCGCATTGGGATCCACATTCTCCTTCCCCTTCTTGGCATACGGTGGACTCCCCAATTCCTCATGCAAATGATCTACAAGAGAACCTAGGAACTCATGTGCATCGCGTTGTTGGTAGCCATGAAAGTTTTGGGAAACATCGTCCATGGCAGTTTTGACATCCCGGGGATTGACAGCTCCGGCCGCCTTTTGCTTTAAACCTTGATAGGTTTGGTAGAAACTGGAAGTGAGTCGGCGACCACCTTGCATTCCCGAGATAGCTTGTAGAAAGGCAGGAACCGAATAAAGCATTTGTAGCGATGAGTTCATGTAGCATGTATTGCCAAGGTTACGGAGACCTCGCCACGTTGGAATGACTTCGACCGGAGGCGATGATGATCGGGTCGTTGGACTGGTGCGTTGCGTGGCTGAAGGTGGTGTTTCCACAGAAGGGTTGGTGCTATCCATACCGGCAAATGGAGTCGGACTACCAGAAGTGGTAGTTGGAGAGGAGACATCTGCCTGATCCAGTGCAGCCAAGGCCAGTCGTCGGCTGGGTTGGGCGTTCCTGCTGCCAAATGTCTTTTTGCGTTGCACAAACAATCGTCGGTTGAGCTTGGCCAAAGGCTTGGAGGGCGTCTCCTTGACGGTTTCTTCGTCACTGTCAACAATGGGGTCATCATCTTTGGTCTCCTTTTGTGTCGACGACGAGAAGAATGGACTCTTGGTAGCCGATGACTTGGAGGTAGATAGTCCAAGAAGGTTCTTGGTGTTGGTGGGAGTGCTCTTTTGGGATGGGGATGATACCTCTGGAGAAGAACTACTTGTGGGAATAACGGTGTCGTCATCCTGCGTAGGCGGGGTTTCCATTGGTGTCGATGGTTTGGAACGGTTGGCTCCTGTATGGGTAGCATCAGCAGGAGGAAGGCTGGGAGCAGTCTTTTTGGGAGCAAAAAAGGAGGAAATGTCCTTGGGCATGGTGGTGGGTGCCACGGATGGGGCAGATTGCGATTCCTCGGTTGCCGTTTCGACGGCGGGAGCCTCCACACGAGGCTTGGTACTACGAGGAGCAAAGAAACTCGTAATGGGAGCAATGGTAGATGCCTTGGAAGCCTCAACGGGTTGCTCTACCTGAGTATCTTCCTCGTCCTCATTGTCTTCACTGGTAAAGACGGACTTTCTCAACACAGTGGCAGGGGACACGATTCGTTGAGCCGCTGTAGGAGTGGTGAACTGAGGAGGTCCAAAGATGTCATCGTCTGAATCTTCATCATCCTCTGCTTGTCTCTTTCGCTTGAGCTTTCGCAACTTGGGTTTGCTGTTGCTGTGGATTTTGCTGTTGGTGGTAGAAGTAGGACGCTGTGGAGGGTCTTGTTGTGGTGGTGTAGCAGCCTCATCCTCCGAAGCATCAAGGAGTTTCTCATCCTCATCTGGTTCCACATTGGCAACACTTTCCTCATCCATAGGAACGTCCACAGGCTCAGGCTCAGGTTCGGCTGTTTCGGGGGTTTCGGAATGTTCCTCTTCTTCCTCGTCAGCACGTCGCTCCTCCTGTTGCTTCTTGGCTGCCGCCAACTCTTTGGGAGTGAGGCGATTGAAGACTTGATCGTCATCCGAGTCAAACTCTTGAATGTTCTGAAGGTTCTTACTCAAGAATCTGGCAGCCCGACTGGATCTTGGCTTTTGGGGCCGACGCGTAGCCGCCGTTTTGGCTCGTTGTTGTTCCTCCAATTCTTCTTGTTGTTGACGTTCCTTCTTTCGTTGCAATTTGTCCCAACGTTTGGTGAGTGCCTTGGCAAAGGCCGGCCATGACACGGAACCACGAAGTGGTTGTGCTACACGAGCTTGAAAGGAAGAACATTCCAAATGCCATTCTTCTTCATCCACATAGACTTCGAGACGAGTGACATCCTTCCATTTGGTAGTGAATTTGCCTCCAAAGTAAATTTCTTTGGGAAGGACTTCCACCTCTTCTTCTTCCATACAAACAACACGAGTTCCCAAACGGGAAGTCGACACCTTGGTTATCTCCAAGGCTCCAAAGCGACAACAAGACCCTTCTTCCATGGTGGTTGGTGGTGCTTCTGTTAGCTACAAGTTCAGTACGAACAGAGGTGGAGCACCACAATATCAGAGAGTGGGATTCGCACTTTCTGGTTGTGGATGTGCTTGTCGGGCTTCCGGCTGCGGTTGCAAAATGGCGCGAAGTTGTTTGATGGTAGGTAGGTATACACCAGTGTTTTTGTCACGTTTATATATACGTTGATTACCTATAAATGAGACTCCGACGCGTCCATCACCTTGCAAATGCACAAAATCGTTCGAACTTGGTTGATTTGTGTGGTGGAGGGGAAGAACAAAGTAGAATCTTTACGAGAATCTTCCCATTGCTAGAGAGGCTTCTCGGTCTCACCCTCTTCCTGGGTCGTTTGACAAACAGAACTCCTATTCTCAAACCCAAACCTGCTACTGCTGCTACTGTTGTCAGAAACCTTGTTCCAATCCAACAACATAATTGCTACCTCTATCCGCCACGAAAGCAACACAACAAATATTTTTTCATAAGACAGCAAGATGAAGTTCTCGCAAACCCTCTCCCTCAACGCCAACCCAGATTGGATCGATCATTACATTGATTATACTAGTCTCAAGAGATTGATCAACGAAAACAGTACAACGCCTCCTGATGCTACAGATACTACTTCGGCACCAAACTCTTCTTTGGAAGCCCCCGATGCTGGTCAAGAGCGCTTTTTGGAAAAACTCTCCGACAACGCGACGCATGTGCGGGAATTTTACGACAAAACGCTGGAAGAATGCAATCATGGCTTGTCACGCCTCAAGCCTGTCTTGGAACGATCTGCCTTGGATCTAGCTGCCATGGACGAGGAGGAAGAAGCGCAAGAATCGACCGTGTTGTTGTCTCCAGGAGCCCTTCGACCTCTTTCCAAAGTGTCCAAAAATGACGCGCACATGGAAGATTTGCGACGGGATATTTGTGATTTGTATACCCAATATTACAATTTGCAAACGTTCGCCACGTTGAATGCGACGGCTGTCCGAAAGATTCTCAAAAAGTATGACAAGACATTGAATACGCATTTGCAAGATACCCAAGCACCCTACTTTCAAACTATTTTGCCATTCAATGTGGCGGGAACACCCGAAATTGATCAAGCAATTCGTCTATTGAATCATTATTTTGCTCATTTCTTTTGCAACGATGACAAAGAAGAGGCCTATCGTCGCATGAAAATTATGGTTCGAGAAGTGGTCACTTTCCAACGACGTTCTGTTTGGTTGGATGTCATTAAGGATCACCGTCGTCACGAATCCGTCCAAATGGGCGAAATTGGACTTCCCCTTCCTCCGGCGGCGGCTTTTTCCAAAGAGAACGTGTCTGAATATTCTTGGAAAGTGTGGGGGCCCATTCTGTGTCAACCCAAAGTTCAAATGGGTCTGTTCAGTCTCCTTCTCTTTGTGAGTTTGCTCACTTGGCCTGGACTCTTTGACGACGATCCTGTCAAACGGAATGCTTTGGCTATCTTTGTGTTGGTATCTCTACTGTGGGCTTCGGAAGTCTTTCCTTTATTTGTGACGGCCATGTTGATTCCCTTTTTGTCCGTCGTTCTTCGCGTCATTGTGGTCGACGACGTTCGTTTGCATGCCCCTGAAGCTTCCAAACATGTCTTTCAGTCCATGTTCTCGCATGTCATCATGTTGCTTATTGGAGGTTTCTCGATTGCCGCAGCACTCAGTAAACACAACATTGCCAAGTCCTTGGCTACCTCTATTGCTGTGAAATGTGGAAGTGGTATTCGTACAGTTCTCTTGGTGAATATGTTCCTTGCCACTATTGCTTCCATGTGGATCTCGAATGTGGCATCCCCTGTCCTGTGTTATTCTCTTGTGGCTCCCATTCTCAAAACTGCCACTGCCGAAACGCATGGAGCCATGTTTGGAACGGCTCAACAGCAAAATGCCGAACGTGATCAACGGTTGTGCCGTGCTTTGGTGATGGGAATCGCGTTGGCATCCAATGTGGGAGGAATGGCGAGTCCCATTAGTAGTCCACAAAATTTATTTGCGATTGAATACACCCCGATTGGATGGCTCGCGTGGTTCACGGTCTCGATTCCATTGTGCATTGTCCTCAACTTGACCATTTGGGCCTGGCTGGTATTTTGCTTCCAACTGCCTTCGGCCGAGTCGGCTGCCGTCGAAAAGGCTTTGCAACGAAGCCGATTGAGCAGTGAACAACCATTCACACCTACACAAAACTTTGTGGTAATAGTTTCTACGGGAGTCGTACTACTTTGGTGTGCCAGTGTGAATTTGTCTCAAGTTACGGGTCAAATGGGAGTTTTGGGCATTGTGCCAGTGATCATTTTCTTTGGAACCCACATTCTATCCAAGGAAGATTTGAATAATTTCTTGTGGAATGTCGTGCTTTTGGCCATGGGTGGTCTTGTGTTGGGTGAAATGGTGGAATGCTCTGGCCTTTTGGATGTTGTGGCCCATGCCATTGCCATCTTTATTGAGCAGCATGATTTGAGTCTTTGGGAAACCTTGTGCATTTTCACCCTGCTCATTCTGGTGTGTACAACCTTTGTATCCCATACTGTGGGTGCAATCGTTGTCCTCCCTATCCTACAATCCATTGGAGCTCACATGTCGCCAACAAGTCATGCCAAGGAACTTGTGTTTGCTGGAGCATTGGCATGTTCTGCGGCCATGGGTCTCCCGGTTTCTGGTTTCCCTAACATGACGGCAGCCAGTCAAGAAGACCATCTCGGAAAGCATTTTTTGGTTGCTATGGACTTCATCAAATACGCTGTGCCCGCGTCATTGATGAGTTGGTGTATCATTGTTACTTTTGGTTATACCCTAGTGTTGGTGGCAATCAAACTTGACGGCTAAGGTGGAGTCAGAAAATCAGGCAAGAATCTCTGGTCAAGGTTGTCAACCAGGTACGACTGGTTCGGGAGGAGATGACGTTACTCATGCAGAGGACACTCGCTGGATACTATCCAGAGGGAGGGTGTTGGTTTAGCGATTGCATCGTGTCTGGCGATCAATCGTGCATTATTTGGACAAAGGATCAATGTGCAAGTGAAGTGGGGTGTTGCGTTTCACTGCTCGAGCAGTTTACGTGTTTATGTGTATTGTCGCTACTACCATCGTTTGAGTTTTGTTAATGCATAGGAATGTTGTGAGCTGTTGCACTACTACTTGTGTTGATGACATAGAACTGTACTTTTGGGTACCGCCAAAATGTGAGGATCGTTCTCTCGACCATGTGTTCCAGTTTTGCTCATTGCCGCAAGACTGAAATTGGCGGTGCTATGATGAGGGTGCAACGGTCACTCCAGGAAAGAGATTCCTGGTTTGAAAATGTGAGGCCAACAAGCTGTCCTTAAGTAAAGGGTCATTATTACATAGAAGGCTACCAAATTCAAATGCTGTCGCAGCACGTATTTGAATACTAACAAGAGATCTGGCCGTTTAGCGTAGTCCAGCCAAGCTGCAATATACCGTTGTACTGCACCGAGCCAGCCACTCCAGTACATAGAATCTGGTGATAGTAATATGGATTCTCTGTCCATGTGGAGGCCAATCAAACGCTCCACCAAGGCATTGAAGAGGAAATACCGAGGCAGCAATTCACAATTATTTGTCCTTTCTGGTTCCTTGACCACTTCATCGCCAAGGCTCCTCCTCGTGCACCTCTGGCAGCGATCGGTCACACAACCCATCAAGAGGCGAGGCAATCTAGAACTTTTGTCCCATACACAGTTCTCAAAGCAGCAAGCCCCAACAAATACGATGAGGGTAGCAGCCTCAATCCTTCTTTTCTTGCAATCCTGCTTTGCAGCGCAGGACTTGTTCAACTACGACAGTACCTCTGGAACAGATTATGGTCCAGAGCAATGGAACAAGGTTAGCTGTAACAACCTTGAAACTTGTGTAAGTGAATCCACTTCGCCAAATATAACCCTATGGTACTTCCAAAGCTAATCCTTTGCTTACAATGCACAGCCTGGATGGCCTCAAAAACTCCTCGGCTCTGTTGGATGGGAACTTGAGAACAACCAATGTGAATGGTGTCCACTAACTGGAAACAGTTGTGGTCAACACCGACAATCGCCCATTGATTTGCAACGTGACAGAGCTATTCCAAATGGAACCAACTGGAAAGATTGTCCTGATTGGCACTGGTACGTCAGACCGATTTGTTTTGTTTGTTTTAAATTCATTGGCTCACAAAAAAGTTCGTTTCAGGATTCAATATTTGGACGGTACCTGCTCTTGGGAGGACATGTCTGAGTCCTTTGAAATCACACGCAACACCCTTACTATCCATACCCCTATCACCGATGATGGCGACATTGATTGTGGAGAAATCGACGGAGAGAAGAAGTTCCCCAAGCTTGACTACAGTAAAGGTTTCCCTGACTGGTGGTATCTCTCCCAGACTGATATCTCTGTCACTAGTGAACATACTCAACTTGGCAAGCGATACGAAGCTGAGGTCAAGTTGAGCCATTTCTATGAGATTGACATGTACAAGAACAAGCTCGGTATTGTTTCCTTCTTCATGCAAGGATTTGAATCTGAAGAGGCTTGGCCTTACCTCGATAAGTTGATCTGCAAGTGGCGGGCTGAAGAGGAAAAACAGCGTGCGGCTTGTGGTTTCCCTCCTGCGCCAATCTACAAGCTTTGTGAATTGTACCGTGGACAAAACAGTACAGATGATGGCGACACATCAGCGGTTGTGCCCACTGTCCCCGATACCACCCCTGATCCTCTTCCTCTTGAGAATTTGGGAGCAGACCCCGATGATTCTGCTTTCCCACTTTCCATGTGTCAAGGAGATTGCGATTTCGATAGCGATTGTGCTGCTGGACTAAAGTGTTTGAAGCGTGATGCCTTTGAAGACGTCCCCTACTGTATCGGAGGTGAATCCGATTCCACCGAAACTGACTACTGTGTGTTTGATCCTTACGTCACTGGCTATTACTCTCCTACTGACGCCCCCACCGCTTCTCCCACCCATACAATGAAGCCCACCATTCCTGCCATTGAATCTGTTCGTCTGAAGAACTTTGGTGCGACACCACCAGAGGCGCGTTACCCATTGCAATACTGCGAGGGAGACTGTGACTTTGATAGTGACTGTGCGGATGGTTTGATATGCTACCAGCGCGATGCCGGTGAAGCTGTTCCCGGGTGCATTGGTGGCGAGAGCGATGCTACAAATACCGACTACTGTACTCTTGATCCACATGGGGATGGTTACACTATTTCCCCAACGATCACACGTGGTCCAACTGACTACCCTAGTGCCAGCCCTACTGATAGCCCTTCTGCGTCTCCCACTGAGGCTACCCCATCTCCTACTTCGCTTCCAAGTGTCAGTCCTACTGATGGGCCTACTGCATCTCCATCCGAAGCTACCCCTGCGCCTACTACGCTTCCAAGTGTTAGTCCTACTGATGGGCCTACTGCTTCACCATCCGAGGCTACTCCTGCCCCTACTGCAGTTGCAAGTGGAAATCCAACGAATGATCCTTCTGTTTCACCAACTGAGGCTACTTCTGCTCCAACTGTTACTGCTAGCGAGAACCCAACAGGTCTTCCTTCTGCATCACCTAGTCAAGCTACCTCAGAGCCAACAATGGCGCCAAGTGCCACTCCTACAGCACCAACCGGAACTCCCACTGCCAGCCCAACTGGAGATGCTCCAACTGCAGCTCCTGTGGTAGTCCCAACCATGGCACCAATCTCCCTACCCGATTTGCAAAACCTTGGATGGGAACCTCCAACTCCTTTGGGCATTTGTCAAGGAGACTGTGATGTGGATAGTGATTGTGCTGAAGGCATGTACTGCTTTCAGAGAAACATGCCATACGAAGTTGTCCCTGGCTGTGCAGGAGGGGATAAGGACTCCTCGCTCACTGATTATTGTACTCTAATCGTAACTCCCTCTCCAACCCAATCTCCATCAGTGTTTCAAGACAGAGCTGGTACCTCCGTTCCTGCCCCTATCGATGTCCCTACGGAATCCCCAACTGAAAGTGTCACTTCTGCCCCAACCATGTCTTCCGTTCCTCTGAAGAACCTTGGATGGACGCCGTTGGAGTCATTGAAGCCCTTGGGACGATGTGAAGGAGATTGCGATGTGGATGATGACTGCGAAGGCATCTTGGTGTGCTACCAACGATACCTTCCAAATCAAGCGGTGCCTGGTTGTTCCGGAGGGGAAGCTGAAAGCTCGCTAATGGACTTTTGTATCGTTCCAGATCTAACGGTGTCCACTGCCGTACCTACAACGTCCCCAACAATGACTGTCACTTCCGATCCTACAGCTGGGCCAACCAGTGGTCCCACTGGAAGCCCAACCAATGCCCCAACAGGCGCTCATACAGTTGGACCAACTGCATCTCCCACGGCTTCCCCTACGGGTGAACCCACCGTGACTCCCACGGACAGTCCAACTGCGTTCCCTACTGAGAACTCCACATTCGTGATCCCTCCAGAGATCACTTGCTCTGACTACTCCAATGTCAACTTCAAGAGAATGTGCAAGGACGACAGTTGCTGTTCTGATCCATGGTCTTCTTCTTCTTTCTGTCATGATTCCTATGGCAAACTTGGCAATGACCTTGTGCAGTCTGCTTGCTACCACTGCTGCATCGAAGAACGTGGAGAGCCTATGCTGGCTGGTCCCGCCCCTGTGGAGCATCCTGATATCCCCAAGATCTATGATTGCGAAGATCATGACGAAATCAACCGAATGTGTAAAGACGACAGTTGTTGTGATGACCCCGACTCCTCGTCTTGGTGTAGAGACGAGGTTGCATTGCTCACAACGGGACAGTTCGAGAGTATCTGTGTAAGTTTCTATGGTGCGTCAAGAGTTTTGCTTTTTCTTCTTGCTCTGACCTCTCCTTGTTTCTTTTTTTCAGTGGTACTGCTGTTACCCATCCAAAGAGGTGGACTGGGATGGTCGCCGCGAGCTCCTTGCCCTACCTGCTGCCGAGGCAAAGTCGTCGTTCCGCCCTATCAGTGAAAATGATCGTGTGACACACAATGTGCAAGGAAAGAAGGTCATTGTTCGAGAAGAGAACTTTGAAGAGAAGGGTCTTTTGGACGAAGATGCCTACTTCCGAGAATTGTTGGATGGTTTCCGTCGTCGAGCCCAAGAGAACGCGACGGATACCAACTACGACTCGGTGGCATGGTGGCCCTACGAATGGTTCCTCAAGGCTGGAACCGAGTACTACTTCCGTTACGAAGGAACCCAAACAGTCCCTCCTTGCTACGACACTGCCCATTGGCGTGTCTTCAAGGATCCTATCCGAGTTGCTGCTCATCAGATGCGCGAATTGGAGCGTCTCATTGCCTGGCGTTTGGGCGATGATTGCGAGGTGGACACGGCAGGAAAGAGCTCTGGCGACATTAACTTTGTCGATGTCGCTCGTCCAGTCCAAAGCATTCACAAACTGCATCGTCTGGTGTTCTGTGAATGTCAAGATTGGCCTAGCAAGTTTGATGCGGACCGAGAATGGTGTGCCAAGTACCAAACGGCAGACATTAATGAGCGTCTGTTTGAGACTCCCTACAACTGGCCCAGTGATGGGTTTGATTTCCTAGAAGATTAAGAAAGAGAAACGAATATTATGTTGTGGCTCTTTACCACCCCCCATGATGGATGGAGCGGAAAGGTTGCCGTTTTTCCTCATAAAGACAGATGCCTTTTTCGGAGGCAAAAAGAAAACACAGAGACGAATGGAAGCGTGTGTTGTTGTGCTGGAGGTTTGTTTGGAAAACCAGCCACCTTTCCATAGGATTCCAAGTAGTATGCGGTACATTATGTAATTCTCACAACCTTTTATTATCCATTCCTTCCATTCATACAGTACGTGTAGTAGTATGGTATAGTAATGGAGTGTTGAAAAGAAGGGTTCCTACTCAATCTGTATAATAAGTTGGGAAGTCTAGGAGTAGTGATACAACATGCAGCAGTAGTAGGAGGAGGCATGGAGGAAACGAAACAACAGCAAGTGAAGTCAAGTGCAACGAAGCAGCAACAACAAGAGTGTCTCTCTCAAGTTTCAAAGGCTCGCTGCAAAATCTCCTTGATAGAAGAAGACGTAATGATTTTGTTTTCGGATCGCAACGCTTGCATGAGCTGTGCCTTTTTCTTGAAAATCTTGTCGGCAATGGCCGACTGCTGGGAAGCCGTGAGACGCTTCCAAGCCGTTTCATTCTTGGTCAAGGCTTGCATAAGAATGGTATTCAATTGCTCGTCCATATCGGAATCATTGTACCAAACAATCTCTTCTTCTTCTCCGAGACGCCGAAAGTTAAGTTGGGTCTGAGAATCGGGAGACACCAAGAGATCGTAACCCATAAAGATGACATCTTCCTTGGAGGATTCGGGAAAGCCCATTTCGGGAAAGGGGTCATAGTGGAGCGTGCGAATGGCCACTTTGTCGGTGGTCCTACCATCAAATTCCATGAGTGTGGCAGGCCACCATTGGATGGTAGGAGGATCCTTGGGATTGGGAGGAGCAACTTCCCATTGGACTTCAATGCGATCGCCTGCTTTGTAACCCAATGTGACGGCCAAATCCAAAGGAGAGGAGGAAGCACTGGAAGAAGGAGTGGTAGATTCCGTCTCCTCTAGTTTGGTACGTTTAGGAGCAGGGGATGATACAGGAGATTCTGTAGTAGTAGCTGTAGTAGCTGTAGTAGTGGTTGTTGTGGTATCGGTGGCTGATTCCTCCGTAGGAATTTCCGTGGTAACGTCTTTTTCTGGGAGACTGCGTTTGGCCTTGTTGAGTTTCTTTTCTTCAACAGGCGACGATAACGATACAACAGCTTCCTTTTCCTTGGCCTTTGGTTTCGATGGAGACGATGACATGTTGTTTGTTTGTGATGATAATGTAAGCAGCAAGCACCAACACTACGTGTTGTGGCAACAACTACAACAATAACAACAACCGCGGTGGAATGCGGCAAACCTCGCAAGCGGTGTTTGCACTACGTAGGCCTCGTACTCTAGTGCCGTATCTGTTCGTTTGTGTGTTCGTTTCCGGCAAATTGACTGGATAGACTACAACTTCGCGCCCAATTTTTGTCATCACCTTTCTACGGAACATGGTGCGGATGTACGAGTGCTGTAGTAGAGTGCTTTCATAACAACATAGTGTTAGCAGATAGCTATCGTAGTACAAGTATAGTATTACTAGTACTACTAACGTTAGTACTGCTTTAAAACATCCGATCATGGAGACTTTAATGGTTCCACTGGAATGGACAATAATTCTTCCAACCGTAGTTTATGTTCTTGGATTTGAAGTTCCCGTTCTTGTCTCAGAAACTCGAGCCGCGTTGCCAGGTTTTCGGCTCGGACACTGAGTTTCATTTGGCGATTGCCACGAAGAAGAGAGACGCGGACTTCTTGTCCAACTGGGGACGCATCAATCAGTCGTTTGGCATCTTCGGCAGAAGTGACTGCTTTGCCTCCGATTTGGAGCAATACATCTTGGGATTGGAACCCACTCTTGGCAGCGGGTGTATTGGGGTAGACGCGTGTTACCAAGGCTCCTCGAGCACCACCACCGATGCCACTAACACTCCCTCTGTTGTTGTTTTGAACCGTCATGGAAGGATTGGCCCATTCTGTCAATCCCAATCCAAAATACCCATGGTTGATTTGTTTTCCAACCGACAAATCCTCCATGATTTCCTTGACACGGTTAATGGGAATAGCAAAGCTCGTTCCTTCCATGTGCGCCCGAATCGCGGCATTGACTCCCATGACATGTCCTGTCGCTACATCCACCAATGGGCCACCACTGTTCCCAGGATTAATGGCAGCGTCGGTTTGAATGTAATCGACTATTTTGTGAGGGATCCCTACCATGGTAGGGGACCGATGTAGACCCGAAACAATCCCCATGGTCACTGTATGATCCAAACCACCCGGTGTCCCCACGGCAATCACAATTTGTCCCACTTGCAATTGATCCGAATTGCCCAAGGTAGCAACAGGCAAGGTTTCCAAAATCATCTTGTCCTTTCTAGTGTTGGTTTGAATCTTTAAAATGGCAATGTCCACAATTTCATCCGTGCCACACACTTTACAATCAAACACACGACCATCCGACAGAGTCGCTGTGACGGTTTGAGCTTTTTCTACCACGTGGGCGTTGGTTAAAATGAATCCTTGGTTTGAATAAATAATACCAGAACCTTGACCACCACCACCACCACCACCACCTTGTTGGAAGGATGAAGGATCGTGGTTGCTGCCACTGCTAACACCATGTTGGTGGAGTTGAGTGTCAATGCGAACCACCGAGGGACCGACCTCTTGAACCACCTTGGTGACAAAGTTCAAGGCTTCTTCCTTGTTGGATTGGATTTGTTCGTTATTTTGCAAGACCGAATGATGCGAGAGGACAGACTGAGTGTTCATCATACTGTTGGAGGACTCTGCCATGGTGGTGCCTTGTTGGTCGTTGGTTGCTTCTTGTGGAACATCATTGGCGGCTTGATGTTCCAAGCTGCTGTCGGTACTCTGGAGCGTTTCCTCCATCATATCCTCTGCAATAACTGTCCCTTCGTCGTGTTGCGATAGGGATATATCCTCATCCACCAAAGCAGTGGAATCGGGTACAACGAGTTCCGTCTCGGTCATATCCATCACTGTCTCTTCCATCAGATTAGGTGCTGGAATACTTGGGTCGGACATGCCGGGACCAAAGGCAGAAGAAGCGTAGGACCCCAAAACGGCAACCAAGACCACTACTGGAATCCAAGCAAGTTTCCGTATCGATGAGAACAAACCCCGATTGGACCATGGTCTCCGCCAAGAGCCACTAGACGTAGAATTCAACATGGTGGCAGAGGGAAAGGCAACGACCAAATCATCTGACGCAGCCATATTCCAAGATGGAGTGGTAGGTGGTTCCAGCACAATACGCTCTTGTCGTGGATTCCGTTGAAGGATCAAATCTTGCAATCGTTTGGGAATAGAAACGACTTTGGTGGAAATCGATTTCCAAATGCAGGACGTGTCTTCCTCGTCCTCGTCTTCGTCGTAGTTGGTATCTACGTCATCAAGAACAAACAAGCGAGACTCCAACGAAGGTTTGGTTGGAACCGGAGACTCCGAAGGAGGTGGGACCGTTTCATTGTTCGTCAGTGTTTGGTTGGACGCTGAAATCTTGGATTGAGTGTAATTCAAAGGGTTGGGAGTGGATAGTTTGCCGAGATTTGTTGCGTTGCTCCTTTGTGGCGACTGAATTGTTGTTCTGTTGACGCCACTTGTGGCATTAGATTGCAATACCGTGGAATGATTGAAAGTGACCGAAGGTAGCACTTTCTCGACGCGGCTGGTCGAGTTATGCGAGTTATGCTGCTTAGAAGGAGTATCTTCAGTTTGGTTACTGGACTGTACAGGTGTATGCATCAATTCTTGAAGCGCATTTTGTCGGATTGTTGTCGGTAGGTTCAAAGACGACGCGTTGTAGGATGATGTTGAAAAGTTTGTCTGGTAGGGAACTTCGGCTTTCGCCGTTGTTGTTGTTCTCATATTCTCCAATTGGGTTTCGTTGAATGCAGCTGTCTTTGTGGTTGCATTTTCCGCCAACTGTTGCACTGTTACCGGTTCCCTTTTGCGAAGCCATCGTCCCCATAGCATCTTGGCAAGAGAAGAGGAGGAGGGTGCGTCGCTGGATTTGGGAGGAGCATCACAGAGATATGTCACTGTTCGTCTATACTCCCCAAACCCACGAGATCCTTGAAGCATAAACTGCTGCTGTTGTCGAACAATGAGAGACAGAGGTAGCGATCCAAATGCATGAACGGGTGCCAAACGTTGGCAACTCCAACACAGAAACCAAACGTAACAAAGGTTTATCCACCTTGACAAACTCATGTGTAGAAACATTCTCATGATTGCTACAAGAATACCCTACCGAATCTGTAACATGTCGATGTATAGCTACTAGTTCTGATAAAGTTGATAAAAGTGTAAAGGTTGTGTGCCATTGTCCACATCGAGATTGGCTGCCACAAGTCATAGCAATCACTCACTCGTGACGTCAGCATCATTTGTGGTCGTTTGATTCAGAAATCGAAAAACTAAATGCAATAGAAGTCTTACGCACGAAGCCAATGGTCTCAAGAAAACGCATTCCGTGTTCGAAAGACTATCTGTAGCCATATTAGTTCCATCACTCTCCAGTTGGGGGCGAGGAAAAGGGATTCATCACGAGCTGCACAACTGGTTTGAACCGTTGACGTGTGCCCTCTCGTCTCATGATTGTGAAAATGCCTGTCCCCGTCGTATATTGTGTCTAGTACGTAGATAGCGGAAATTCCTCAACTAAGCGTGAATGGCTTGTCCCACAAGATACCTGTAATGTAGTAGGAATAATATATTTCCATGCAAATGCTGGGAACTCCGTCCGGTAGCTCCGGCCAACAAGCATAGTCCACCAGGTGCATCGCACAGAGTGCCCGAGCAAAGGGAGCATTCTTTTGAAAGACCTTTTTGGCAGCTGCATAGTTTCCCAGGGGATTGCTGGAAGTCGTGTGTTTCCCCAGATATGTGTTCAATTGCGTTTCCAATAATTTGGATTTCGTAGCGTCGGAAAAACTCTGTGGGCAGCTCTTCACAATAAATGGACCCAATTCTTTCTCCAAGTTTTGGGTGGCCGGTAGCACATGAACCTCTCGCTCAAGATGATGGTATGTCTGCATTTCTTGCGCAAGCAAGGATAGCACGCCCGTCACAGAGTTTGCCAGATACAGCTCCAAAATTTGTGCATGGGACGAGCCTTCGATTCCATGGAACGACAAAAAGTCAATGAGAAATTGCTGGAAACGCTCTTCCGTGTACATCTCGAATTCACCCGTAGGCCATTGCAGGATAGCTTCCTTTCTCGATTTGTGTTTCTTGATCCTATATTCGATTTCGTTGTAAGCAGAGAGGAAGCGATGGATTGGATCCTCAACCACAATGACCATGCATTCCTTCAACGGATTGGTATCATTCTTTCCAGTAGTTGCAAGCAATCGTTTGTCAAACCGCTCTCTGTGCATTTTTGTGGTACTGTTACGATTTCTCTCATCGTCTCCATCGTCGTCGTCGTCATGTGATGGCGGAAGATGTTCGAATGCCTCTTGCCAAAATACATCGAGTTGGTTGGTGGCAACCTCGTATGTTTTGGGCAAGGAAAATAAGATCCCAGGAACGGATTTTTCGGACAACCTATACATGCCTCCCCAAGGTTGGGTCCAAGAGTAGAAGGCTCGAGCAAACCGTTTCACAGGTGTATTCATTTTCTCTTTAATGATGGTAACATTCAAAAGTGGATAGTCTGGTCGATTGGTATTCCTGAGTTGGAGACGGGCAAGCGGAAACAGTTTCGCTGTGACCTCCTTGTCAGGCACCATTTGGGGACAAATTCGTTGACGTAGTTCTTCCCACCATGATTCGTCATCATTCACATCTTGTTGTATAGGACTCAGTACAGTCTCTCTTGTCGTTTCTGGTGGTGGCCAATTGTCCGGAAGAGTGATGGTTTCAGTGTCCGAGGACGATGACGATGATGGCTGAATTGTCGCTTGTTGTTGAGTCCAGTAGACAACAAAGGAAACGACAATAACCAAGGTCACCATTAGTAACCGCATGGATCGAAGTGAAAGGGGTATCATGGTAACGATGAAAGCAAAAGAGGATGGATAGGCAACAACACCCTTCGTTTCACGGTAAAAACTTGAATGTGTTGTGTGTCGAGGTTTGTGGAATTTTGCGAATCCTGCCTCACCAAACGTTTCAATTTATATTTTGTTGAGCAGTTGCGAGATTCCGTATTCTGCGCTTCTCGTGTGAGGGGAGTGCAGCTACAACGGGATGTTGCAACCACTATTATTATTTGTCCAAACTACTCTCACTATTACTACCTGGTATCGTACGGTACAGTACTCGTATTAGTAGTGTTTCGATCGCATCAGACCTAATGGTAAGTGAAGAATGAAGAAGTGGCCTGTGCCACCCGCCGCAATCCTACCGGTAGTCCTCCATGGTCCGGCTTCTTATTCGGAGATTCAATTTTCCAGGCTCCTATGCCTGCCTAGTCTCTTTCAAATCCACAACGTGGGTACCGTACCCATTCTCTCTTTCGCCTAAAATGAAAATACAATGGATCAACCTACTAGGAGTACAAAAGTAGTAATTGGCCATGCCTCAGTCTTCACGCATGAAATCTCTGCGCATCTGGCACACGTGGTTTCGAGGGAACTCCATGTACTTTCTTTTTGCGAGCAATCGGTCTCCCATCCCCCTTGACAGGTCCACCCGACGAGCTAGAACCATCCGAATCGTCGTTACCCTTGTCATCGTCCGAGGAATCTGTTGACGATTCGCCAAAGGCCCTTTGTTTGTGAAAAATACAACATCGTTTCGAAGATTTGCGTCCCAAACCTTCATTGTCAATGACCGCTTCGTCCCTGTATGGAAAAAGAAAAAGTACAAAACATGGAAAACAATATTGTTAGAATAATATCATGGACGAAAGAGAACCTGCGTGGGAACGTTCCCATGTTGGAAGGACCTTTTGTCGAATCGTGGAACCACGACCCCTACAAGGATGAACCATCTTCTCATCTCTGTTGTATCCAAAGGCATCCAATAATAAAACAGAATCGTGTTCGTAACGTACCAAGTAACATTGGGACGTGCTTGTAGTGTCAATCGAAGGACTTGATCATTCTGTGGAGGAGTTTCCGTTTGTGTCATGGTCATGGTGGCCGTGGCGGCCACGGGTGTGGGAACATTGCGACTGGCAGTGGCAGGACCAGAAGGTGCCGAAGCTGGAGGTGGTGGTGATGGATTGGAATTATTCATGATGAGTGGAACAGTTGAGTTGTTGTGTACCGTTGGACGTGTTTGTTGATGGTTGTTGTCGTTGTCGTTGTTGGTTTTGTGTGTGTATTTTTTATGGCAGTAGACAGCAGATGGTGGTGGTTGTGGTAAAGGCCTATGATTGACTCAACGGAATCAAATTTTGTCGACACGAACGATTCCATGGAACTCCAAGTTGTTGGCTCGAACTTCTGCTGGTACCGCAGTAGGGGTAGAACGGTATCTTACTCATCACAATATTAGCTAACCAGCACTCATTCCATACCTGTTCAACAAGTATCGATGTGGGCCTAGTGTCGCTAATAGACATCACGGCCAGTAAGCACATTAGATTACTACGCACGAAACTGCCAACAAGCAGGCCGAGAAAATGCTGCCAAACAAACCAGCAGAGTTGAAACTGGTACCGCTGCCGCTGGAAGGGGTGGGGGCGCTGGTTGGAGCAGCACAAGCAGTCAATGCAAACTCGACACTTCCCATTTGAGAATGACCAGTAAAGGCGTTGCCGTCGTATCCAACAGCCCAAATCCAAACATTGGATTCCGTGAGGTCACGGTCCGTAATGTCACTTAGCCTCTGAGTAAACGACATTACAGTAACGTCATTCGTCTGACGAAAGCTGAATCCAGTGAGAGTTTGGCTACTGGCCAGCTTTACACCGTCAACACTCTCCGAAGTCATGCGGTACTGGAAGACTCCATAGGCACCAGCTCGTCCAATCACGGCATTGGCAGGCTCCATGTGGTCCGTGCCGTCATCGTTGAGACCAACACCAATAAAGGCTTGGCCACCAGTATATGTTACTTTGATAGTGAACTTGTTTTCTGCAAAGTTCACGTATTGCTGCAACTCGACATTGCCTTGAGATCCCAAAGGAATGGGATCCGAAAAGCAATCATTCTCCAATGGATCATCGTCGTCATCGACATCATCGTCGTCGTTGTTCTTGAAAAAGTCATCGTCAAAGAAATCATCGTCATAGAATCCGCCATCTCCTACAGTGTGGTTCGACGTCAAAGCGAACGTGACACTGCCCATTTGAGCATGACCAGTGAAATAGTTGCCTTCGTAACCAATAGCCCAGATCCAAACGGAGGGTGTGGTGAGATCACGGTCGGTGATGTCGTCAAGGCTTTGCGTGAACATCAAGGTAGATGTGTCGTTCGTTTGGACAAAGCTAGACTCAATGAGAGTTTGGTTGTCAGCGATGTTGACGCCAGCGATGGAGTCATCCGTCAAGCGATATTGGACAACGCCAGAGTCGGCTTGTCCGATAATAGCATCGGCCGGGTCCATATGATCAGTGCCATCATCATGAAGACCGATGCCAATGAAGGCTTGGCCGCCAGTGTAGGTCACCTTGATTGTGAAAGTGTTCTCCTCCACGTCGAGGTACTGTTGCAACTCCACATTTCCTTGACTTCCCAACTCGATGGGCTCGGAAAAGAGGGTTTCATCGAACTCAGCAGCAACCGTAGATGCTCCTGCGACGATGAGGGCGAACAAGCTCAAGGCTCGAGAGAAGAACAACATGGTGATCAATTTCTTGTGGCTGCTCTCCACTTTCGTTTTTTGTGTGGTGGCCCTCACTGGAATAATAAGGATCCCTGCTGGAATGAAAATTGATTTGTAACGGAGAAATAGTGAGCTGGTCGGGTTGGTGCCAACTCTCCCAAGGTATTTTGAGCTCTAAGTAATATTGGCTCGCCTTCTAAACTGAATCTCCGCCGACCGACGATGACCTACTAGCCTGACGTTTGGGAGCCTCGATATAATATTGCAACAAAAATCAAAATCATTCTGTCACCGGGACTACTTTGGACTACAGGTTGTGATACAGGTGGTAGCATAGTAATACTCCAGAGAGTGGTAGTCTAATCATAGCAGTGAGGATTCTACTACTAGAGTCTACTAGAGAGAACTAA
This sequence comes from Nitzschia putrida, assembly GCA_016586335.1. Classification (NCBI taxonomy): domain Eukaryota; phylum Bacillariophyta; class Bacillariophyceae; order Bacillariales; family Bacillariaceae; genus Nitzschia; species Nitzschia putrida. The sequence continues at coordinate 23,784 of BLYE01000027.1, read as the reverse complement.
TGGATTAGCACCAGTAGTTCATGATACAGTGCACACTGTTCTCTGATAGTACCCATCAGTGTTTTGTGTTGTTGTAATGTGATGAGCGAAAATGGTGCGTGGACAGTACTGGTACTGTACCATCCAAGGCGAAGGATGAGGATGATGAAGAGATTCGGGGATGGGGGGTGGTGGGTGTCATGTGCCATCGCATCGTTCGTTCCATGATCGCACGACCTTCAACCTTCCGCTCCTCCACGAGAAGGACGTGTAAGGTGACGCTTGATGGACTCCTACTGGTTCTTTGTCACTTATATCGTCAGTACTGATAACTCTAGAGAGAGAGAAACAATAGTCATTGTGGTGTCAACAAATAATAATTTGGTGAAGAGAGGCGAGCGAGAGCATTGCAATGATGGATAGGTGGAAGGCTGCTGGACAACTGGCGGTACCAAATGGAATGACATACAAGGGAAATCGTCAAGAATTGGTGCTAGTATTTCACTGAAGGGGGGCATGATCGTCACTACATTATGGAGCATACACAATGGACTTGGGGATAGAAAATTGATGAAATCCATCAGCGCCGGAATGGAATCCAAATCCAGAGTGCTTGTGTCCCACCCTATCATCATGCAAAAAGAATGGAATGGAAGTTGGGGTTAGTCTCCAAAGTAGGCGAACGTGTCAACAAACAAAGCATGCACCTCATGACAGACGTACCATGGACAATGTACATTCATGTTTTCCAAAGCGTAACAGTTGATGCCCACTTGACCGGCTCCAATACGAGAGGCCAAGCGTCGGGCCTTTTCCATATCCTTAGTGTAAACACAACTTCCCAGGCCATACTCCGTTTGGTTTGCCAAACGAATTCCCTCGGCTTCGGATCCGTCAAATTTCGTCATGGAGACGATAGGTCCAAACGTTTCCTTGGTCAAAACATCCATGTTCTCATCTACATTAGCCAATACAGTGACAGGAAAGAAGGAAGCATTCTCATCCTCAGGGACAGTACTTTGGTGCAAAAGTTTGGCTCCCTTGGCGATGGCATCCTCCACTTGACCCTTGACCAAATCACGTTGCATCTTGGACACCATCGGTCCCACTTGGACATCGGGTTCCATTCCATTTCCAACCTTGTACTCGGCTGCATACTTTTTGGTAGCCTCTTGAAAGGCATCGTAAATACTCTCGGCAACATAGATACGTTCAATGGCACAACAAACCTGTCCCGTGTTGTAGAGAGAGTACACCACGGCATCCTTGGCAGCCTTTTCCAAATCAGCATCGTCAAACACAATCATGGGATCCTTGCCACCCATTTCCAGAATGACACGCTTCATTTGTGGGGCTGCGGTTTGCAGAATCTTTTGGCCAGTGGCCGACGATCCCGTCATGGCGACCAATTGAATGTCAGGATGCGAGACAAGTTGTTTTCCAATCGATCCATCTCCTTGGACGACTTGGATGACACCCGGTGGCAAAACGGATTGAAGCGTCTTGATCAACAAAGCTCCTGTTTCGGGAACCACTTCAGAGGGCTTGACAATTACCGTATTTCCGGATGCCAACGATGGCAAGGCCAACAACAGAATCTCATCGGCAGGAAAGTTCCAAGGACTCATAATAGCCACGACACCGAAAGGGTCCCGAACAATCACACAATTTCCATGTGTTTGTGGTTGCAGGGAGGCCAAGAGCAAATCCATGTATTCGTCCTTTCCATAGGCAAATTGCACTTCTTCCTTGGCTTCGGACAAAGGCTTTCCCATTTCGGAGACCATCATTTCCGCCAATGGATCCGCAATCTTTTCGATGGCCTTAAGGCATTGACGAAGCAATTGGATGCGATCTTCGAGGGGTGTAGAGAACCAGGCCAATTGGGCTTGTTGGGCGGCAGCCACAGCTTCGTCGACTTGTTGAGGAGTGGAACAAGGAACGCGGGAAATGACTGCGCCAGTCGCAGGATTGGTGTTGACGAGGCAACCTTCTTCAATGACAACGCCTTGGACCATGTTGTAGGGAGTTTCGTTCAATGAACAAATCGATGGATGGGTGTACCGCTTGGAGTGACAAGGTTCCAAGATCTTACGACACCAGCAGCCAGTATATTATTATGTTGTATGGTATATACGACTAGTACTCATTAACGGACTAATATTGTTGACAACAAAAGATCCATCATGAATCATCAATCATCATCTATCAAGAATGGTCCCAAAAAGGATGATGGAGGTGGTGGTAGCAGAGACGATAGTCAGACTAGCTCATGGTCAGCGGAGGTAGCATGTCATAAAACGATAATATGATTGAAGGGCTGCCAGAGGGATGATTTTCTTTTAGTTTGTACTAACTACTAAAATACTGATCCTAATACTGTTTCCAAGCACTGACATTCCAAAGCACAGGAAATCCACGTTCAAACCAACGTTTTGTGTCTTCCGCGTCGTGCTGTCCGTCTCATCTCCACCGTCATTGTCATCATTCTTCTTACACTTTTCTATGGTTGGCAACGACGAGCGAGGAGTGGTTTATTCGCAGGCAAGACTCCCCGAAGATATTAAAATATGCAACGTTGTATATTATTACATACGTGCGACTAAGACTACCGGTAGGACATTCGGGTTGTTGTTGTCGTTGTTGTTGCTGCTACAACATCAAACATCAAACACCTGTACAACTTGTATCACCATAATACCGTTGCTTACCAGAGGTACCTGAACTTGGTCTTGACATTTGTTGCAGAAAGAATTGTAACGATGAGAGTGCCACATATGTCGTTGACACTCTTTGCATTCCTGTTTCTAATGAGAGCCTCTGTGGCCTTCAAAGGTACGAATGAAGAGGATTGCCGTTGGCAGCTGTGTTTGCAAGCTTGAAATCTAATTTTGTGTCATTCCGAAGAGACGAAAAGGTCTCCGAGAGAGGAAAGTTTCAGGAATATGTTGATGGAGTATTGCCTAGAGGATGTTTTCGAATTTTGTTCGTATCGGCCAAAGTGCCCATTCATGAAAGATACCTATAGGTTGCCGGGGGTGAACGAGTCTGCAAGTATAATGCAGATTTCAATCCGGGACTTCCCTTTCAGCGAGGCACAAAGTCGTTGCTTGCTCAGAGCTGCGTCTGCAAACTATGTTTCGAAGGGATGTGGGACTGCACTTACAGTAATTGCTGAAGCTCCGACCAAGCCGCGAGAAGATTTCACAGAGTACCGTCAACAGTGGGTTATGACACATCCGTGTCCTTTTTTTGGATTTGTAGTTCCAACGATGCTGTTGATGCATGTTGCCTGTGCTTTTATAATTGGTTTCGCCAACGGCCACTATTATGAAACGTATACGCCTGTTTTGGTTTGGGCCAACCATATTGGAAGAAGCGTCAATTCCAGACCTGACTTGAAGGCGATGATCAATGAAGAACTCATGGCTGGACCCATCGAGTGGAATTGGTGCCCACGCCAACAAGCAGGCCGCATTGCCAAACTTCATCGATTTGGGGTAGGAGTCAGAAAGGGTGTTGGATATTACACTTACTTCCTAAAGTTGATTCATAGATGTGGCATGAGGTTCTACCACAGTGTCTACAGAAGGAAGGATAGCACGCGCTCATGTTGTTCATGTGGGTTGAAAGCCTTGCAGGCCAGTATTCCAGATGATAAAAAAAAATGCTCGTGCTGCAAGGGAACCGCCAAATGCTCTTTGTCATGTCCTACTTGCATTGTAAGAAAGGACTGCGATGACAATGCCTACAAATACTACGAAAGCTTTGCCTGTTGGTGTCCTAAAGACGTCTGTTGTCGCAATTGTGGAATCAGTCCAGCCGACGCTTGTGCTGGAAACTTGACAAAAGCGCAAAAGAGTTGCAAATTTTGCCACGGTACTGGGAACCCTAACCCCAAGAATCGACGCAACAACGCCAAGACAGCCGTTTACAAGGCAATTTCCGTGAGGATGAAAAAGATAAAAACGGACTGAAAGTATCAAAATCCAAATCTCAGTTCTGGATATTGTCGGCATTCTTTTGTAAAAGGTCAAAAAGGTTTAATTTTCGATTGCCAAGAACTCCCTTCGTTTCGCTCACTGTGGTTCCTAGAATGATGTTTTTCACAATGCTCGGAGGATAGGTTGACGACGGAAGACGATGGAAGAATTTTCATCTTACTCCCTCAATGTGTCGGTCTCATCATCGTCATCCCCGACAACTACGCACTGCTCAACAGGAGGACGGCTACATGATTGTCACGGTCGGTGGTGTTGTGGTGTTTTAGTCTCAGTAGTCCTCAATCCGCAATCTTTGGCGGGTGGTCGCACAGACCTGACTCGATGGTAAGTACAAACGAATGTAGAACGGCAATACCGCAAGATTATTGGAAACCATGACGTCCAGAAATGTGCCAAAAGTCACCGTTCCCACTTCCCGCACTAAGTAAAGGTGGTTGGCAATCACTTGGAAGGATGACTATTACTCCTCTTCTTCCGATGACAGACAACTCTCTGGATGATGAATGGATGAAAGTAAACTATCGCAAGAGAGTTGTTACAGAGAAAAACATTTTTATCTTATCGGTGGTGACGGAAAACGATGGTTTTTCATGGAGTCTATGAAATGCAGCGAGGCAATTACCTAGTAGTACGACAGCTCCTTATAACGGCGCGAGATAAAAAGGGTAGAAAAAAGCCCATCCCGGGAGAACTCCTCCCAAACAATGAGCCAATACCGAGAACATAGTTTGCCTCTTCTGTATTATTGTTATACTGTAACATGTACAACATGCAACAAGGGTATCGGGGTTTTCTTTTTTTGTTGAGGTGCGAAGGAATGTGAGTTTTGTTCACCTTGTTGTAGAGGATGGAACTGTGAGACCTCTAGTAGGAGGAGGAGCGATGTGGACGATGATGACGCATCAGCAGGAGAAGCAAAAACTAAAATCCCTTCCTAAAGTAGCAGAGACAGTAGCATCTTTGTATTGGGCTGTTGGTAAAGTAGTAGTTTGTCCCATCCATCAAAGGTCTGATGAGGGTTGTAACATTCCTCTCTCCAGCGTGGATGGCTCGATTGGCACGCCACAGCAACATCTAACCTATGGCACGCACTATCCAATCCAATCCAATCCATCCTAGCAACACTAACCGACGGAGTACAAAGAGTAGAAATGTAGTTGCATGAAATTGAAGGTGCTACAAGCATCTACGATCTATCGCCTTTCCAATGTAGAGCTTCGTCCCAATGGATAGCTCATTCTTACTGTTTTCACTTCTTGACTTGTGGATGTTCATTCCTTTACCCCAGCACTTTTTTGTGGATGGTTGTTGGAACTGCATACATTGTTCATTTGGAGCATGAAACGCCAAAGAACAACAACAACACAGCAACAACAACATCTGTATTCCCAGACCAAAATGGGAAACTAGACCAACCTCTCCACTCGGACGCCCTGGAACAGTTGGTAGGGAGCCCCTACTCCTCTTCCAGGATGACGTCTTCTCCCATGCTGACAAAGCTCTCGTCGTCATCATCATCGTCGTCATAGTCAGCGTGTGCAGACTCCTTGGCGGCAGGATGCGAAGAGTTGAGTGAGACAAAGGTATCATTGTTCTTTCGTCGGTTTTGCTGCTTGGCAAAGGCTAACCGATCCTTGTTGGCCACCTTGAAGGCGGGCGGGAGATTGGGATCCAGCGCTGCTTTCTCCATCTTTTTCTTCAATAGCTCTTTTGGGTCACGGGTCCCAAGACGCTCGGGAGCATTTCCTTTGGACATGGACTGTCTTAGTTTCCACGCTGGAACGGCAGCCCTTCCCCCTGATGGGTTGGAGTCACTAGAGCTCTCTGCAGGCATGGTGACACGGAGTCTTTATTACCAAAACGGTGCGTAACGTAGTAACTACAGTAGTGTGTGCCTTGTGCCCCTTTTTGTATGCTCTTCTAAGAGGGAGTGTGAGATGTCGTTGTTGTTTCTGTTGTTGTTGCTGTTGTTGCTGTTGCTACAAACACGGGAGTGTTGTTGTTGCGGAGAGGGAGTATGAAAAGCTCCCTCCTCGTCCTGCCTGCCTCTTGTCACCTCGTACAGTGGATGTCCCACGACGGTGGTACACACGATGGGCAGTAGTAGTTGTAGTGCTGCAGGGAGTCGCCACCGCCGTATGTAGTACGAGTAGTACGAGTAGTGGAAGAGCAGTCGACGGCAGACCCACCGCACAAAACCCGCGCCTCCTTCTCGTGCCACTTTTTTCGGTCATTCGGCATTCTCTGGGACTTTTTGGATGATCCGGTTACGACGTTTTGTGCATCGTGACGACCGGTCCGACTCAAAATCAGTTGAGCGTGGAGGATTCCCGCCAAGCTGTCGTCTGGAAGTCGTCGGGCGCGCCAGAATGGATGTCTGAGAGTTGGCCGAACATGTCACCTACGTTGATGAATAAGTGCAAATTTCCGTTACCTTGTGTCGGTACCTCGACTTTTTTAATGGCCCTCTTCTGTACGAGATGGAGTTTACAACAATTTCAACCCGCCCTTCCGAGACGAGGCAACAACCGCCTGCATCACATCACGTTTTTTTCCTCCTGACCATCATTTCGTGTGCCTCCTGCCCAAGAAAAAGAGTACAATGGCGGGACAATCCAGGTCCCCGAGGAACGCCTCGAGTTATGAACGAACTAACAGATCACTAGCTAATTTGGAACGAATGTTGGAGTCTGTCAAACTAGATGGGAAGATCACATCCGACAAGGTCAATGAGATTGCCGGTGCCATTCGGGAAAAGTTGGGGCTTGACTTGGGTGGGGAATGTTACAAGGACATGGCAGAGAAAATGATGCGACTTCAGATTGCTGAGAGCGGAGGCAAGCCTCCCTTGTCGCCCGCACATTCGGATACGTCCAAGGAACCGGCATTGGATGCGCCCACTTGGTCTCAGGAAACCTCGAGTCCAGAACAATCCTCTCACTCGAGTCAATCCAGATCGCAGCAGGAAGTCCCCAGGTCGTTTGCTTCCACATCCGCTACAGCAACGTCGACGTCAGCGTCGACATCGAAGTCTCGGTATGTCAATACGACACGAGGTCGATCTCCTGCACGTGCGGCACAGAGTTCTCCTGTTCCGAGGCCGCGGCAAAGTCGGTCTCCATTGGGTGGGGCAGCCACTTCTGCATCCATGGGGAAGCCTCCAGCTCCAGAGTCACAACCATCCCGTTCAAGATCTCCTCTTCCTAGAAATAGATCCAAGTCTCCCTTTGCACGGACAAGAACCTGGTCTCCGGTTGCCAACACCCGGAGCTCACGAAACAACATGGGTACAGCTCAAAGTCCCATGCCATCGCCTTCTGTCTTTTATGATGCACACATGCATGAAGAGAGTGTCATGATTGGATCACCTTCGCCACAACGAGTTCCTCCTCGACCCAAGGAATCATCCACTCCTTCTGGGGAACGCCCTCCACTCGCATCGGTCACGGTAGAGACCAACTCCAAGGAGCAGCAACAACAACAGCACGAGGCCAAGGCGGGGACAACCAGCATGCCCCCACCAGCCCCTGTCGACATGTCGACCAAGCTCCCACAAGGATTGCATGAGTCCATGAGAAATCTGAAAGTAGACGAAATCCAGTTCAACCTTGGGGTGTCCAAGCCAGCCAACGGAAGTACACCATACAGAAGTGTTGCAAGTCCATCAAACCGAGCGAGGTCTACCAGGAAGAAGACACCCATGAGTGTTCAGACCAGCAATCTCGGGAGCTCAGTAGATGATGATCCTTTCTCCCCTATGGAAGATACACCAAACACTCAAGGGATTAAGACCCCAGCCGCCACCACTGAGATGAGAGGACGATCCTCCAGCCGAAAGGAAGCGGCAACAGCGGGGAGCCAACCCACACGCCAACGATCTAGGTCCCCCTTCCAAATCTTTACACGCTGGGGAAAGTTTCAATCTCCTAGAGATGCTCCCACGGTCAATGTCAACCCCGTCAATGACTTTACATCCCCAGTCACCAGCGCATATCCAAATCAGTCTTCCAAAGAATTTCAAGCCGAGCCTGCTGCCGCCAATGGAGGATACGGTGCTCCCGTGGAGGAAGTGCCCAAGACTCCATATGAACCTATGCATCAATCTAGTGAGGAGCCACAGTCTGCGAACCCTGAGGTTCTCAAGAAGGGACGCAACACCAAGACTCCACTTGTGGTGGATCCTTCGTGTCAATTTGCAGTTGGAAGTGGCACTGCCGCTAAGAAAGGAAAGGGGAAGGTCAAGGGACGAGCCAAGAAGAACATTGGTTTTCGAAGAGGTTTGGCAAACATGAATCCTGAGAACTACATGGCTGTCCCAGGAGCCGAGTCCATGGAGTCTCCTACAGCTACGACCATGGAATGCAATACCACCAAGACTCCCATGTCTGGAGGCGCACCGATGGATATTGATGGCAACTCACCAGTTCCACCCGCTGCAAATCAAGCCAGAGTCCCGGAACCAATTTTCAATTTGGGAACAGCAGGTCCAACTCCAGCCGAAAAGGGACGTGCGAAACGCCACGAAAAGAGCAGCGTTCGTAGAAATGGTCGTCATACCCCCCGAACAAGTGCAGGTGCCTCCTCCGTGCAAGAACCCGTCAACCCCCCTGGCAGCTATGCGAATGAACCATCGACTCATGCAAGGACATGTGATGTGAACCAACCCAAAGCTGCAAGTATCGACAGCACCAAACTTGCCATGGTCCTCAGTCTTCGAGAGGAAGGAAAGTTGCACTACATTTCGAAGAATTACAAAGCGTCAATCTTGACCTACACCAACGCAATCAAGCAGTGCCAAGAGATTTGCCATACAGGCAGCACGAATGATCTTATGGCTGTCTTGTTGTCCAATCGAGCCGCCGGACTTCTCATGGTTGGCGCTTGCAAAGCAGCTGCCCTCGATTGTCAGACAGCACTTGGCTTTGCTTCGCCCCCTGGTACAACGTCGGAACCCAAGGAAGGAGGTCTTGTTTTGCGCCCTAAACTATCGAACCGCATGGCAAGAGCATTCATCAAGCTCGGAGAGCTTCAGGCTGCCTCGTCTGCCTTTAGTGATGCAATCTCTAGTGCGCAGATTACGTTGGGCAGTCTTGGACGAATCAACTTGAGCGAAGACATCAATGTTACGAGAAAGGGATTGGAACAAGTTATCCAAGAAGCCACCTTGGGACAAATTGAGGTTACCGGTCTGCAAGATGTTATGCGTAGTGTGACAGAGTGCAACACGAACATTCAATCACCCATGGGACAAACCAGGAAGAAGTTCCAAGAACTATTGGGTCATATCAACACTGCGCTCTTGACGGCAACCAAGTCGGAGCTACTTCAAACCAAGAAGGTGGAAGTGTTGGCTTCTCTCAAGCGGTGGCGCGAAATTGGATGCTTTTGTGAGCGGCTTGCTGCAGAGAACGTTGCTGTTGATGGTTGTTTCACGGAAGACTTGGTGAACAGACATCCTTTCCCTGGGGTGCCTCCCGCCAGGTATTTGTCCACTGACTTTTTTGGTGAAGCAAGGGAGGATACGATCCAAGGGGCGGAGTTGAAGCTAAATTCCAAGGCCATGGCTGATGCTATCTTGCGACTGCCGGTAAGTGTCCTGCCAACCTACCTTCGGTCGCTTCGACTTGAAGAACGATATGCTGCCGCGGAGGTGGCATGCCGGGTATTGGATCAGCATATGCGATCGCGTTCTAGTGTTTATGATCAAGGACGTCTTCCATCAAGTTTCGCATGGCTACCTCAGGAGCAAACTATCTTGACCAAGATCAGGGTGGAACGAGAGCGGGGAGATGAACTCTTCCGCCAAGGTCGATTCGGTGAGGCTACCGCTCAGTACGCTGCTTGTCTCAGCATCGATGCAGACGGAAGATATGAATTTGGAGCTGGAAAGAATGCAGGTGGGCGTTTCCACGCCGTCATTCACTGCAATCGAGCTGCGTGCCTCATGGCTGAAAAGAAGTTTGCAGAAGCTATCAATGAATGTACGGCTGCCCTTCGTATCCACCCTCGCTACATGAAGGCACTGCTAAGGAGGGCACGTTGCTACAGTCGTCTTGACAGATTAGATGAAGCTGCAAATGAGTTCAAACAATGGTTGGAGTATGCCAATGAAGGGAAGAAGAACCCACACAGCACACTCCAGGTCAGCACCTGCATTTTTGATGGGCCACATGAAACCAAGCCAACAGAAGTACCTGCAGTTCAAGGGGAACTCAATGACGTACTCAACGCAAAGGCTCGTGCTGATGCTGCTGCGGAGACTCAGCGACGATACCGTGAACAGAAGCAACGATGGCAGAGTGAGAGATTCAACACTTCGCAGAGTTCTGCCGAGAGTCGACGTGACTACTTTTACAGCCAACAAGGATCCAGTGCACGCCGCTGGGATTCTTTTGCCGACCGAGGCCCCAAACGAAACACCAGTAACACCGGGAACAACGGGACCAACGGCAACAGTACAAAGAGTAACACATCATCCAACCAATCTCGCACAGCAGCTCCTGTCAATGTCACCAATGAGAAGGACCACTACAAGGCCCTAGGAGTGGCAAACAATGCTAATGAGGCAGAGATCAAGAAGGCCTATCGCAAGCAAGCTCTCAAGTATCACCCTGATAAGAATTCTGGGGCAGATGCCGCTGACATGTTCCGTCGGGTGAAGGAAGCCTACGAAGTGTTGTCGGATACTCAAGCCAGGAAGAAGTATGACATGGAAAGTCGCTGGCGAAGGCGATTCTAGAACTAGAGATCAGTATTCACTACTAGGACTACTAGAGAACGATAGTCAATTTTACAATCGGTACCTAGCTAGTAGGCAGTGTAGTGGCATGAAATAGCTGTATTTTAGTCGATCGGGTCCAAGCATTTGTTTACGTGGCAATTTCAGACGTACGTCGGTAGCACGTGTCGTAGTGATATTTTTATCTTGGGTCCGTCCAATCCATCAGAATTTTAATGTGTGGCTTGCCGAGAGGTCTCGAAGATTTTGGGAATTATTTCCGCCTTTTTCCCATTCTTCCCACTCCAATAGCTTGCTTTTCCCAAACGTTTGCATAAACAACCATGACCACTACTTCTCAACCTCTTATTGGAGTGTTGGCTCTCCAAGGAGCCTTTGAAGAGCATCAAGCATGTCTGGAGGCTATTGGATGCCGAACCATTCAGGTACGTACCATTTTTGGGTTTGACGACGACGACGACGACGACCAACTTCAAGTGTGGACCGGAATGGGTGTGAACATAAATACGTTCATACTAACGTAATTCTTTTTCTTTATTCTCGTATACAGGTCCGAACTGCCAGTGACATGAAAAACTGTGACGGAATTGTTCTTCCCGGTGGAGAGTCGACGGCCATGGGTTTGATTGGAAACAACTTGACCAATCCCGACGGAAAGAATGTGTTTGATGCTATCCGAGAATTCATGGCTACCAAGCCTACCTGGGGAACTTGTGCTGGAATGATTCTGTTGGCAGAACAATGTGTTGGAGCCAGTGCTGTGATTGAAAATGGACAAGCCCTTGTAGGAGGCGTTGATATTTTGGTCTGTCGTAACTATTTCGGATCCCAAGTCTCGTCGTTTGAAATGGCTACCCCAGCTCCACCTGGTATTGAGGGAAGCAGTACCTACCCCGGTGTATTTATTCGTGCCCCTGCTATTTTGTCGGCTGGACCGGAGGTTCAAGTTTTGGGAAAGGTTGTGGCTACCCCTTGCCGACAGGCTGCCGTCGTGTTGAAGGAATTGGAGCGAAAGATTCAAAATGGTGAAGATGTCGTTCAAGTCAAGGTTGTTGATTCTCTTGAGCGAAAGTCGGAACAAGAAATCTCTTACCAAGTGGTCATCAAGCCGTTGGATGCTACCGAAGAGGAAAAGAAGGAGGTGAGCTCCTCCGAGGATGGTCTCGTCATTGAGCTACCAGGAGCTGCCGATGGCAGCAACGCTCGTGAGGTTATTAGTGCCGTGCAAAAGGGACACGTTCTATGTACAGCCTTTCATCCTGAGCTCACTTCGGACCACCGTTGGCATGAGTATTTTGCCAACATGGTTCGAGAGAGTATTGCCAAATAGTAGGAATTGCGACTGTGTTGGTATGATGCAAGGGACGAACCGTTGTGGACTGGGTGGTGCAACTATTGTATACATCAATCAATTGTTGTTAATGGAATCATGTTGTGTCAATTTTTATGTACTTCCAATTTCCCCATGCTAGCACATTACAAGGACTATATACCAACCATTCAACCAACCAACCAATCAATGAACTTAGAATCCTTGAAAACGACGCTCATCCATGTGTTTCAACCTGGAAACCATGTCACAAAAGAGAGGCCCGTGGGTGAGGACAAGATCTACCTCTGTTTCAACGTCTTCCAATTGATAGTCAAATCGCAGAACTTCGGCCCGTTGTTCGAAAATGCGGAACTTCAAGAGTCCATTGTCGACAAGTCTTGTCAGGGACAGCATGAGCTCACCGTTTTCCAAATCAATATCGAAGGATTTTTTGCAAGCGTCTCGGAGTACTCGCTTGAGAGCGTTGACAGAAATTTTTTGAAGCGCTACAGGCATACGACAAATTTGGATACAACCACAAAGCACCACCTTGTCAGTCAAAGGACAGCTTTGAATCAACTCCTTGAACAAGGTGGAGGAGTTTTCCTTGAACGTTTTCAGGATATCTGGGATCTTTACGAGGGGTTGAGTCGAAACACCATTTGGATCCTTGAGACGCTCCATGGCGCCGGTGGCTGCCAGGGACAAGGATTCCAGGAAGCGGCGGGCATCGCCACGGGTAGCAGCATTGCGCTTTGCCAGAATCGAAATGGCCTTGGAGTCTACCACCTTCGAGCCAATCAAGCTCAGGGCAATGCGGGACAAATCCTCGGCATTGTATGTGCGGAAGATGACTGTAGCTTCCTTGCACTGTTGTAGTACAAACGGTTCCTTGGGTTAGAAGGTTTGCATTGATAGGTAACATCATCAAACAATATAGAATACTTACAAATCCCAACTCATTCAAGCGAGTAGCCTTCATTCCTCCTACGGAATTCGAGATACCCAGTACGCCTACGTGGTAATTCGGACTTCGTGCCCATCCGAGCAAAGTCTTGAGGGCTTCTTCGCCACCTTTCCTGTTGCCACCGAACACAGGTAACATGTCGACTTCATCCAACACAAAAATGACTGTTGACTTCTCCACATCATCATTCTTGGATCGAAGAAGTTTCTTTACATTGGTTCCAGCCTTTTCTAGAATTTCTCGGAGTGCGACTTCTTTGTCAAGTCCAACGAGAACGGAGCAGTTGATGATACAAATTGTGGGTGCCTTCTCCCAAAATTCCGCCGATTCCGCAAAGGTTTCCTTGGCTTGCTTCATACACCGCTCCACCAGCATGGTTTTGCCACTACCAGAGTTTCCACAAACATGAAGGACAGCAGGAGCACTGTCAGGACCTCCATGCTGACCCTTGGAACGGATGACCGAGTCGAGAAACGTTTGGATCTTGTGCTGTTGTTGCAGAATGGTCTCACAAGGAATCACATCCATATTGCCTTTTAGAGCTTCAATGCACTTTTGCAGGCGTTCCTTGTTTGTACCATCTCCTAGATCAGCCTCCACAACGGGTCCTGTGGTTGGGAGGACTGGTTCCGGCGTCTTTTCTTCCTGTGTGACATCGGTGTTTTCCATAGCAATGTCTTGGACTTTGGAAGGAGGAGCTGCGGTCAAGGCGGTGGTTGTTTTGGCGGGTAGTTCCTTCTCTGGCATGGAAAGTTTTCGACGGATCAAAGGAGACATTGGTCTTTCAGGAGGGGCCCGATTCATGTCTTTCCATGTTTCCTGGTGGAATTGGTTTGGAGTGGACTTGTCCTGCGAGATTCGGGGTCGTTTGTTGGTCGCATTGGTATCAGGAGAAAGTTCATGCTTTCTCAGCAATGAATATTTGACGGAAGTTTCCTCCACGTCTTGCACTTTTTCACCAATGCGTTGAACTGATTGGTCTTCGGCATCAGTGACTGGGTTGTGTGTTACGTTGTCCGTAAGGGGGGTTGAATACGACATTTCCTCGTCACCGTCATCTGCTTGCTCTCCAGTTGTCATGGCGGATTCCCTGCTCTCTTGATTGTTTGTCACTTTCTTTTGAGCGCTCTCTTTGTTGGGTGAGGCGTCGGAAAGTGTTGCAGGTTCCATTGGTGGCAAAGCTGGAACAGTTGCAGTGGTTTCAGGAGGCGAAGCCGAGAATGGTGCCATGGTACTCGTACTCTGGTTTTGCAGATGTATATGCGTCGCAGTTTCCATGTCTGTAGACTCTACAATGATGCCCCACATCTCGAAGAAGTCATCGAGAGCATGACGCAACAAGGGATCCGTTGTTTCCCTGAGCTTGGCCAAAGTATGCATGAAAGCTTCATCCGATGGTTTAAGCGATTTGGACACTTCTCTGAATACAACAGGACCCGAAGGGCTTGGTCCTTTTCCCAAGGTCAACCAACTTTCTCCATATTTGGCCTTGCACTTTGTGTATAGATAGGAGATTTCCTGACCAATCGAGGTTTGCACCAACTTATGGGTATCTTCAAGGCGTTTTAGATTGGATGTTGCTGTCTTTCGTCGTTGCTTTAAGGTGGAGTCCATGAGGTGTCCAACAATGCCAATGTTAGAGGCGTACATGCAGGGCCACCAAACAGGCTCGTCACCTTGTGAGATCAAGACCAACTGAAGTTTATCCAAAGAGAGCCTGTTGTCATCACTATTGGGATTGGACTGTGGTTTTATTGTGGATTTGAAAAGCTTGCGGGGGCTGGGTCTCCCCTGATCATGTGAATAGATCAAAGGCATGGTGGCTTCAAGCTCTCTTTGGCAAGTAGCGCACTCGGAAAGGTGTCGGCAGGTATTGTTGTTGTTGTTGCGCTCGATGAATGCGGCTGGTGGCTGGTCCAAACTCTTGGTAGGTAACATTTTTTTTGGCGCGAAAAACCTAACAGGCGGGAGGCGGGAGTCATACACGAACAACAGTCCGTACGACGTACGTCTAGACAGAGCAAAATTGAATGGAGGAATAATGTGGTGGCAATGCTGTGCATTGTTTCCAAAATGTAACTACCGTACTTTCTAGTGAATAGGACAGATATGCACACCCTAGCGATATTTGGATCTTTTATTCCAGACATGTGGCCTTTCAGGAACAACACTTATTCTAGTAACAGTTTAGAGCATTGCAATCGATGATTTCGACATCACCCTCCTCGTCATACAATCATTGCATCAAAAAACAAGGACTCCAAGAATAAGCAAGGGTATTGTAAATGGGCCCACAACGGAATGAATCGTGTTGTAGGCCTGACGAGTGTTCGCGATGACTGTGCGTAGAAACATAGTTGCCAATTCCTTTTGTTCACGGCGTCGTATGGAGACTTGCCGTTGCCATTCCTCGTCGTACACTTTTCTCTTGGACTCATCCGATAATATAGATGCTGCTTCTTCCACAGCCAGAAAAGCTTCATGAGCTCGTCCATCCTGGTTTTTGTCTGGATGTACTTCCAAGGCTCGGGTGCGGTATGCCTTGCGAATGTCTTTTGCAGTTGTTTTCCGGAGGCAGGTTCTTGGAAGAATGGTCCAAGCGTGCTCACCCCATCGTAGAGTTTGCGCAGGGATAAACAAATTCCAATTCCTTATCCCCAATACAGCATAGTAGTCTTGATTCTCGGATGCTTTCAGTACAGCCCTTACAATGCGAGCATCCTTCCGACGTTGCCGTTGCATCGATCGATCTGACACCCCATTCACTGATTTTGACCCTCCTGAGCCTTGCTTTTTGTTTCGCTGGGTTGGCTGCTCAGAATCT
Organism: Nitzschia putrida; assembly: GCA_016586335.1. Lineage (NCBI taxonomy): Eukaryota > Bacillariophyta > Bacillariophyceae > Bacillariales > Bacillariaceae > Nitzschia > Nitzschia putrida. Next base: position 7,959 of record BLYE01000027.1, on the reverse strand, counting down.
TCCTGCTTGGAATCGGTTTTGGACGTTTTGGTTCCAACGTCGTCTCCCCTTACATCCACCATTCGGAATGAAACCATCACCAAGAACATCCACCATATCAGGCACCATTTCTTCATAGTATACATCGTGCTCGCAACAAAACTGATGATTCTCGCACCGCCCAATCAAACAACAATCCGACAAATAATTAGAATGCCAACCAAACGTAGTTTGTGGGATGCCGTCCATCCAAAAATTGGTAGAGGTCCAGACCCAAAAATTTTGCAAAAAAGTAAAGCTCCGTCACAGGGAATCGAACCCTGGTCTCCCGCGTGACAGGCGGGGATACTAGCCACTATACTATGACGGATGAAGTTGTAGTCGTTGTAGTTGTAGACTTGCAGACAACGATGGATTAGGGGGAGAGGAATGGCCAAAAGAGAAAAAGGAAATGCTCCGTCACAGGGAATCGAACCCTGGTCTCCCGCGTGACAGGCGGGGATACTAGCCACTATACTATGACGGATGAAGTTGTAGTCGTTGTACGTAGTTGTAGACTTGCAGACAACGATGGATTAGGGGGAGAGGAATGGCCAAAAGAGAAAAAGATAATCTCCGTCACAGGGAATCGAACCCTGGTCTCCCGCGTGACAGGCGGGGATACTAGCCACTATACTATGACGGATGAAGTTGTAGTCGTTGTAGTTGTAGACTTGCAGACAACGATGGATTAGGGGGAGAGGAATGGCCAAAAGAGAAAAAGATAATCTCCGTCACAGGGAATCGAACCCTGGTCTCCCGCGTGACAGGCGGGGATACTAGCCACTATACTATGACGGATGAAGTTGTAGTCGTTGTAGTTGTAGACTTGCAGACAACGATGGAGTGGGGGGAAAGGAATGAGCAAAAGGAAAAAGATAATCTCCGTCACAGGGAATCGAACCCTGGTCTCCCGCGTGACAGGCGGGGATACTAGCCACTATACTATGACGGAAGAAGCTATTGTCGTTGTAGTTGTAGAGATGCAGACGACGCTGGAGGTGGGGAAAGGAATGAGCAAAAGGAAAAAGATAATCTCCGTCACAGGGAATCGAACCCTGGTCTCCCGCGTGACAGGCGGGGATACTAGCCACTATACTATGACGGACGTTGTTATTGTCGAACTGTTAACGGACAGCAAATTTTTGGTTCTTAAAGAGTGTGTAACCATGTACAAAGTGCCGTACCACAGTCCACACAAGTAGTACAGTACGAGTATTGCTCAAAGGAACAAATTGATTTCCGAAGCTTGGTCAAAGCAAACTTTAAATTATCTGTGTAAATCCAAGATGCTAAGATAGGTAGATGTTGGAAGTGTGTTGGGATGTGGAATACCGTACTCTAAAAGGCGCCACCAGACAAGAACGTCTTGAGCATATCCAAACTGGCTTCCGGTTGATCGGCGGGAACCATGTGGCCAGCATCGTACACTTGCAAGAAGGTGAATCCGCTGGAAGTTCTAGCCAATCCCTTTCCATTGTTCCAGTCGTGCTCATCCGCAGCTTGGAACTCGGCAGTGTGGGACCATTCCAAGCCTAGGGTCCATGCCTTGTTTCCAAGGTAGTTGCAGATAAAGTCAACGTCTCCAGCATATACCAAGGCCGGGTATCCAGCATCCAAGAGGTCAGCAACATAGGGACTGAAATTCTTCATCCAATCGGTATGGAATTGCATGTTGATTCCGTAGTTGCATGACTGCCAGTTGTGCGATTTCTTCTCGTCAACTCCCAAGGCTTGCTTGGTGGATTCCAAGTTTAGGAAATCACCCACAAACGAAAAGTCGTAGCAGAGAGGAGGGTGCTCACACTTCTTGCGAATATCGTAGGGGTTGAGCCCGGTGGCTTGGTAGGGAGAGGTCAATCCCATGTTGCACACAACAAAAGCGGATTGACAGGCAAAGTTATCAATGATGGAGTCACCCTGGTTGCATTGGTGGATCAAGGCATCGCACTTGGGCACCACTTGCTTCATGGCTTCATAGGCCTCCTCGTTGACAACCTTGATTCCATGCGAGTTGTTCCATACCATTTCGGGGTACCACTTGTATTGCTCTTCGGGATTGGTGAGACCATTTCCGATAGCCAAGCCAGCAAAGTTGAGAGGAATGGTCTTATCGGAAGGATTTTGGTTTCCAACATAGATGCGGTGCGAGATGGCAGGAACGTAGTGCTACGGTACAAGAAGGCAGAGAGCAAAATACAAGTGTCAGTAAATCGTGATAGAACAGAAAACCACGAATCAACAAGCAAGGCGACAGGAATCCTACTTACTCCGGCATAGGACTCTCCAATAATGTAAAGAGGCGAAGAAGCATACTCAGGATGGGATTGGAAGAAAGCTTGCAAGAAATAGTAAGCATCTTCACTGACCATGGCTTCGCCATTGTCGTTTTCAGCACCATAGGAAAATCCTACTCCAGCAGGCTGGTCCAACCACAAAACATGGGCCGCCTCTGTCCAACTGTAGGGGTTGGGGGTAGTCGTCTTTCCATCAGGATTGACACTGCATGGACCATTCTCCGTCAAGAGCGCCAAGGTAGAAGAGCATCCAGGACCTCCAGTGAGCCAAACGACAAAAGGAATTTCTTCATCCGTCTCAACATTTTGGTCTCGCTTCTCAAACATCCAAAAGAACAAATGCTTGTTTTCTCCATCTTGATCATACTTGGATCCACTAATATCCATGTATCCACTGATGGAAAGCGAACTATCATCGCAGAGATCCGAATTCTCGTGATTCAATTCGCGGAAGGAATGCAATTTGTCGTCTACAAAGTGAAAGTCTCCAGGTTGTTCATCAACATCATCTTCAGAAGAGCATTGGAACACTCCAGAAGGAAGATCCTTAGCTTGATCCTCCGTGACACAAACCGAAGGAACGGCTTGACACTTGCACCAGACACAAGGAGTTCCAGCGGCATCGGTGGCTTGTTGACAAGCTGATTGGTCATGAATGTCATTACAAGCGTCCGAAGCAGAGGAAGATTCCCAAGCACGGGAAGTGGTGGTGGACAATCCCCAAACGGGAGAGGAGGACAATGTTAGCAAAGCCAAGGAAACAAACTTCATGGTGGTGGTGGTAGTCTTATGGCGGTACGATACAACTCTTTTTGTGTCGTAAAGATTTTATTCTCCGGAACCCAACCGAAGACAGAACTCTGGATTGACATCCACGACCCAAACTGTCAATCGGAGGCAAAAGTGTACGACTTGACTACTACGAATCACATTGGAAGGAAGAGGCGTACATTAATTTTCTCTTCATTATACGTTGGCCTTTCCACCCCCTTCGATTTCCAACAACAAGCAGTAACGCTTCCATTCCTCCCCATGTCCCCCTATCGTTGCATCAGCAAATTCGTGGCCCAAGCAGGTTTCGTTAGAGATTTGGGTTTCCATGCAGCCAGAAATTGAATCTCTTCCTCTGATAATGGATTTCCTTGAGCATCCATGGCGAGAGGTGGTGGATTCCATAATATTTTTCGTTTTGACCGTGGTTTGTTCTCCTCGCCTGAGGTTTTACTGTCAGCATCATCTGGTGGAGAGTAGTTGTTGTCGTCGTTGTCGTCGTAGTTATGTGATTCCAAAGCCAATTGAAAGCATTCCAAAATGGCATTTTCGTTCCAACGACAATCTTTGGATGGCGCTTGGGGTATACTGGTCACAGGGAGCGAGTCGCCGTCTTCCATCAAGGGGAGTTCCATGTCGACATGCAGCATGTCATCGTCATCATCATCGGCGTCGTCATCGTTGTCGTCATTATCCATCTCTCCTCCATCGTTGTCGACTTCATCATCTTCTACGACTGGTTCTGCATTGTTGTTATCTTCTGTACAATCTGTGGCGTTTTGCTCAGTTGTGGAATCGGTTGTTGTATCCATGGTGCGATGATAGTGCAGGAGGTGACGAAGCGCCGAGTTTGAGAATGGAGCGAGAGTTGGCTGTCCATCAGCTGCCACCAGGCTTGAGCTTGACAAATCCCCTTTGTCAAGCTATCCAGAAAGGAGGAAAAAATGGCCTCGGGGCTTTTGTGGCCTACCATTCCAAATAAGTACGACGGCGACACCTGAATCCACAGTTTCCACTACTCCAACATCATCATCTTCTTCTTCTTCTTGACGACGACGACTCACACAAGAAGAGAAGACCCCCCACATGGATACTTTCGTGGGAATCAAGGAATTCTATTTTCATTCTTTCTATATTCAAATCTAATTGGGACTCGGTACCATTGGCAATCCATCGTCTCTCTGGTTACCACGTATTGGTAGTATCCAGATCTTTGTAGTATCCAGGCTTGGACTCCTACATGAATGTACGGTATCTGACGCATCATGTCAAATCTTACCAAACCTGTAGATGAAGGTGCTTCGCTAGAATCCAAAGACAAGTCGACGGAGGCTACTCGGAGACCGATCACGGTACTACCCCAAGCCGTGGTGGATCAGATTGCAGCAGGAGAAGTCGTGCAACGACCCGCATCGGTAGTCAAAGAGCTCCTGGAGAATTGCTTGGACGCCGGTAGTACAAACATTATTATTCAAGTAGAAGGTGGTGGATTGTCCAAGATATCCATCAACGATAATGGCAAGGGAATCTCCAAGATGGATCTTGCCTTGGCTGCCACGCGCCATGCAACTAGCAAGCTCACCAACATTCAAGATTTTCGATCCCTGGATACCTATGGCTTTAGAGGCGAGGCCTTGGCTAGTATTAGTATGGTCAGCAACGTTACCATCACTACGCGAACGGCTGATTCCGTTGTGGGATATCAACAAAAGTACCGGGATGGTAGTCCAGAAGGCAACGCTGCCCCCAAACCCGTCGCACGTACTCCAGGTACAACCATTCTGGTTCAGAATCTGTTTCACAATGTTCCACATCGGTTACAGACCTACAAAAAACGAGAACAGGACGAGTATCAAAAGATTTTGGCAGTTGTACAGCATTATGCCATTCGATACCCACATTGTGGGTTTTGTTTGGAGCGTCGCAAGGGACAGGGTCGTGCGAGCACGGGGGCTCCGGTCGTGGATGTACATACCACACAAATTCCATCGGTTCAACACTTGATCCGAAAGAAAGAGCCACCGACCGAGGAAGAGCGAGTGCAGGCTACCAAAGCCATCATGGCGCATGTTCTGGAACCCTTGTTGGATCAACATCTTTCCCATTTGGTGATATCCAAGGAAGCAGCCAAGGAGAGTTCAGATGATATCGTGTACAACGCGGAGGTCTACTTTACGTCCACAGCTTATTCGGGAAAGAAAACGACTTTCTTGTTGTTTGTGAATGATCGACTTGTAGACTTGGCCGCGTGGAAACGGATATTGGAAGATGTGTACACAGAGTTTGGTTCTTCCATCAAATCGATCAAACCCTGTCTCGTTGTCCTAGTGAAAGTTCCTGGGGCTCAAGTGGATGTCAATGTACACCCTTCCAAAAGACAAGTTGCCTTGATGTATCAAGAGGAGATTGGTCAGGCACTAGCTCAAGCACTGCGGGAGCAACTCCATGAGCAGGGACAGTCCTTTGAGAAGCAATCTACTGGGGACACGGCAACCACACCAACTTCCAAGAAAACCAAGACGAACCCGTACGCCAGCTTGCCGTCATCCAAACGACTTCGATCTTCTGATGCAGTCCCCGATGAAACAACGCCTTCACCCAGAGTTTCCATGAGTCAAAAAACGCCGCCATCTCGGCTCATTCGCACGAGCAAGGCAGCTCCAGTTGGAGCCATCGAACCGTTCGTTGTAAGGACCAGTAGGGCAGATGCAAAGATGCCTGCACGATCTTCCCCTTCGACTACCAGCAATGATGAACCTGTTCAAGGCAATCTCGGGGACACGATTCAACACAAACCTGACTGTCCACAAGCCCAGCAAAATATCGATCTATCTCAACCAGGAGCATTTGCAAAGCCATGTACATGCACACCACCGCGAGATCCCAATGTACTTGTTCAAAGGATTGGGATTCGTCCCAAACGAGTCGTTCCAACGCAGTGTGACTACGCCTCTATACAATCGTTGCGGAGGCGGGTCAACAAACATACAGATCCCGAACTGGCCAAGAGAATACGCGAAGCTCACTACGTTGGCGTGGTTTCAACCTATCGAAGCTTAATTCAGTGTGGAGAAGATCTCTTCATGATGCATCACGGTGAACTGGCCAAGCAGTTGTTCTATCAGTTGGCCTTGGCCAGGTTTGGTGGAGCGGATACGGCAAAACTGGGCAGTGCAGTTAACGTCACTGTAGTCATTGGTCAAGCTCTGCAACTCGAGGATGAGGTGACGGCTCAAGCTAAGGACCCACATGGTTCTCAGGGGTCCATGAAAAGTGAGGCTGAAACTGCCCTGGTTCGTGAAGCAGACAACACATTGGCAGTTCAAGCCTCTTCGTGTCTCCTTGAGCACGCTGACCTACTGAAAGACTATTTTTCCATACGAATTGAGAAAATCAAAGATGGTGATATTGTACTGATCGGGCTGCCAATTTTGCTAGAGGGTCACTCCCCAGAAGCTCACGGCTTAGGCATTTTTTTGTTGAGGTTGGCCACCCAAGTGGACTGGTCAGATGAGCGACCATGTTTCCATGGCATTTGTCGAGAGTTGGGCAACTACTATGCTGAACTTCCCACGGATCAAGGTCAATTGGAAATCTATGTTCATCACTCTCTGTTCCCAGCTATTTCATACCTACTATTACCTTCTGAGTATCACATAACAGACGGGAATCTGAGCGCCTTGACGAAACTTTCGACCTTATATAAGGTTTTTGAACGATGTTAGTTCTATTGAAGGTACTGTGTGAGCTGTGATATCCTAGTAGAAGCTTGGAGTAAGGCCATGCCCCATGGTACCAGAGTATGTGAGACGAGATTTTGGGGACGATGAATCGACGAAGTGACCGAGTACTTGGCGGGTTCGAACCATCACCGTTTCCAAGTTCTGTGGATTCCGCTCTTTGTCAAAGCTGATTGGCGGCAAAGCCATCAGAATCATTTGTTTGATACTTGTCGAATGAATATGTGGGTCGTAGCCAGCGTCGGCCAGATATTCCCCAATCCAGAGACCCAAATCCTTGGACGCCTCATCAATAACCTGTGGGTCTTGGAAGGCAGTTTTGTTGACAATCTCACATAGCTCCTCGGGGCTCTGTTCGTGATTCGGGTCATTCAATGCCATGAGAACCCTATCGATTACCCTGGTGCGGGCTTCGAAGAGTGGCCTAGCGTGGTGACACATATCCAACAGCCCTTCTTTTTCCTCAGCATACGGTTTTACATGGGGAATGATGGGTGGTTTGCCCTTGTTCATTCGGTTGAAATTGATGAGAAGTAGCCTCTCCTGGTCAACGACTTCACCTGCCAACGCAAGTTCCAAGAATGCAGGGTCCTCGCCCTTCAGGATGGTCTTCGAAAGTGGAGTTACGGGTGGTTCTTTGGCGAAGCGTGAGTCGAACATCAATGGGAAGTTTATGGCTGCGGCCAAACAAGACACTCCGATCCCGATTATGATCGTTTTGTTGGTTCCAATTGCATCTGCTACCAAACCAAAAAGCCACGGGGCTACAGCCTACAAATATTGAGATGAGTTTGTGAGGCCAATGCCGGATATCTCAAGATTCTCTGCACCGAATTCAACGACTCACCTGTCCGAAGTTCATCGCCATATTGTTCATTCCCTGGACGTACCCAATCTGTGTAGATGAGGGTGAGTGTGGTATGTCGTGACCATTACCAGATGCCAACATCCGCTTGTCTTACCTTGTCTACAGGAGCGATGCTGTCAAGCATTGGCCCTGTGGTAAGTTGACTGAAAACAGTGAAAGGGAAGCCAACATAACATGCGGCCACGAAAGCGAAGAGCCATCCCCTTGTAGCAGCCTAGTGCAACGGTGTCAGATGAGGAAGTGAAACGAGCACTCAGATCGATTT